>JAAGEH010000293.1:12308342-12363043 GCA_011751065.1 Lasiurus cinereus
AGAGAGAGAGAGAGAGAGAGAGAGAGAGAGAGAGAGAGAGAGAGAGAGAACAGGTAGGAAGTAGGAGAAAGGGAGGAGGCAAGAGATAGAAGGAAGGGATAACAGCAGAGAAATGAAAATAGTGAGGAGAGCCCTGGATGGTGTTGCTCAATGGTTAGAAATCAACCCACTCACCAAAGAATCAGGGGTACATTCAGGAGGCAACAATTGATGTGTCTCTCTCACATTGGTGTTTTTCTTCTCTCTTTCCTCCTCTCTCTACTTCTCCCCTCACTCCCTTTCACTCTCTCTAAGAATCAATAGAAAAATATTCTCTGGTGAAGGTTAACAAAAAAACAAAATAAAAATAAGGAATAGAAGGTAAGAAGGAAAACAAAGGGAAACAATAATAAATTGCATTTATCTGTTACATCAAATTATGAAAATGAGACATTAATGATGTATATTAAATTGAAATTTTCTCTCATATTAGGGAACAGGAGGACAGTGAAGAGCAAAATAAGAAATAAAAAGTGGTGTCTAGGGAAAGGTAAGGGGAATTTCCAGGCAAACTTCAAGTACTGCTTTATTTTGCTTAATATATATAATCCCTTTAGGAATTCAAGCATTTTATTTAGAAATAACTTTCCTACATTACAATCATTTTCATATTACTTTATTTTTGAATAAAAAGTGAATTCTGACAGTTTTCCTTTTGAAATAAATTATTTGCCAGTATCTCATATCTATCTTACTTAAATTCATATATTTAGATGCTTTAAAATAATTATGTTTCCTGCCTCCTGCAATAGTCTTCTAAGGATTTCCAGTTTCACCATCACCATCACCATTATTGCTATCATCTGCATCATCATCATTCAGTCTTACTCTCAAGACTTCTCTGCTAAGCACAAAGTCAAGAGCCATAGGATTTAACTACTATCCTATTTAATAAAGAGCTAATATGCAAATGGTCATCACACCCTCACGCCATCATGCCATAACAGCTCAGACACTCAACACTGGGGAGAGAAGAATAGGGACCAGCCAGGCACAAATGAGCTGGTGAGAGAGGAATGGGGTCCAGCCAGGCTGCAGCCTGAGATAGGGACAAGCTGCCCACCCCATGGTCCTGGGTGCCTGCAGCTGCGGCTGGTCCAGGCAAAGGCAGCCTCGGTCCTGGATGCCTGCAACCAGCCAGAGGGAGGGAAACCTGGGTCCCGGATGCCTGTGACTGGCCAGAGGGAGGGAATTCTGGGTCCTGGGTATGGGATGAGGCAGAGGCAGTTAGGAGCGATCAGGTCAGCATGGGAGCAGTTAGGGACAATCAGGCAGGCAGGCAGAGATGGTTAGTGGCAATCAGGTAGGCAGGAAGGCAGAGGGGTTAGGGATAATCAGGCAGGCAGGCAGGCGAGCTGTTAGGAGCCAGCGGTCCTGGATTGTGAGAGGCAGTCGGACATTCCCCAAGAGGTCCCAGATTGGAGAGGGTGCAGGCCAGGCTGAGGGACCACCCTTCTGCCCTGGGCACGGATTTTGTGCATCAGGCCTCTTGTATGGATATAAAACTGAAACAAAGCCAAATAAACAAACAAAAAATTCATGCCAGAGTGAAGGGAGTGGGGTCAAGGTAGAAGAGAGTAATGGGGTTCAAATCCATGGTCACTGAAGCAGACTTGACACACAGTGCAATACAGAGATGATATATTATCTTGAAACCTAAACACTGCTATTAATCAGTGCCACCTCAATCAATTTAATAAAATTTAAAAAAATGAAAATAAAAAAAGGCTCCTTTGCATGGCTGACAGTGACAGGAAATAGGGAGTCCTGGGCTGAGTGAGTGACCCACTTTCTTCTTCTCCCAACATGGACCTCTGCCTTATATTCCTCAGGTGGACCGTCGGACACTGTATTGGTCAGTTGTTAAACTACAGAATCTGTCTCTTTTTCCAAGCTGGAACCTAAGTTGATTTCAGAACTCTTCACAACATCACAGCTTAGTGACAGGAAGGCCTGTTATCCAGCAGCCCTTGGCCTTTACTTATTTCTTTCACTCCCGCCAATTTATCTTTGCAGTTCTAGGGAATGTTGCCAAGTCCCCTCTTGATGGGGTAGGCACTGTAAATCCCTAATTCCCAAACTAATCTTACAGCAGGGGACAAGTTCTGGGCAGCCTTCCCATTCTGCTAACACCACACGTATTTTTTTCTTCCTCAAGTGTGTTCTATATCCTGCAGGCTTCCTTATCCAAAAGTTAATTATCAAATTTACTGCATATTAAAAAAAAAACAGAACACCTGAACCTGGCACAGCACACATTATTTTTACTACATGAACGGAGAAATCAGCTTGAAGTTTTATTTAACCGGTAGAGTTTAAATTTCCTTAAAGCTGGAGACCATTTGAAAGAGTTGGGTTTAGTGTAAGCAAAGACAAAAGAGTCCCCATAGATCATTCACAAAATACTGTGCACATGTGTCAACCTTCAGTTATTCAGAAATAGGTAAGCCAGGATTTTCTTTATTTTAGAATTTTCTCCTTTGTCTAGGTATTTTACTTTTAAGTACTTGCTACTTGTTTCAGTCTCTATCAGAAGAATGGGGGAAAATAAGGTAATATTCAAATCCTAGCCGGTTATATGACTAATTAGTCAGTATTTCTAGAAATAAAGAACAAATTTCTACCTAATTTGAACAAGGAGTAATGTAAAAAATAATAATATTAACAATGTTTAAAAGGCTAGGAGATTTTGATTAGGTTCTAAAAATTGCAGTCTTATCAATGAGTATACATTTATTTCAATGTTTTATGCAGAAATTGTTTCCTTTTTCACTTTGAATATGCCTCATTTAAAATAATATGTACCTATACTAAACTATACTACACTATACAATATTGATCAAATTTAGCTGCTTATCAAATATGTTGGTAAGTATTGCAATTATTGTCATAATAACTATTTCCTGGAATCATACAACAGGAATTTTTAGATTTTTCGGTTACTACTAATAATGAAGGTTATATTTTATAAATTTTATTTTAAATAATATTTGGAGATCCCACCATTTGTCCACTATCCAGATACCATTGATGACATGTACAAATAAGGAACTGTTGGACATTGAAACTGGGACTCAAAGCTATCGGACATTGAAAGTGGGACTCAAAAATTTTTCTTTTGCTCTTATGGGTTTATTTCTAGCCTACAGGGCCAAGATGTTTTTAAAGACAAGAATCAGGGGGCGGGGGGGAAGCAGATGCAGAGGCAAAGAAGCAATGAACAAACTGTCGTGCTACAGTGGGAAGGCAGGGGAGGTTGGGGGAGAGGGGCCTGTAGGAGATCAACCGAAGGACTTGTATGCATGTGGATACAGGGCAATGGGGTAGGGTAGCAGCGGGAGACAGATGAGGACATGTACTGGGGGGTGGGGAGGGCAATAGGGAAAAAAAACAAATAACAAAACAAAAAACAAAAAAAGAAACCCTCCAAAAAGTAAAAAAGTAAAAAAATAAATGTTTCTCAAATGATAAAAAATAATAATATTTGGAGACAACATTATTCAATCACAATAATTTGGAAAGAACATGGTACTTTGATAATTAAACTTTAAATAATGATTTAGAACAGAGTTGTAAAGTCATTTAAAAAAATAAAAAATATAATGATATAAGATAGAGGTGTAGACAGTAAACTGACTTATCTCAAAAAGGCATGTCAATCAGAATGGATTTGGTCAGCCACAGAAGACTTGAAAAAAGCAACAGAGCCACGGAATCAGAGATCGAGGTGCCTTTCATGAGAGCAATTGGGATATATTGGCTATGCTGTCAGAATGAAGCTAACTAGCATCAATTACACAGTGAAGACACTCACTATACAATGCAATTAAGCAATTACCTCTGTCCCCAATCTGGTTCTGATACTTCTTCTTTTTTTTATATATATATTTTATTGATTTTTTACAGAGAGGAAAGGAGAGGGATAGAGAGTTAGAAACATCGATGAGAGACATCGATCAGCCGCCTCCTGGACACCCCCTACTGGGGATGTGCTCGCAACCAAGGTACATGCCCTTGACTGGAATCGAACCTGGGACCTTTCAGTCTGCAGGCCAACACTCTATCCACTGAGCCAAACCGGTTTCGGTTGGTTTTGATACTTCTGACCACACTATGGTCAAGCAACTTTGAGAAAATGATGAGAGAAACTGGTTGCTGAATGATGATATTTCTCATCATATGTGAATACATTATCCTTCTGATTTTACACATCATTCTCTGTTTGAAAATGTCCACCAAGGCCTAAATATTGTGCAGTGGACGGTTGAAGCTCAGCCTGTGGTTGTTGTGGTGCAAATAATGGTTTAGATCAACATGCTGGGCCTGAGAGTTTGCACACTACTGGAGAAAAAGGTTGGTAATGAGTGATACAACTTTCTAATTCTAACCTTGGTACCTAGTCATAGGACTTTTGCTTTAATGATACTAAGAATTCAAGTATTAAGCCAACTGGGAAAAATTCCTTTAGGCAGTATTTTTTTCTTTCTACTGGTCTCTCAAACTCTCTTTCCTTCCTCCCTCCCCCATTCCATCATCTCTTGTATCTATACAGTATTCTATAACAAATTAATAGACCTGGTTCCTTGCCTACCAGAATGTAAGAGACTGTGTAGTCTCTATGCAATATATACCAGGCAGTCTTCCATAAGGAAGCATATGATGTTAAGTAAAAATTTCATTTATGAAAATAATAAATACTGTTGTTTATATTCACACTAGTGGCCCAGTGCATAAAATTCATGCACATTGAAAGGGAATTAATTAGAGGAAATATTTTAATATTGCTATTTGCCTTCTCTCTATAATAAGAGTGTGAGAGATAAAAGGAAATGAGTACAATGCATATGAAAATAATACATAATTTTATTAATAAACAATAACAAAATGATATAATAACAGACTCATGATATAAAAATAACATTGATGCAAATAATGACTGGTAAAGTGATTAAACTTATTCTAATATCTCCCTGTATACCACATTAAGAGTGAAAACACTTTCAGAGTGCTTAACTAATTTCCCTTGGGATAAAGTATTTACAACTTTAACTTTGATGTCACGTGCTCTCTGAACTTGAGAGAAAGCAACATATAACTGACCATGTGCGAAAACGAGTTCAAGTAGGAATACTCCTACTCTGTCTAGAGTTTGTCCTTGTGATTGGTTAATAGTCATTGCAAATGCTGGCATCATGGGAAACTGTCGTCGAATTAATTTAAATGGGGAGGCCAGTGTCAGATGGGGACAAATCAATTCTTGGAATCAGAACAAACTCTCCCTCTGTAGATCCTGTTAATACTTCAGCTTTGATAATGTTATGTCACAATCTTTTGATAATAAATCTGGTACCATTATAAAGACCCCATTTACTATTAAGATTTCTCAATAGCATGATGATCGCACCCACTTTCAATTTTAATTTATGACACGGCATTCCTGAAGGAGTAATATTAAGAAATTCAATGGGAAAATTTTCCTTTTCAGCATCATCTGTTGAGTCAATGGAATCATCACTCAAATAGGTGTGAAAGTCTCCATCAAGTATATCCAAAATTTCTTCATTTAATTTTTGAACATGTTCATTTGTTGGACAAAGAATCGCGCATTTAGATGTATTTTTAATATTATTTATAGGTATACTATTTTCAAAGGTGGCTTTAATAATAGATCCATTATAAATCATTTCATGGGGGATTTCAATAATATCTATTCCTAAATTAAAACTGCTATCAGGCTTACCATCTCCAAGTTTTACTAACCATTTGCTATACGCAGAATCCTCTGATCTCATATTTGTTTTAAGAAACAACTTTCTGAAACATCCCCAAACATCACGTTACTTTAAACTCATTTGTACTATGGCCGATTGCATAGAATGTGGCACAATACTGAGACATTGTCAAAAATCCTCTCTGAGAAGGAAGACTTTCCCACCAAATGCAACATTCAAATTCATAATTTCTCTTAGTAATCTGTCTATGGTGTTTATAGCATGACTTGATGCCATGGTGTATTCATCAATAATAAGTGGGGCCTTTTTAAATGGTTTTAGCAACTTCACTCTTTATATCGAGTCTAGAAATTGAAGTTTCATTGAATGGAATTGGTAATTTATATTGGGAATGAAAGGTTCTTCCACCAAGAAGTAAATTTTCAGCAATTCCTGTAGATGCTATGGATAAAACAGCACCACTATGACCTCTAATATAATGTATTAAAACTTTATAGAGATATGTTTTTCCACTACCACCGGGACCACCCAAGAAAAAGCATTTGGGGTGTACAGTTTGATCTTCGATGGCTGAAGTTATAGTCTGAAAGGCTGCCAACTGTTCATCATTCAGAGAATTGATCAATTCCATGCAATGTTAATACCTCCTGAATGTCGTTAAGGGCATGCATTTCACATTTTAAACAGGCACCTTCTCTTCAGTGCAATTTCCAACAGAAATCTTCAATAAAATGAACTTTATTCTCATCCCATAATTTGTCTGCAGCAGAAGGACATCCAAACACATGTATATATGCAAAAAGTTGCCATAGTTGTTTGGACATATTGCATCGTCAATTGTATCTTTCCAGATAGTATTGTCAAGTAATAATCCTGGGTGTTTAGCAGCTTCATGAAATGTATGTTAAACTGCATCTCCTACAGTTCAGAGATCCTCAAAACTTATCAACCTTTTACATGCAGAAGCAAAAGGCTAAGGTAATATTCTGGTTCTCTAAAGCTCACAGTGAACAGTCTACCTAATATTTTTATTCCCATCCTTTTGGCATTTTGTCCACAAAGAGTTATTAAACACATAATGTTGTGGAATCTCTCAATAATAATAATTTCGTGCATCAGAGTCTTCTCTATTCAATAAGAATCAAGCCATCAAAGTTGAGTTATGTCTTCTAGCCCTATATAAAACTTCAGTAAAGTCATCGGCATAAAATACAAATTCTGATCATTTGGCAAATGAGTAGCTAATCTTATGATTGCATGAGATTGGTCATGCATTCACATTCCAAAAAGTATCCAAACAGCCTCTGGAGAGCTCACATACTTGGAGTCAATGAAGTCCTGTACTTCATCATAATTGATAATATTTTTTTCAGAAATTTGAATATGTGCACAATCATGCCCTTTATAGATGTATTTAAATAGATATTTGACACTTCTAATAGATGCACAGACTTCAACATTTATATGACAGTTATATTTGAGGCACAAATATGGGTTATAAGAGACAATCTAACTATTATTGACAATTTTATTTCCAATAGACATGGTGCTACCAGATCTTTGTTTGTATTTGGGATATTCATCAATATTTCCAATGGTCACATTTTGAAATTCTTTTGGATATGCCTTTGAACAATTTCCATTTTCCACACATGGACTATGTAGATTTGTATTCCACATGGTCCATATTTGATTTTACAATTTGAAAAAGCCGAGGACACTGGTCCTCATCTGGAATTTCTGCCTTAACTATATGGTCAATGTCATCTTCTGAATGTAATTTGGAATCACTATCTAATATCAATAATATGTGAGCTTGAGGCAGTCCGTGTTTCTGAAATTCAATGACATGAATCTTAGCTATTACTTTGCCAAATAAATGGAATTTACATACATCACTTAAAAGAGTGTTCAGATTAATATTAAAAACTCTGGCTACCAAGTCAAGTCTGTTTTCAACTTTTTGCCAATGTTGTAAATTGTTTGTAATATCTGCCCATTTGGGGTTGCTTGTCATGGTTATAAATAAATCAAGTTTGCCATATTTCGTTACAATTGCCAGAGCATCCTGATATTGCAGCTCAATATTTCTGGGATTATCCTCAAAATATGATGGAAGTATTATCATTTTACTAATTGGCACATTGTCATTTCCAGATTAGTATATTTTTCAACTCTTTGTATTTTTCAACTCTCAACTTAGATTGGTTTGCTTTAATGAAATTTATCCAATTGGTCTCCATTTTGGAATATGAATCCACAATAAACTGTTGAGTTAATTTTCCTGCATTTAAAATAGGATTGGACATATCCCTCACAGAGAGATGAAATCCATAATACTGCATTTGTGTGATGTGTGTCCTTACATTTTGTCTAGTATTATTGTTGAGTACATTGTTGTCTCTGAGTCTTAATGCAATATCTGTTCCCCAGCCTTTTTCACCATGTGGAAAAAGAATAGGATAGATATGTTATTGCATCTAATGTATGAAACAGGATACTGATTTGTTTCATTTTAGTGGCACTTGGATTATTAGGATCTGGTTTACTATGAATGAGCAAGTCCCTTTCAAAAGGAGGTTCTCCATCTTCGTTTCTGAATATGACAGCAACCTCAGTTACACGGGGAGAATTATATCTACCTCGGTCACTGTTATGAACATATTTAATTGCCATAGTTACTTCCATGGGAGCTATAACCTTTGCTGATGCTTCAGATTGGGCTTCCTTTTCTACCTCATGTAGCATCTTGTACGATTTTGTTAATTCATTTAGTTCATGCATGAGGTTGTTGATGTTGATCATGAATCTTTCTGAGCAGCCCTGGTTTTCTGGCATTGCTAATCTTTTACTTGTAGCATTGGTTGTATCCAAAATATAGAGTTGAGCAAACTTCCGAGAAACACCATCTGAAGGATATAAAGTTCCAGAATAAACTTGTCTGTGTATTCTAAAACAGTATGTTCCATACCCCGATGGCGATGCAATATTTGCACCCACGGAAGCAAAAGAAAAAGAACTATTTATGGATCAAATATTTTCCATGAAATTTTTACTGTCAGAATCTTTGTTTGTCATTAATCTTTTTAAATATGCTGGGTAATCTGGAAAATGTATATTATTTAGACAGACTTTCCCTTTGCTGACAACATTGAGTAAATTTCCCATCAGATGGCTTTTCATCAGAGAAAGTTAGCGATAGGCAAAATTCACATCTAACAGTCATTCCACCACAACTATGTTTGAGAATTGCATCCTCATGAGCTCCATTTTCGCTGAGAAGGCAGTTCCTTGCAGTATTGCTAGTACTTGTTGATGACTGTTCTCTAGACCTATTCTGTCTTCGACACTGCCTTTTTTCAACTTCAAAGGCACGCTGCTCTTCAGAAATTTTCTGTCGATAACGTCGACATCTTTCTGCTGCCGAGCTACGTTGTATCAACAGTTTTTCTTTGTACATAGTCCCACCTCTCTACTACCACGGTCTGAGATACAGTGAATGAGAGTCCTGGCTGTAAGGCCTTTGAGCTGTGTGACTAAAAAACGTCTGATTCTGTGCGGGTGGGACTTCCTCCTACCTGTTATCAGTTTCCACAGCTGGGATAAGGAAGCTGGGGCTCCAGAGGGAACCATGCTCTCTAAGCTGCTAGCTTTCTCCCTCAGCTGGACCCCACAGTCAGGCCTTGCCAGGGGCTGCTGCGTCCCCATGGGTTGGACCCCGTCACCTGCCCAGTCCCCCATCTTGGCTTGGGTCGGGCCAGCAGTGTAGGGTACTGACCCACGCCACTTGCCTGGGTCCATGATCCTGGCTTGGATCTGGCCAGTGGCGTTGGGTGCTACCCCATGCCACCTGCCCGGTTCCCCATTGTGGCTGGGATCTGGCCGGGGGCATCAGGTGCTGCCCCATGCTGCTTGCCTGGTCTCCCATTGCAGCTTGGATCCAGCTTGGTGGCATTGGGTGCTGCCCCACACTGCCTGCCTGGGTCCACAGTCACGACTTGGATCCAGCCAGCAGTGCAGGGTGCTGCCTGCTGCCTGCATATGCAAATTTACTCACCATCTTTGTTGGGTTAATTTGCATAGCACTCCTGATTATCTGTTGGCATAGCAGAGGTACGGCTAATTATCATCTTTCTCTTTTATGAATGTAGATATTACCTGCAGTTTCCCTTTCTGTGGTGTGAGACCCACAGTCAACCCTGGTTCAAAAATATTAAATGGTATTTTTCAGAAATAAACAATCTGCACATTTTAAATTGCATGCCATTCTGAGTCCCTCACTTCATTTCATCACAAAGCCACTGTATCATCTCATATTATCATCAGAAGAAGGGTAAATACAAGACAATAAGATATTTTGAGAGAGAGAGCACATTCACATAACTGTTATTATAGTATACTAGAGGCCCAGTGCACAGATTTGTGCACATTAAAAGGAAATTAATTAGAAGGTGGCTGGTGGGGAAGGACTGAGCAAATGGGCTGGACACACCCTGAAGTCAACCTCCTGTAGTCCTGATTGGCTACACCTGGGGTGGAATTGAGGTTCAAAGAGCCTCTGTGGAATGTGCAGGGTCCCTCTGGCAGGTGGGGTCCTTCGGCCTGGCCTATGGGGATCAGGCTGGAACCAGCAGTCTGACATTCCCTGAGGGGTCCTGGAGTGTGAGAAGGCACTCTGAAAAGTTGCTGTCGCTCAGCAGCTCCTGCATTGAGCATCTGCCCCCTGGTGTCAGTGCATGTTATATGTACTGGCCAGTCGGCTGGTCTGTCAGTCACTTAGCCTTTTATATAGAGAGAGTGTTATAATTGTGCTATTTTACTAATTATTGGTCTCTCATTTATAGATTAAACTTTATTATAGATATGTACATAGAGGGAAAACCATAGTATATATGGGGTTTAGTACTACCCATAATTTCAGGCATACATTGGGGGTCTTGAAACATATCTCCTGCAGATCATGGGGAACAGCTATATATAAATTTATTTGTACATAGTGAATGAAAGTCTGGGGACATTATTTATAACATATAGAATATGAGATTAGTATCAGTAATATGTAAATATTAAGAACATTAAATAATATGTAAATATTAAGAATATTAAAATTTTAAGAAATTAAGAAGAAAAGTAAACAAATAAATAGAATAAAAATATCATAGAGCTTGAACATGTATTTTCCCCAAAAGAGTAAATATAAATAGTCATTAATATTTTGGAAATGTTCCAATTTGACTAAATAGCAAAGAAATGTAATTAAATAATGACATGTTTTTTACCCATCAGTCTGGAAAAATTAATATGGAGTAATAGCAAAATTGTAAATAAATTCTTTTGCTATGATTCAAACATCAAAATAAATATAGTAATTCCATATTATGGACATACAAAACTATTGAATGGAATAGTTTATAAAACAATCTATGAAATAGAGATGCTTTATCATAAAATGTCTATTAGGCTTTGTATGTCTACCCATGTACATATGATATAGGTAGAGATAGATAAATACTCCTATATCAAAAATATATAGGAGTCTAGACAGATTTTTCCCCCAAATTTATTTGTGTTTATTTCTTGATGATATTTTTTAGATATTATTTTATTTTATTTTTTTGGTCTTTTATCTTGTCTCTATTATGTAAATTTTTTACATTGAGTGCATGTTTTCTAAACTATGATTTTAAAATATAAATTAAAAATAAATCTACAAACATACAAACAAAAATATATGGGTGGAGGGGGGAATGTATGCTTTATTTTAGGGGAAACTGGATTTGTTTAATATTCTTCACTTTCCCTAAGAGATTCAAGTGGATTAAAACTCTAGATGTCATTAGTGTTAAAAAAATATGCTCCTTTTCCCCAAAGTATGGTTTACATTTGCTATTTTTTAAAATCCTCACCCAAGAAGTGAGGATATTTTTTCCATTGATTTTTAGCAAGAGTGGAAGTGGGTAGAGGGAGAGAGGAGAAACATTGACGAGAGAGAGACATTGACTGATTGCCTCCTGTTCACACCTCAACCGGGGACTGAACCTGCAACAAGGTATGTGCTCTTGACTGGAAATCAAACCTGCAACCTTTCAGATCCAGAGCTGATGCTCTGACCACTAGACCAAACCATCCAGGGCACATTTGCTATTTTTTAATGACATATGAGTGTTTTCTTTTGTGATACCCTGTCTCCAGAAGAATTTTTCAAGTCACTCTCTTTACTCTCTAGAGATGGACACTTGATAAGCTTGAGTCAGCAGAAGTTATCTTAATATGCTTATAATTTTGGAGGGAAGTGGGGAAGGGGCTGAGAAAATACTAACCAAAGAACTTATAATTCATACACTATATGCATAACCCATAGATATAGACAATGGTGCGGTAAAGGCCTGGGGAGGGAAGGTGGGGTGGAGTGGTTAATGGGGGGAAAAGAAGGATATCTGTAATGATCTAAACAATAAAAATAAAATTTAAAAAGTTCAACTTCTATTTTAAATATATAAAACTTTACATATGTTGAAATTATATGTGGTTTTATTTTAAAAAACAAACTAAGAATAATGACATTTTCCTAGAAATTTATTAACAACAAAGGTAAACATAAGGTCTAACCATGAATTTTTCATTAAATTAAATTTTAATTTTAGAAAGAATCACTTGTCTGCAGATAATTGAAGAGAGGATCACGATTACCTCCACTGGCCTAACAGCATTTGTCCTGCACTTCTCCAGCACGAGGCAGGTTTCTGTGTGTCAGGTCAACATGAGCCAGTTTTCTGTGTGTCAGGTCAACCTTGCAATGAGAGTGAAATACATCATTTGTTTTTTTTCTTTAGTTTAACTGTCCCACATTTAAACCCCTGAGGATTTCCTGTGGCAGACCTCTGGTAAGCTTCCTTAGTTGCACGATTTCATCCCCACATGCTCTGAGGACTTCCTCAGTGCCTGTTCTTTTAACTCAGCCCTCAGAGCAAGCAGGTGCTAGCCTTCTGCATCGCCCGTGGGGAATGGACCAGAAAGAGCCCATTGAAGAGTTCTACTGGGAAATTCATCCGGCCAGCAGCTGTGCAATGGCAATCCCCCATAATGTGCACTCTCTGTCAGCGGTGTCCTGAGGGTGTGGCGGGTGGCCGCTTTCCCAGATGGTCTGCGTTCTGTAGTGACACCATAACTACATGACGCCCCGGCTCTGAAGATGGGACATTTGGCCTTTAGATAAATATCATTCCCACCACATCGAGCAGACTAAACTACTTTTATTGCGTGGAATGTTTTTCTTATCTGTAGTTAGGCAAGAACAAAAGAGGTTTGACCATACTTTTAAAGTAGCACTCACTTAAACATTACTGTCAGAATAAACTGTTTTCAAATTGTATAATTTCAGATGCCGCTTTTACTTGTGCAAGTGCGATGGGGGAGGTGAGGAGAAAGAAGGGAATAGGGTAGGAAACAGAAAAATAAAGAAGAGAATGCCTGAACAAAGAGAAATATAAAATTACATATTTTAAACTTCACAGAACTTTTTATACCGAGTGTCAGCTGTGTTTCTTTGGTTCCTGCACTGGAGTCAATGTGTCTGTGCTATCCCTAAAACTCTTCAAGGAATCCAAGGCAGAACACTGATGGTTGAGGCATTGTTGTGGACTTCCGTCATCCTATGTTAATGCTCCTTGGCCTTCCTCAGATTACTGACCACAATGCCACATCAGCCCTGCCCCAGAGATGTCTCTGATATTGCAAAAATGGAATTTTCTCATCTTTATCAAGATTGGGCAATCGCCACATCACTGTGGATTATGCAACTCCTCATGGGGTTATATATTACTAGAGGCCCAGTGCATGAAAATTCATGCATTGGAGAGGGAGAGTCCCTTAGTCCAGCCTGCCCCCTCTCCCAGTCTAAGAACCCTTAGGGGTGGGAGGCAACCTGGCAATCAGGGGAAGAAGATGACCCCATTGCACCTCTCCTGCTGTCACTGCTGGCAGTACAAGCCTCGGCCCGCCCTGGTTACCTGAGCCTCGGGTGGCTCTGGGTGGCTGGGTAGTCGATATTTGAGGCTTGCCTGTGCCTTGGGCCTGCCCTGGGAAGCTTGGGGGCTGAGGGTGGGTCCAGCGGCAGGTGCAAGGAATGGCTGGACCCAAGGGTCTGTCTACATTGTGCACCTACCACCTCCCCAGCCGGGCTGAAAGGACGAGAGGACTTCGGTGGGGCTGAGGGGACTGGGTGCTGCCATCTTGTGGTTAGGGGTGCTGCCATCTTTGAGATGGTGTGATGGTCCATTTGCATATTCTCTATTAGATAGGATACTCATGTTCCAGTTTACAGGATGCACAATATAGATTGGATTATTCAGTCCACAAACTCCTTTGCTCATTCAGTAAGTATTTTTTGAACACCTACCTAGTATTAGGTGCTATCTGTGGACATAAGGATGATCCTTAGTAAGGTTATTCTTTGTTCTCTTTTTGACTCTTCATAAAATCTTTCTTTTTTCAAATTCCTGTGCATTCTGACTAGATTATGTATGTTTTGTATTATTTTCAGGTAATTTATATACAATATGTAATTTGTTTGACTCAAACCTAGTTTTTAATATCTGTACAATGCTTAACATCTTATTAGACATATAAGAAATGTTTGACAAAACATATTAGAGAAAAGTTCTTAATTAAGTACCTTCTTTGCAAATAAGTTTGTCCAAAAGTTTAAATAAAAAAAGAAAAGAAAACAATTGCTACATTGTATATGTCTGTTATTGAGACTAAATCTATTTTAACAATATTTTGGGTATAGTTTTAAAATTGAGTACATATAAAGATTACCGTATTTTTTCGTGTATAAGATGCCCCCATATAGAAGATATCTCCCACTTTTCCAATTCCAAATTAAGAAATCAATATTTTAAACATTTTGCTGGGTTTCCTCTTAAGGCCTTCTTCTTTTTTGGCATCTTAAGGAGTTGTTCTTCCTGTTTTCTCCACTCTGATCAAGCACTCAGTGGGAAGAGGTCTAAATTGTCTCTCTGCAGCTCTATTACATGCTCTTTTGCATAGCTGATTACATTCAGTTTGAATTTTGCAGAGTAAGACGATTACTTACCAGTATTTATCTTTTTTAAAAAATATTTTTATTGATTTTTTACAGAGAGAAAGGGAGAGGGACAGAGAATCAGAAACATCGATGAGAGAGAGACATCAATCAGCTGCCTCCTGCATGCCCCCCACGGGGGATGTGCCCCCGACCGGAATTGAATCTGGGACCCGTCAGTCCCCAGGCCAATGCTCTATCCATTGAGCCAAACCGGTTTCGGCTATCTTTTTAATTTTTCACATCTTTATGGGCTCAGAATGCTCCGATCCTTGTTGCACCTGCACACTCTCCACCTCCACCTCCAATTACAGCATCAACTAACATCAGTAATAATAAGGCTCATGATTGAAGGAAGCCTGTTTGACAAGGTATGGGCAGCTACATGCCTACAGGCTCCCTCCTTGGCTGACTTCTGTGTATAAGACGCCCCTCGGTTTTCTTTCTAATGATTTTAGGAAAAAATAGTGTCTTATACATGGAAAAATATGGTATGTCAATGAAAGTCAGACATAGAGAACTGGTAAAATTTGCTCAATCATTTCCCCACCCATTTGCTTCATTAAGAGAGATTGGTAAAAGGCTTTCATTGGGGAGTTATGTAACCTATTCTAAAGCAATGTCTATGCCTCTATAATATCAAACATTTGGACGAAAAGTGAGAAATTGCACAGGTCTTTTAATTAAACAATTGGGTAATAATTAAACCATTGGTATACTCAGATCATAGACTAGACTTTTCCTTAGGCCTCAGGTTAGAACTAACTGAAAAATACCTTGGGATTGGCAGGAATTGGAGGGACTTTCCATGTAAAGACAATCCGAGTGGCCCCCACTGAACTCTGTGAGAAGAGGTAAGAAGAATTGTGTTTTTTGTTAGAAAAAACAATTCAGGAATATATACTCTAGTTTCTTCATATATACCCCTTCAGGCAATAAAAGACATTAATTTCACGTGAGTCACTTTAACATGACTTGTTAGCCATATATTTTGTCTCTAAACAGTTGGTTCTCTTTGAAAACATGATTTAACATTTTTATGCAATGAATTGCATTGCGATATTACCCTTGCCAAATTTCTGGAAAGTAACATATACATAAAACCCATTATTGCTGCCAAATTCTTCTGCTGAAATAGGGAAAAATATGGTATTTTGAGTAAAATGTCTGATTACAACAAAAATGACCTACCTTTGCAAGACTGTACCTTACACCAGCCAATAGACATCATGCATGGTCACTTACTTGCTATTGCCTAGTATTTTGACTACTAAGACAATTTCAGAGCATCAAATGAAAGATCGATTTTTTTCCTAAACTGTGCATTACCTAGGATATAATAAAAATTCCCTTGGAAATGTGTGGGGTGTTATGTGAGCTATTTTTTCTCTCCAACCAAATATATATATATATTTGGTCCATTAAAGGGATTCAAAGTGATTATACATTTTCTTTGTTTTTCCACCAAGTAGATATATTGGTGAAAACCTATAATGTCAGTGTAATTGTCAAAAATGTCGTAGAATGAAAAAAAGAAGTATAAGGAAAGAGAAGCCTGGGTCCTGTTTAATTTTCCAATTTAATAACAGTTGTGGATAATTGAGAGTTGGCAGGTGGAATGTTTCCAGCCAAGCCTCACCACCTACAGAGGAGTATTTCATATCTGTACCCTCCACAGAGCATGGACAAACACTGTCCAGGCATTTCCCAGGATTTCAAAAGGACATAAATCCATAGTGTTCGGAATGGCTATGTTTATATTGAATTTTCCCTTCCCCTTTTCTTTCTGGAGGAAAGTCAGTCAACCCTATCTTCATCTTTTGTTTCCATTCTTGGCCAGAGTATGAGTCAAAATAGAAATATGCACTTCAGTAATTATCTGTGATCTCAGAATATATTTTAAGATCCAAAGGAGCAAACATTAAAAATTAGAACAAAGAAAATGTTAAAAGTGGAAAATAGAAACTGTTTTTTAAAATAATGCGGGAAATATGGACTTTATTAGGTATCAAATACAAAAATAAACCCATCCAAATAGAGATGCAGCCTAATTCTTAGGATAATTTTTAAGTCATCTCTCTTCAAGATAACATGAGTTTTTATTATTGACGAAAAAATAGAATCACGTTATGAGGAATAGTAAATATCTTTTTGCGCACTGGAGATGCTTTAAAATTATAATGCTCTATTAATAATTGTTAACAATCATGCTTAATTGCAAAAAATATTATTCTCATTACATTAATACAAGAAATAATGTTTTACATCAAGCACCATGCAGACTGAATCTGTGTTGTCCTCACTCCAAGTTTAAACAAAATAAGCCATTCTACCTCACTTTAAGTTTGTTTAAAAATTTATTTTGTAAATTGGCTTGTATAGTTTCTAACTGTAATATATAACTCAATAATATTTGTTTAAAATATTTTACCAAATCAAAGTCTTGATTGTTTCATGTTTATGCAATAAAATTATACTTTCAAACAGGCCAAAGGTTGTCCACTATGATCAGATTGTATGAACTCTGTATGCTATTCTTCTTTTTGGAATGTTATAATGTTGCATTTTCAAATACTGAATATAAAAGAGAAACAATATTTTTAATAAAAATTATATACTTAAAAAGTTAAAGAACTTAGAGTGCTATAGTATGTGTTGCATTATATTGCAATAGTAATTAAATTGAGACATATATATTCAGAATATTATAATACAAATAAGGTATAATGCATATTTAGTTAATGCATATGTAGATGCATTTTTGGAGTGTTGACAATGTGTGGACTTTGTTTCAATACAACAAAGATCTGGTGATATTTCCTACTAAAAAAGAGGAAAAATATTGAGAATGTTTTAGGATGCAGTTATTTTATGTATTTTTGTTAATGTTATTTAGAAGAAAGATACTTTGGTCCAAATCAGATCTCTGGTTAATAGTTAAATATCCCAATTTTATTTTCTCGATTAGGACTATTTAAGTGAAACCTCTGTTTCCTTGGTTCTACTTGCTCATAATTCTCAGGGATGTGTTTACTGCTCTCCACAAAGAGGAATAATTCTGTGGTCTCCTCATGACTGTTTCCTTGAATGGTAGCAGCGTTAGTAAGGCCTTGCCATGGTACTTGATTCTGAAAACAGGTATCTGAGTTTTCGCTCTATCTGTAGCATGTTTGGTATTTTGTATTTAGTTTTGCATTCCTCCACTGTAACATTTACTTACAGATACTTTAAATTATTATTATGCTATTTTTATAGTAGAAGGATACCATTTCTTAGTTGAAGAAGAATATACGTTTTTCTCTCATTGAAATTGTAAGAACCCACTCCTGCCAGAATCAATTGACAATCAGAGATACTCTATCCTATAATTCCACAAGACACTCACTCCGCTGGTGTTCAGCGGTCTAGTGTCTGGGCCCTTCATATGGCTTTTTGGTGCCCAGGGAGGTTCCCATTCAACAGCTGAAGGGACAGCAGGTACAGTGCAATACACAGGCTTTCAGTCTTCCCATGGTTGACTATAAAGCATAGAAATTAGCATCTTAACATTTGGTACACAATGATTTATTCCCAAATATATTAGATTAACTACATACCTTCAATATCTGAAACACTATGCATAAAAATATCGTATGAATGTCAGCAGCACAAGGTTACACAGATCTTAATTTTAACGAGTTTATAGGTGTAAACATTATTTAACAGCTTAGTAATTCTGAAGAGGACTTTTAATAGAATTTTCTTTTATGTTAAAGTAGATAGCACCAAAATCTACATATGAATGTATATAAACCATATAATAATTAAAACATGTAGAATTTAGATTTGGCATGAAGAAACAAAAACTGATATACTAAACCTTGAGAAAGAAAGAAGTTGTAAACAATTGTGAGATCTTATAGAAAAGATTAGATCTAAGTCACGTTTTCTTTACTTGTCATATTATGCAAAAGTAAATGATAATGAATGACTATTCCCTTATAGATCATCTTGATTCTAATAATGAGACCATGCTAAAATGTTGCCTACAATATTGTGATCCCTTTTTTTAAAAGTACTGACAAGCCCTAACCGGTTTGGCTCAGTGGATAGAGCAGCAGCCTGTGGACTGAAAGGTCAACGACATGTACCTTGGTTGCGGGCACATCCCCAATAGGGGGTGTGCAGGAGGCAGTTGATCAATGTTTCTAACTCTCTATCCCTCTCCCTTCCTCTCTGTAAAAAATAAATAAAATATATTTATTTAAAAAGTACTGACAAGTTGGTGGGACAATTGAGAAAAACTGCACAATTGAGACAATGTGAAGATACTGAAATATTTGAATTCAAGCAAACAAGTTTCTTCAGGCAATCAAATGTGCATATACAAAAAAAACAGATCTCTTTTTCCAACAAAGAAACAAGAACCAAAATAGCAACCCTGGGTACATCCTGTACAATTAAGCACATATGCAAACTAACAGGGAAACTGCTAACAAAAAGTGTCCTGGGTTTATATCCAGCTTGTTTCTGGAAGAATGACTGGGGGAAGAAATAATTGATAAACTAAATATCTAATATATAAACATATCATTTAAACATTTCTGCTCTCTAATTTATCAGAAAGGGTATTAGGGAGGAGATGGAAAGGCTAACTCCCCTTGTTTACAATGGATTTAAAACTACCCATTAAGAGGAAACAAAGGATATTCTTGGAATACTCGTTTAAAAAAGTTTTCAATGAGAATTCCAGAACAGTCATGATGTTAAACAGATGTATTATTTTTCAGACTTAAAGTAAGAAGGAACAACATTCTACAGATATACAGAATATTTTGTCTTACTATTTATCGTTTTCCCAATAAAAACAGAGAGAAGCATTATGGTAACACTGTGTTTCAGATAATAGAGTGGTCAGCAGTTTGTCAAACTTTAAGTCTTGAGGTCTGATTGAATTATTCAATTTAATGATTTTTTTAAAAAAATCATGTTCACAATAACTTTGGCAATGACAATTTCTAATAAATTTTTCATGAGTCAGACTGAAAGCAAATCTTTGTTATGTCTATTTAATCTCCCTTTGAAATCTATTTATTGCCCATGGAGAGCGATATCTTATAGGACTCTTGGTTTCAATATTACCTCTGAATTAGCTAACCTAGAGAGCAATGGACAGCATTGTAATTTCAAAATAAAATGAACATGAGAGTGCAGAGACCTCCTCAAGACCTAGATTCACATTCTTTTGGATATATAAACATGTATAGAATTGGGATTGCCAGAGTACACCGTGGTTCTACTTTTAACTTTTTTTTGGAACCTCCACATTACTGTTTTACATAGAGGGTACACCATTTTACAACAAATGCATACTAGCCTGATCTTCCTCGAGCTATTTGGTTTAAGGAATTGTCACATTTACCTATTGTTTGATCTGAGATTTGTTAAGTATATTAGACTAGAGGCCTGATGCATGAAAATTCATGCACTGGAGGGGGGGTCCCTCAGCCCAGCCTGCCCCCTCTCACAGTCTGGGAGCACTCAGGGGTGGGAGGCGACCTGGCGATCAGGGGAAGGCCATGCCCCCATTACACCTCTGCTGCTGCCACTGCCGGCAGTGCAACTCGGCCAGCCATGGTTACCTGAGCCTCAGGCAGCCCTGGGTGGTTGGGCAGCCTCCATCTGAAGCTTACCTGTGTCTTGGGCATTGGCAGCTTGCCTGTGCCTCAGGCTGGCCCTGGGTGGCTGGGCAGCTGCCATCAGAGGCTTGTCTGTGCCTTGGGTGTCAGCTGGGCAGCTGCCATCTGAGGCTTGTCAGCGCTTCGGGCTGGCCCTGGGTGGCAGAGCTGAGGGGACTGGGCACTGCCATCTTGTGGCTATGGCTGCCACCATCTTTGAGGGTGTGACAGTCAATTAGCATATTTCCTCCTTATTGGCTGTGAGTGCCACCATATTTGTGAGGGCATGATGGCCAATTAGCATGTTCCTTCTTTATTAGATAGGATAAATATGCAACAACTTTGATTTGTGACTAGGCAAATTCCTTTTTCCCCATGTTGCAAAAGTTTTGATAATTTTCATGTAGGTCTCTAACTTACTGATGGCTGAATGTGGGAGTGACTGTGGCTACTTGGAAGAGCAGCCTAGAGAAGGGAGTCTTTCCAAAATATCTTGGTGTTGTCCCATTGGGTTACTCTTCCTTGTATTTTGCTTACAACTATGAAAATATGGCCAAAACCTTGCCAATTTCATCGAGGGGTAGAGATGTTCTCTCTCTCTGGCCCATTTTCTTTTTCTCCCTTCATAATGTCTACTATCCACACTAAAATGCATCCCGCATGCTGTGGGAGCCCACCCACCTCAACCTACTGTCTATAGTCATGCTTACTGATCTTCTGTTTACTCTCTCATCATCAGAGAAAATTTCCTAAGAGAATTTTTGGATTGTGTGCCCGTGTGTGTGTGTGTGTGTGTGTGTGTGTGTGTGTGTGTGTTCACTCATTTGATTTAACAACTTGGATGCACAAGAGATCTATGCAGTTGGTAACTAGCGTTAAACCTGCCAAAGAAAATAAGAACAATAAAATGAAGGCAATTTTCTTGAAAGATTAAGTAAAACTTTAGACTTACAAAAAATGCAGGTTGGCAAGGGAGGTGACGTAAGCCATCCTCTGCGTGTCTAAGCTCAGCTATGCCACAGAGCCTGACCTTTCACAGTGCACAGCAGATCGTTTGGGAGAACAAATTATTCCTAAACAAACCTTTTTAGGCTTTCAAACAAATTTATGCCTTCAGTAAGACCTGCAAGTTATTTTTTTAAACATGTGTACTTTAAGAGATCCAGTTGACAGTATAATCCTTTACTCTCCAGTGGAAACACAAAATGGCTTCCTGGCCTGCTTCTCTTTTTGTTGATTTTGTCCCTTAGGATCCATATCCTTCTAAAGATCACCAATCATTGCCAGAAATAAGATTTGGTAATGAAAAGTCCCTGATAATCTATTGTACATTGGGAATAAATAGACACTAGAGGTGGTGTTGACGAGCTACATGAAAATGAAAATACATAATTCCTCAATTTGTATGATGATAAAAGGAATTACTAATAATACGGGAAGTTAGCTATAAGCCTAAATAGATAACGGTTAAGAAAACAAAGCAAAGGAAAATTCTTCTGATATAGTTCATTCCATCCCCATTATCGGGTAAAATAAGAGAAAGGAAGAAAATTGAAATTTCACTGGTTGGTTATTCAACTCTTTGCTTTGCTTCACCACTATCTCTGGACACATTGAAGGATGCCATGGAGGGACTGGAGTGTGCCCGTGTCAGGAAGTGCTCTGCCTTGCTTCCACTGTTCTCATCGCCGAGATTATTCGTGTTGACCTAGAACTGTAACCCTCCATATGGCACAGCTGGTTGGAACAGGCTTTGTTTTTGTTTTATTAAAAAAAAATCAAAGTTTCTGTTTGCTGAAATCTGTGTCTAGATGTTTAACAGAACTGTCTTATCTTGGTGCTGCCTAGATATTGTTTCTTTTACATTCTCCTGCCAATTCTTCTGGAATCCATGTGGATTCATAGGGAGCTGGCTACTTTCTTGTATGAAATATGAATACCAACAAATACTATAGAAAATCTGAAGTCATTTTAGTTTCCAAGGTACAGAGATGACATTAACCCATTTTAATTAATGTTTCTTTCTTCTTTGATCACTGCAGCCTGCAGGTTGAATTGGGGTGGTGGGAGGTGCTTCTCAACATGCATACCCTAGGACAGTGGTTGGCAAACCATGGTTCGTGAGCCACATGCGGCTCTTTGGCTCCTTGAGTGTGGCTTTTCCACAAAATATCACAGCCTGGAGAGTCTATTTTGAAGACGTGGCATTAGAAGAAGTTTAAGTTTAAAAAACTTGGCTCTTAGAAGAAATTTCTCTCATTGTACTGTTGATATTTGGCTCTGTTGACTAATGAGTTTGCTGACCACTGCTAGAAACATTGCCCAATTTAGTTACCCAGTGATGAACCTTTCGTCATGATAGAAGCCAGGGAAACGGGAGAAAAATTTTCCTTAGCTTGTGATTTCAAAAAGTAGAAATCCTATTCAGAGAAACTCACTTGGTGATGACTTCTTGAATCTTACCATTCAAGTAAACCCTCACCTCACCTACATGGCCTGAGGTGTTATTCTCTGTCATTTTATAGCCATGACACAATATCTCTCCACAGCAGTATTTAATTCAGCTGTAATCCATTATATTACTTAGAGCTAAAGTCACTTTTGCAAAGTAATTTGCACATTTCAAATTTTAGTTCTCATATTGGAACAAAAACTACTTACAGATCACACCATGTATGGTATATTGGTTTGCTGTAACATATCCCTACAGCCTGAGCAGTTTAAACCTGACCAGAAATACAACTTCATTCTCTTATAGTGCTATAGGTCAGAAGTCCTAAATGGGTCTCCCTGGGCTGAGATCATAGTGTCAACAGTACCAGGACCCCTCCAGAGCCTCTGGTAGAAAAACCATTGGCTTGCCTCCTCCAGCTTCCCCGGGACTCTGTGTTTCTTGGGTTATAGCTTCTTTTTCTATCTCAAAGCCGGTGGCCAAGTTTCTTTTCTCTCTGACTCTGCTGACCTTGGTTCCTTCACGAAGCCTCTTCTCTCCTGTCTGTAGTCACAGTGCCCTCTCTCTTGCTTTAATAAGGATCCTTTTCTAGGTAATTCAAGAAGTTTCCCCATTTCAAGATCTTCCACTTAATTACATCTGTAAAGTCTCATCAGCTACATAAACTAACATTGGCAGTTTCCAGAGATTAAGACTTGGAGAAATTTGGGAGCCTCATTAAGCCATAATATCAGTATTAATTTTTTTCCGCTGTTTCACTCTCATGTTTCTCCATGAAGGAGGCAAAGTAGGAGACAAGTTTTATTTTATTTTATGTTGCTTTTATATGATTGCACTGCCCAGATCCATCATATACTATGCACCTTTGGAGTTGTGACCCTGGGTAGAAGGAATAGGTAATGAAGTAGACAGATGTTTCTCCAACAAGATTCCTTTCTGTGTTGGTATTTTCATGTCATCAACTTCCCACTAAAGACATGAACAATAGGGTGGGCTCGCTTCCCTCAGCTGAACAGATGAGGGAAAAAATGGCAACTCTGATAACTGGAATATGTCCCTAAATGGGGAATAAAGACGCTTTCTTCTCTTTTCCAAAGAAGACCTGTTCCCCTCTCCTTCTGGTCTTAACTGGGAAAGCAGCCCTGTAGGGCATATACAATCAATATTTATGGAGGAGACGCCTGGAAAGAGGATGCTCTGATCATCCTTTTACATGTGCCAGCGTTTCTGATCTTGGAAAAGTCTAAGAGCCTTCGCTCAGGAGGCATATTTTTAATGCTGGTGGCCAAAACCACGGATTCCAGCTACTTAATTACATTCTGCCCGGAGTGTCCTTCCAAGTGTTCCAGAGCTCATGGTGGTTTTCATTTCCTATCCCGAGCTGCTCCGTGTTGTGCTATTGTCATTATTTAACATTCCTGAGAGCAGACAGATGCACTGTTTAAAAGACGGATATATATTTCCTACTTGAATGAACTAACCATCTCAAATCTGGTGGCCATATTTTATATCCACAGTTGAATAAAAGAAATTCATTAAAGGAAACATAATAAAAGGAAACAGTGAAAGAAAATACAAGGCAAGGCATCTGTCTTGTTAAAACCCAGACCAGCTGAAGTGGAGAATAGACCACTTTGTGACTTGGATCTGGCTAATATTCTCATCTGGGCAAAAACAATAAGACATTTGTGCTGGTGAAAATGGACAGGGTTATTATTTTTCTAATAAAATGACTCAAATTTGTTTGAAGGAAGGATTACAGGGAGATGGGAAGTTTTCTCACAGTGACAGCACTCATTTAAAGTAACTATTGTACATTACAGACTCAGAAAATTTGGACAGCAGAAAGGCAGTATGCAATGACTGATTATTACAAGCCTCCAGCCCTTCTCTTCTCTTTCAATGGGAGGACTTTCCTTTAAGACAAATTCCTTTAATTGTGCTTTTTAAATATATCTTTATTCATTTTAGAGAGGAAAGGAAGAGTGAGAGAGAGAGAAACATCAATGATGAGAGAGAATCATTGATCAGCTGCCCTCTACACAACCCCTCCTGAGGATTGAGCCTGCAAATTAGGCATGCGCCCTTGGCTGGAATTGAACCTGGGACCCTTCAGTCCTCAGGCCGATGCTCTATCCACTGAGCCAAACTAGCCAGGGCTAATTTGATACCATACCCTTTGCCTTGGGCAATTCAACCTACTAACTGGTTCTCTCTAATCTGACTGCAGCCTCCTCCTACCTACTTGCCTTAATATTCCTGGTATATAAACATGCTGAGTCTATTTCATGATGACTGATAGCAATATTTGTAAAGCAGACAAAAACTGTTTTCTCCATTGCATTTCCTGAGTAGGAGTTTGCCTCCACTCTGCTGGAGTCTTCTATCTGCTTTGGGGAGAACTGGAATTGTAGAAGCTAGACTGCCCTGGGTCATAGGAATCACTGTGCAGCTTTGACATTGGAATAAAATATCTGAGTCAATTGCAAGACCAAGTTTTGAAAGCCAGGCTTGGTGGAAAAGACCACATTTTTCTTCTAAAACCTTCTAGCTTCTATTAACATGCTAATGCATTAAGTATTTGGCTTGTGACCCTCGTTCATAGATATTTTATATTTCCAAAGATAAAGAAAAGTCAGAGTATGTCATGAGGTGAGGTGGCCATAAAGAGACACACACACACACAAACACAAACATGTGTGTATATATTGTACGCCTCCAGTCAGGCATCCTTAGCGCTGCTGTGGAGGTGAGAAAGGCTCCCACCACTGCCATCCCCACCACCACAGCCCTTGCAAGCTGTCAGCCTGGCTTCTGGCTGAGGGGCACTCCCGCTTGGGAGCGCATTGAGCATCAAGGGGCAGCTCCTGCACTGATTGTCTGCCCCCTGGTGGTCAGTGTGCATCATTGTTCTGCCATTCGGTCGATTTGCATATTACCCTTTTATTATATAGATATCCTATATAATAAAAGGGTAATATGCAAGTTGTCCCCATGGGTAGGAGTTCGACCCACCAGGAGTTAGATGTGCACTGACCACCAGGGGGTGGTGAGGAACATGGAGGGTGTCAGCTCCCCCCTACCCCACCAATCCACCAGCAGTGGCAGCAGACAGCCAGGGGAAGGGAGGCCCCGGCTGGCAGCTGGCCCATGTATGAATTTCATGCATGGGCCTCTAGTATATATTATAAACACCTATATATCTTTATCTCTCTATATATACTAAGTGTACCAGTTAATAATGTGGATTTTTTTTTCAATAAATGGAATTACACATATGTTGATATATATGCAATTTGATATGTATGCTATTTTGTTGTATTGACAGCAAGCTTCAAAACTTCATATGTCAAATTTGCTGAAGGTGTTAACATCACAGATATTTTTACGCTTAAAAATGTCGTGCCAAAAAAAGAGCATTTGTGGGAAGTTTTAATTCATTACAGTGGTACCTCGAGATACCAGTGCCCTAACATACGAGATTTTTGAGATATGAGCCATCAAGTGAGCGATTTTTGCTTTGAAATATGAGTAAAATTTGAGATACGAGTACTCTTGAGGATCGGCTGGCTGCACATGACCCACCAGTTACCGCGACTCGAACGTCTCATAGTTTCCCACGCCTCAAGGTTATGGAACGAATTAAACTCGTATCTCGAGGTACCACTGTACTTTATTTTGAAGAAAAAGTTATCATATACTTTGGGAAGCTTATAGTGAACATGCTCCATCTCAAGATACTTGTGAATGCTGGTTTAAATGCTTTAAAAGTGATGATTTCGATGTGAAAGATAAAGAATGTCCAGGTCAACTGAAAAAGTTTGAAGACCAACAATTACAAGCATTATTGGATGAAGATGTATGTCAAACTCAAAAATAACTTGCAGAAAGATTAAGCTTTGTTCAGCAAATAATTTCTGATCTTTTATAAGCAATGGGAAAGATTTGAAAGGAAGGGAAATGGGTGCCACATCAACTGAACAGAAGACAAATGGAAAACTACAAAGTCTTCAGTAAAATGTTGCTTCAATGGCACTAAATAATGTCTTTTTTTTGCATTGAATTGTGACTGGCGATGAAAAATGGATTTATTTTGAGAATTCCAAACACACAAAATCATGGGCTGATCCAGATCAACCATCAACATCGACTGCAAGGCCAAATTGCTTTAGAAAGAAGACAATGCTCTACATTTGGTGGGATCAGGAAGGTGTAGTAGAGCTTCTAAAACCAGGTAAAACCGTTAATACTGATTGCAACTGACAACAAATAATCAATTTGAACCACCCTTTGATCATGAAATGACCAGAATGTGTCAGAAGACACGGCAAGATAATTTTGTTTCATGATGATACACCATCACACACTTCAAAACCAGTTAAAAATAGATTAAAAGATCTTGCCTGGGTAGTATTAACTCACCCACCATATTTACCAGATCTTGCTTCTTCAGATTACCACTTGTTCTGATCAATGGCACATACACTTTCTGAGCAGCACTTCAAAACGTACGAAGAAATGGAAAATTGGATCTCTGAACGGTTTGCCTCAAAACAAGAAAAGCTCTATTGGGACAGTATCCAAATTACCTGAAAAAATGGGGGAAATATGTAGCTAGCAATGGATATTAATTAGAATAAAGCACTTTTGATGTTTCTTTTGAAATTATTGTGTTTTCTTTGATTATAAAATCCGCCATTATTAACCAGTACACCTAGTAAATGGATAAATAGGGTTATTTCTATATAGTGCAGGAAAAAATTTCTATTCCTGTCATGATTAGATTTGTTGCAAGCCTGGCTTGTTTTCACTTTTCACAACTAGTTTCCTGTCTTACACTTTTCCATCCGTTGAACTTTGGCGTCCTCTCTTATTGTTTTCTGAAACTGCCCCTTGTCAAGGTCACCAAAAGCCTTATCAATAGTCTTTTTCTGGTCTTTGTTCCTTCTCCCTCTCTCTCCAGCACTTGGTATTTGAGTCCTTAATCCAACTTCATTCTTTTTTAACCATTTGGTTTCTGTGATATTTTTTGTGGCGGGGCTTTTATCCTAGAACTCTGGCCAAGGTCTCTCAGGTTCTCTTTCTTCTAATACCACTTTAAAATCTTAGTTTTATTTCACTTGACCTGGATGAATTTATAGGTATTCTATAAAATTGATGAATCTCTAGTATACACTGTAGCAAATATATTTATCCTAAAATCTATAGTTACACATCATATTGTGTGCTAGAAATCTCCCCTAGTATGTTTCAAAGATATCTCAAACTCAAATGTAATATTATTCCCCAATTGAACTCATTTTCCCTTTCCTCTCCAATTTTCTCCTCCACCATTCCCATTATCAGATAATGAAATGACCATCAACTTAATAAAAAAGCCTGCAAGTCATCTATTTCTTCTTTTTCATCCTCATGTCCCATCTTCAATTTGCCATGAAGTACTAAATACACTAGCCGCTTTTAAAAATTTTATCCCTTTATGTTTTTATTTATTTCAGAGAGAAGAAGGGAGATGGGGAGAGAGATAGAAACACCAATGATGATGTGGGGATCAAGCCCACAACCCCTGCATGTTCCCTGACCAGGAATTGAACCAAGTCCTTTGGGCTCATGGGTTGAAGCTCAACCACTAAAACACATCAGCTGCGCTAGATACACTAGCTTTAATAGCTTACCATTTCTACCATTTCTTATCTGTTGCCTTGCTTACTGTAACAACCTCATAAATCCATCTGTATGGGATTTCCTCTTTTTATTTTCCACCTCCTGCAGAATATTAGTAAGTTTTAAAACACATAAGAGTAATTGTTTGACTTCTCATTTAATGTCTTTCAGTTGCTCTCCATTACTCAGGAAATAGTCTGAGCTTTTCAGCCTGTACTTACTTGAGCTGGTCTGTGTTTATCTACATACTTTATTATCATACAGCTCTCTGTCTAAATAGCACATTCCATCTAACTGATTTATTTGCTGTTTCCCCAATACACATGCTCCCTCATGCACCTGTTTGCATTTGCTATTAAATTCCTCTGACACAGTTGGTTGACTCCCACTCATCTATTAGAACTCATTTCAGATTTCACACTCCAAATGTCTTCCTGTGTGCTCATCTTAACTGCAACAGTGCTAACTCTAGTAGTCCCTCTGTCATTAGACTGAATTTTCAAAAGGCATTTGCTATGTATTTTATCTAAAAATATTTTGAAAATGAAATAGGATCAAAATTATACATATTTCTTTTAAAGCTAAGTAAACAAAGGCACAAAAGGTTGATTTGTCCAATGTTGAATTTCTAGCAACTAAGATGTAACTCTTCATTATTCTTTAATTTATATTCTCAGAACTTAACAAAAGCCTGAAATATAGAAAGGATTCAATATATATTTGTTCAATAAATAAATAAAAAAGTAAAGAAAAAATCATTTTCTATAACAAATATGTTAAAAAAAGATGTGATTTTCAAAATAGTATAGTGGAAGAATACTAAAATATTAAAAGCATTCATAAGGGGTAATATTTGAAGCAACTATTTTCAGTGTGGTTTCTTCTTTTTGGAGCCAAATTATATCTGTACCCTTTATTCTCTGCATGTAGTCAATTATACTGACTAGTATCAAATTAAAATTAAGGATAGTAATAAATTTTATATGAAAAAGAACATAAACATCTCCCCAGATTTATAGTAATATTTTGAATGTGGGAAATATTTCTAATGAAGTATCCTTCTAAGCCAGTAAAATAGAAATTTCTACATGTGGGAGGCAGAGTTCAAAGACTGTCCTCATGATCTCCATTCTCTGTTGTTGATCCTTACATAATCCTCTCCTGTGCATGTGGATAGGGTCTGGGATTTGATCTGGAAACAGCTTAAGTGCCCATCAGTAGATGAGTGGATAAAAAAGCTGTGGTACATTCACACCATGGAATGTATGCAGCAGTAAAAAAGAAGGATTTCTTACTCTTTGTGACAGCATGGAGGGACCTGGAGAGCATTTTGTTAAGTGGAGTAAGCCAGTCAGAGATATACAAGTATCACATGATCTCACTCATATGTAGAATCTAAAAAACAAAATAAACTGATTAACAAAATAGATCCAAAGACATAGAAACATGGAACCAATTGACAAATCTCAGAGGAAGGTGGGAGTGAGTGGGGCAGTGGGTGATGCAGGCTAGAAGGGGTTAATGGGGGGAAAAGGAAGACATTTGTTTTTTTATTGTTTGTTTTTTCTTTCTTTATTGATTAAGGTATTACATATGTATCCTTATCTCCCAATGTTCCCCCATCTCCCACTCGTGCCTTCATCCCCCTGGTGTCTGTGTCCATTGGTTAGGCTTATACGCATGCATATAAGTCCTTTGTTTGATCTCTCTTCCTTACCCCCACTCTCTCCTACCTTCCCTCTGAGGTTAGAGCATCTGATCTATGCTTCTGCCTCTGGATCTGTTTTTGTTCATCAGTTTATGTTGTTCATTATATTCCATCAATGAGTGAGATCATGTGATACTGATCTTTCTCTGACTGATTTATTTCGCTTAGCATAATGCCCTCCAGTTCCATCCATGCTGTTTCAAATGGTAGGAGTTCCTTCTTTTTTACCACAGCATGGTATTCCATTGTGTAGATGTACTACAGTTTTTTAATCCAATCATCTGCTGATGGGCATTTAGGCGGTTTCCAAATCTTACCTCCTTAGTTAAGTTTATCCCTAGGTATCTTATTTATTTTTGGTGCAGTGGTAAATGGGATTTTTTTTTAGTCTCTCTTTCTGTAACTTCACTATTGGTATATAACAATGCCATAGATTTCTTGGTGTTAATTTTGTATCCTGCTAAATTCATTTATTAAGTTTAATATTTTTTGATGGAGTCTTCAGGGTTTTCTATGTTCAGTATGTCATCCAAGAGTAATGACAGTTTTACATTTTCTTTTTCCAATTTGGATACCTTTTATTTCTTCTTTTTGTCTAATAGCTATGGCTAGCACTCCCAGTACTTCGTTTAATAGGAGTGGTGAAAGTGGGTATCACTGTCTTGTTCCTGTTCTTAGGCAAAATGGTTTTAGTTTTTGCCCATTGAGTATGATGTTGGTTGTAAGTTTGTCATATAAGGTTTTTATTATGTTGAGGTATGATCCCTCTATTTAATATCCACAAATCAATAAATGTTTTACATCACATAAACAAATGGAGATATAAAAATCACAGTCATATCAATTGATGCAGAAAAAGCACTCGACAAAATCCAACATCCTTTCTTTATAAAAAGGGGACATTTGTGATACTTTCAATAATAAAGATAACTTTTTAAAAAGAATATGGAAAAGGTGATGACATGTTACTCCCATGCTTACACTATGTTTTGTAAGACTTCCTTTAACAGACACAGTTGAGCGTCTGCCTAACTAGCTTTGAAGAAATAAGATGCCAAGTTATGAGGGGGTCATCTGACAGGGTACCATGGTGGCCTCTAGGAGCTGAGAGCAGCTCCCACAGGCAAGGAAACAGCAAACTCCACTCTACAACCACAAAGAATTGACTTCTGTCAACAGTTGAGCAAGCTGGGGATAGGCCCTGAACCCAGCTTACCCTCATATTTGTGAGAGGCCCAGGAAGGGTGTGCCTGAACTCCTCACCTAGGTAATAAATATGTGCTTTTTTAAGCTGCTAAATGTGTGGTAATTTGTTGTGTATCGGTTTAACACTAGTAATATATTACAGATTACTGCACAATATATTTAGTACAACAAAATGTGTTATATAACCTTTAAATTATCAAAAACAAATAAAATGTGTTAATGAAAAGCCAAGTTTCAAAGCATTAAAAAAAAGAAAATCTACTGATATCTTAATTAAATAATTCAGATTTCAAAATATGACAAGCCATTATGAGGCAAATGCACAATAAGCCATTTGGGAATGAATAGTAATGTTACACATCCATCTAATGAGAAAGAAGAGGAAGGAAAACCCAACTATATGTTTCACTTGACTTTAAAGTGATATAGCGGTGGGCAAAAGTAGGTTTACAGTTGTGAGCACATGAAACACAGAGTTTATTCTTGTATTATTCACTAATTATTGTACTATTTATTTGTATTATAACTATGAACCTACTTTAGCCCACTCCTGTATTTACCCACCACTTTCTATTTGAAGGTATTCTGTGCTGATTATTATTTTGCAAACTACGGTGGTTCAATATATGTCCTATTTAGGAAAGCAAAACTGTCAAAAATACAAGTTATACAAAGTTTAAAAATATTTTTAGTGAAAATAATGCCAAGTTTCAAATAGTTATAAGATTATTTATTGCTAAATACCAATAACATATTTTTTCTGAAATAATTGTCTCATAACCTATTTCTCCCCCCCCACGTTCTTTTCCTTCCTGCACAGAATATAAAATATGTGACTTTGTCACCATTAAAAATAATTTCCAACTCTTCTTACTTTAAGTATTTTTTATCTTAAATTTTAAGAATACAGCAGATAAAGCTTAAAGAAAGCTAATATTTAAACAACCAAAGTTTGAAGTTTTCATGTCTGATCTCCAAAATGATCCTGTGTGTGTGTTGTATGTTTGTATGTGTGTGTATGTGTTTATATGTATATGTGTGTGTGTGTGTGTGGTTGGGGAGGGAATCCAAATGCCCTATACGTATTTAAGATACTTACACATAATTAAAAAAATTTAGCAAATGACAGGAGCTTAATCTGGAACTTTGGTAAGATTGCATGCAAGGGTTTCTCACAGCTTGGACAGAAGAGCCAGACATTGTTAATAGGCTTTGGACTCGGAATAATTCTGTTTATTTTAAGAAACATGGAGAATGTAAATACTTAAATTTTTCTATTTTAAAACACATGAAGCTCAAGTCCTGGCCTTTGTGGCTGCCTAGTTACCTCTCATTTGTCATTTATAAGATGTTAAAATTAAGAATCTGAAAATAACTAAATGATACCATAAAATTTTCCCTTCCAACTTTGTGAAAAATATGTTACCATCACATGCCCTATCTTCTTAAGTCTTAGAAAAGACCTTATTTCCAAGTTCTTAAGTGTTCTGAGTTTTAATGACTTTATCATTTTGTATTTGTGATAGGATGACTAGCCTTAGGTAGCTCATAGAAATTGTTATTCACTTCTTTCTTCATAACATTCTGAGTACGATATGTACCAACATTTTTTTTCTCTGTTTTCTTTCCTGAAGTTCATCTGATACTCAAGTGCTGGCTTTAATAAGTTTCCACTTCAGTCTGAAGTAGATAATTTAAGAAATCCAGAAAGCAGAGGCTGCCAAAGCTGTTTCCTAAAACCAGATTGCTATTTTGCTTCTTCCATTGTGAAAAAACCCAGGCCTGCAGGGCCCACCCCACCTCTTCCTTAGAGTAAAATGGCTTTGTCCCTGATCCAGCAACTGAAGGGGGAAATGCCCCGTGTTAAAGGCTATCATCCAATATCACTTCTTTTTTTTTTCAATGTTTGTTTGTTTTTCTTTTTGTTTAAATTTTATTGCTTTTACATCTGGATGGTGCAGCTTTCATGTGGTATTAAAAGTATGTGTCCAAAATATGTCCCAGATGAACATCCTGTTTGCCTTTTGATTTAAATTTCTGTTTAGTAAACCTTTGTGGTTTGGATATAGTAAGGAGTATTTTCGGCAGAACTCCCTACCCACATCCTCAAAAATAATAACTCCCTTCTCCGTTCCTCCCTTACTTACCTCTCCTTTGCTAAGTTAATAGTGTCTATCAGACACATTCTTTAGCATATTTAAGAAAATTACCTTGCCTCTCTAAAGCATTGCTATTCTAGAAGCTCTTTCCACAAAAAGTCTATTTTACATGCAATGTCCTTAGCAAATATGAAAATGTTCCCATCAGGCCCTGGTAGAAAAATAACCAATTTTGAATTATGAGATACTTGCTTTTTTAGAAGAGTTTAGAAACACCAATAACTGCTTTTTTCAAAAAATAGTTTAGTAACTGTATTTTTCTGGTTAAAACCAGAAGAAAATATGGTTAAATTTTTTTTAAGTTTTTCCTTCAAATTGGTCATAGAAATTCTACCACTGATGAATAGATTTCCTTGCCATATTGCATGAAATTATTTTTTAAAATAACTATTGTTTGAGCCAATTTTTTTTTTTGAAGCAAAGAAATTTCGTTGTTTTTGGCATTTCTTAATTTGCTTAGTTGGGGGTATGTTCTCTCCAAATCCACATAGATAATTTCCAATGCCTTTAAAAGGGTTATGAACACACATCTGAAGGAGAATTGACCATTTGGTTTTTAATGTTCTAAAGCCAACTAAAGCATGAATCTCTTGCTTCCTTTCTGATCCCAGCGCTTTTCAATGAGAACAATGCTTATGCAAGATTTCCTAGGGGGATTTTGTGGTTTGAGGTTTTAATAATCTAGGCTAAAATTCAAATAGGGACCACAGCTGCTTGGATAAAACTCTTAGAAGTCTTTATTTAAACTGCAGTGAGCTTCCAGAATTTTTAAATGTGCTCAACAATATCTGATATGTAAGAATGGCATATGGTAGTTACATTTCCTATGTAAGAGTATCTATATTTCCACAAATTGTAAGAAAATAAGATGACATGTAATTTCCTTAAACTTTCACAAATTTGTTTAAAGATGGATGTGACTCCTTGAAAAACAATGAGTATTGCTGTTCTGATTCAATAAGGAAATGTAATGATAATATTTTATATTTTCTATCTCTGCGTTGAAATTCTCATTTTGTTCATGCATGGTTCTTCTGACCTTGGCTGGAATATGTATGTTTGTGAGTTTGAACTCTCTATCAGGTAAATCATGTCTCTCTGTTTCATGAAGATCTGCTCCTGGAGACATAGCTTGCTCTTTGGTTTGGAACATATTCTACTGTTTCTTCATTTCCTTTGACTCTCTGTGTTGTTTTCTGCACATCAGAACAAACAGCCAACTCTCCAAGTCCTGACAACACGGGTTTGTTGTAGGAGATGAACCTTGTCGATCACTATGGCACTATCTCCTACTTGTGTGCAGCCACCTCAGTTGTTCTTCGTGGCTCCCAGGATTTGAGGGTGTCAGTGTCCCAGTGGAGCAAATCACACAGCACCTAGAAGCAGGTTGGTTAGGAGCTGGACCCTCAGGCAGCAGCTGGGAAAGTATGTGGTTAGGCTGCATCCAGAGGGAAAGGCAGAGATGGGCATTGTTCCCTGAATTCTCTGTGCTGGGTCTGGTATATAGCTGCTAGTGAGAATGAGAATGAGAATGAGAATGGGGGTGGTTGGTACCCATTAAACATTGTTTCTTTGTCTGCTCTAGTCCTGTGGAATTCCTGCATGCAAAGCCTTTGGCTATTAGAGCGGGTGATCCCAGGGCCTGGGGTGGCTTCTGCAAAAGCTAGGCCACCAGATGTGTGTATTTGGAAGGAGAAAGTGGGTGTCCCCCAGCTTCTCTGGTCTTTGGGGATGATCCCAGAGAGACCCGAGTGTTAGTTAAATTAGCAATCTGGTCCTCAAGCAGCTGACTTTCTTTCTTTCTTTTTTTTTTTTTTTTTTGCACTTAATTCTCCCTTTTAAAAAACTTTTTATATATTTTTATTATTATAAATAATAGTACATATGTCTCCTCTTCCCCCCCTATTCATCTCCCCCCGGCCTTCCCCACCTCCCAGTACATGCCCTCATCTGCACCCCCCCCCCCCAGTGTCTTGTATCCATTGGTTATGCTTTTATACATGCATACAAGTCCTTCGGTTGATCACTTACAGCCCCACCCACCCCGCCCCAACCTCCCCTGCCTTCCGCTGTAGTATGAGTCTGTTCATTGCTTCTTTGCCTCTCTATCTGTGCCCCCGCCCCCCACACTCGCCCCCCGCTGATTCTTTTCTTTAAGAACATCTTGCCTCTGTAGGCTAGAAATAAACCTATAAGAACAAAAAATGTTTGAGACCCAACTTCAAAGTCCAACAGTTATGAGTCCCAGGTTCAATGTCAAACAGTGCCTTATGTGTAGACATCAGCAATAATATCTGGATGGTGGACAAATGGTGGCAATGTAGGTCTGACCCTAGGCATCCTGGTTTGGTCCTAGGCATCCGGTAGTGATGCACAGCTTTTGACTGCTAGCATGGCAAGGTGTCGTCAGCGTCTTCCATTTCTGGACTGTTTCTCCTCTTGTCTTCGTGGTTGGAGCAGACCTGTCAGTTCCTCTCTGTTGCAGGAGTCCACTTGGTCTTGGAGTTGTTTTCTGAAAGTATGTGATAAGCCTCATCTAGGGAAGAACTGAGAGGTTGGAGATACTGCCTGCTCCCTCTGCACTGAGGCCTGGAGTGGGGTCTGGCAGCACTCACCCCTTCAGAATCACTTTTTTGTTTTCTATAGTCTGTGGGTCTCAAGGGACCTGGTGGCTTTCACAGCCAGGTGTTTGGGGAGCCCCTCCATAAAGTGGGAGTCTTAAAGTTAGGACACTAGATGTGGGTTCTAAACTCTTCCATCCTTGGGGAGAAACTGGGAGTTGGGGTTTCCCTCCCCATTGTATGGCACTATGCCAGAGGTGGGGATCGTGGCAAGAATGTGCCTAGCCTTCCCTACGCATTTAGATATGGGTATTTTCTCATTTGTAATGTGGAGGAGTCGCTCACTGGTCTAGATCTCTCAAAGAGGAACGCTGCATATGCAGAGCATAGATGAGAGGAGCAGAGCTCAGCAGCCTCTTTGCCACCATCTGTATTCCATCAACTGCTGCTTCTGCTCTGCCCAGGTAGAAAGCAGGTGCCGGTCTCTTGAGAATACTTTAAAAAGTAGATCTTTGGGATCATCGAAGTAGAATCTATTTATTTTCTGGAATCATAATCCTGTCTTCACGATATTACTGCTTTGAGGATAGTTTTTAAAACTGATTTTTGTATACTTCTAAAATAGTATTTTGTTTAAAATGTAAGATCTACTAAAGAGTCTGTTCATAAAATTCTGAGTCCTGAAATATTTTAACTGACAGCCTTTAGGTATATTTAACTGAGACACCAATATTCACATAAAACATAGACATTTTAGAGTCTACCACAGGGTTATAATGTTATTTAAATGTTTATCTAACCAATTCATAACCATATATTGAGGAATTTGTAACTGAGCAGAATATCTATAAAGGATATGATCCAGCACTAACTTTAGGTAAAGGACCTACTGTAAAGAATGAAAACTTTCTGAGCTGGAAATTCTCAGACAACTTTGAGGCTTCTTTTCAGGGCCCACAGACACCCCTCCCCCCCTCCCACTGCTGCTCCAGGTTTCTGGGTGCTGGCTCAGCATTTCTGGCTAAACATCACCTGGGAAAGATACCAGACTGGAAGGCCTCCACGCTTGCTAGGCATCAGCCCCGAGTACCCTTGTGCACGGTCACACCCAGTGCATTATATTTTATACCTTATATTTCATACAAGTTTGTGAACACTTATATTCCACTAGAAGTAAATGTAAACATTATATGTTCCACATATTGAATCACTTTTAGAACTTCACATTTTAAAAGTGCCTTTGGAGTACATCCTTTTAGTCCAGTTTCTTACTGCAAACTTCTACTAATGGCATTCACACGGGCATACAACCCCTTCTTAGAAGCAGCCTGCTCAAAGATTGAAAAAATGACCAAGGGTGGTCAAAATACAGCTCTGTGAATGCATGATCCCATTATTCCCGAATTAAGTTTCCATGTTTCAAAGTCAAATGATAGGAAATGGCTGAGGAACCATGAGGGCAGCTGAGATGTTACGGTTTGCTCTATTTTTGGGAGTCCTGAACCAGCCAGGAGGCAACAAAGTATAATGAGACACAGCTCTGGCTAGGGAAAATGTGTCTTCCATCAGAATAGACCTCCAACTGCTGGGGGATATCCAACTTCCATCTCCTACAAGTATGTCATTTCCAGCAATCCACTTAATTTCCCAGAGTTCTTTGTTGATCTCTGAGTGTTTTCAATTCACTTCTCTTGTTGGTGTGTCATAGATGAAAGATACCTGATGATAGTACTGTAGATTTTGTGAGAAGTATTTATTTGTTCTACTTCTTCAAGTTTTCTCTTTTCACTTTTGTCTAATTTGTTTATTCTGGTCATTCTTTCATGCTACCGGCTTTTCCCAAGTGATTTTTTTTTCTTCATTGATATTAAACAGCGAACTCTAGAAAGAGATTAATTAGATGCCGTGTGTCTGACTGGGTGGGCTTGTGAATGGACATCCTTTTTTCATAGAATGATTAGATAATACGCTGGCTTTTTCTTGGGAGATTTCCAAATGTCAGTATCTAGACATTTTTCTGAATCTCTGTTTCTCCAGAGAAGAATCACCTCTTCTTCTACCTGAAATTATTTTCCTCAGTAATTCAGATTCTGAGAAAAGGGTTGAGGGAGGTGATGGAATGTTGACTTTCTCATCCTTTCCCATTTGTCATTATGATACTTCACCACCATTCTTCCCTGTGCCTGCTATCCCTAAGTTTGGAAACCCCTGGCTTAGTTTCTCCGAATCACTGACTCATGATCTCCTGAGGTCCTGGCCAGAAGAGAGGTGCAGGATTTATTTATGCCTCAGGGTGGGGAGTCTGAGAGAGCATGGTCACTCAGATCTGCATATTGGAAAACATGATGGGATGGGGGTGATAATTGTTCCATACACAGAGTTGTCAAACAGCCTCCCTATTTTCAAGTCTGAACCATATCTTGTGGGTTTTTCTTTTTTCTTTTTTCTTTTTTTTTGGGGGGGGGGGTGCAATTTATTACCTCCAAGTCCAGAGTTCTTTAGGAAAAAATTATCTCCTTTCTTTATGATTTCCTCTCTGCAGGCACTTAGCTTGTAACTTCTCCTCTGATAAGATAATTACCCATCCATGTGGTTTCCATCTTTCAAAAAATAGAGTTGAAATTGCTGGTCTATGCTTCCTCCTCTCCTGTTTTATTCTGTCTCTTTCACTTTTCTTCATTCTTTCTTCTCTCTCTCTCTCTCTCTCTCTCTCTCTCTCTCTCTCTCTCTTTCTCTCTCTCTCTCTCCCACACACCCTTTTATCCTTTTCCTTCCCGCTCCCATTCCTCTTCCCTTCCCCACTCTCTCTCCTGTGCTAACTTAGTAGGTCTCGAGAAGGGAGAAGTGATAAATGCACATGGCTGCCTTAATGTTTAATCAGACACCAGGCTGAGGACCTCAATACTCTCTGTGCACTATGCAGAACAACTGGGTTCAGATGGGAGGTTAAAGACCTGAATAACTGTGGCTGAGCAGCATGAATCCAGTAGGGGCTGACATTTCCACTCAATTGCTTGATTAAATACTGCCCTTTTATTAAAAAAAATATCTCTTTTTTGTTTATTTGTTTGAGTCATATCATTGATGTAACCGTGGGTTTTCCACTTATTTGGCAGTACATTCTCTGGTCTCTGTGATTTAGCTGATTTCTGCTTCTATTTTAAATCCATTGGTATTTATCATGTCAAAGAAACACAGAGGTAGACATATCCTTCCTGCAAATCCCTTCCAGACTTTTCTCTGGTTTATATCGTAGACTCATCATTCTGTCACATCCCACCGCTTCACGTACAAATATTTCTACATTCCTTCTGCATGCTTTTCAAGGCTTTCCTTTATGTGATGTCCCCAACGAATCCACATCATTTCTCACTCGCCATTCTAGACCTCTTGATCTGGCCAGGGGTATCTTCTGTATGTCCATCACCACCGAAGTGTTGCTGTCCCATACCATGCAGCCCAAAGCCTCTTCTCCAGAGTCCTGTTCCCAAAGATGGCTGGTGCCCTTACCTGGCTCCACACTCACGACTACCTGTGCCTTCCCCGGAATGTTCACTTTGAGGCTCCCCATCTTCTGAAATCCGATCTCATGCTCAAGCATCAGCTCAATTCCCTACTTTTTCACTCGACTGAAAAACACTCTCTGTGTTTTGTCTTATTTAGTTCATTGTTTCCTCCAAAATCATTCTTATTTCCATGAACGGATTTTAAAGTCTGGGAACAGGAGCCATGTTTTATTTCTCTCCAAGCCTCGAAGCCCATATTGATTGTTCAGTCCATCTCATCAGGTTGTGTTTTTTAGTCTGTCACTTTTCACTTAGTGCCATGGGTCAGCTTTACTTCCTGATGGCATATTGTGTAAACTAGATTCTGAGAAATGGGAAGTGTCAATGAATTTTTAATTGGAAAGTTCTCTGTGAGACAGTATGGTGGTACATTTTGGCGTATAACTAAAAAACAGATGAATTTACTATTGCTTATTTAAATTTTTAAAGTTCACTTGCAGAAGAATAAATTAGCTACTGATACCACCTACCTTATTTTTAAATATTCATTTATATAAAAAGTCTCCATTTCTTTTCCGTGTGTTCCTAGCTTTTAAAAACAATTTTTTCACATCTTTGCAGAGAATTTGTTTTGCTTTGTGTTATTTTGTATTTCCATCTGGTACATTAAATGAAATACCATAAACTAATTTTCTTTAAGTTTGTTCTTAGTTTAGTTAGACTAAATGCCAAGGTATGCTTGGCAAACTTGAGACGGTAAGTGCTAATGAAGCAAAGTTTATTTAATGATAGAAAGAAAGCAAGAGCACTCCTTTAAACTAGGTGCGAGAGACTGATTCAAGCAGGCCGAGGACTGCCAAAGTGTTGCAGAATCCTCAGTTAATGATTTAATTAACAGCAAACTGTCATCAGATGAAGTAAATGTCTTAACACCTGTTTCTTTCTGTCAGTCCCCAGTGACTTAGACCTATAACTTCTAGGTCATTAATGTTTTGCTGTTATTAGACTTTTGCTGTTAACACAAGACTTCATTTGGTTGGTTTTAGAGTGCCTATAAAAGTAAGTTCTTTCCCCCTCTTCTCTTCTCATTACCTAACCATCACATTTTTATATGCGTTTCCTTGCCCCTGGTGAGAAACCATAGTGCTTCATTTATAGAGATAAATGTTACTGTAATAGATTATGATATTTTGGCCACCCAAAAACCACAATTTAATTTGCAGATGTGCCTCTTCTTTGTTGAAAGTCATCTTGGTGGAACATGAAGTCCAGGTGCTGGCCCTCCTCTTCCAGGAAATTCTGCATCTCCTGATGTTGGCCAGGCCAAGTACTTTCACGCTTAGATGGTGGGAACAAGGCTGAAACAATGAGTTAGGCTTCATCCTTTCCCCAGGAAGATGGTCGAGCAAACCTTGCTGACGAGATGAGTTCCAGACAGTTCAGAGGCTGTTGGTTTTCAGCCTCCCCTCTGATCCTGTGTGCTTCCTCATGACCATCACATCTTTGTAAAGCCATTCTGCAGCCAGTTTGTTGTTGTGTTTGCAAACAACTGTAGTGATATCCTCCCCATGATCGTTACAGTTGCTTTATGTGCCAATACACAGAACAAAGTTACAGGATGCCTTTTGTTCTTCATTAGCAGTCTTCTTTTTTTGCTATTTAACATGTATTAATGACAAAAAATGCTCAAAACATACATATAAAAAATACCTCCAATAATATGCCATGTCTTCTAGTATCTGGAAAACGTGATTCAGATGGATGTGAGACACTCAGAATGGAGGAGCATCAGGAACAAGAAAAAGATGGTGGTCATTCTCATTTTGAGGATGAGAAAGCTACAGAATAGTGAGAAAGAGAGGGAATTATGAAGGTACTTTATTTTTTCATTAAATGAACACTGCAATAATTCAATCTGATGATTGATTATTCGTTTGGAGTAGTGAATAGAAATGTAAATAAAAATACCATTTAATTAATGCAATTTAAAAATGAGCCAGAAAGAGGGAAAAAGCTACACTTTTCTACATATCTTTAGAAAAACTGGTGTGTACTTGATAGGGTTATAAAAAGTCTTTGATGGGTAAACTAAATGATAGTCTGAGGCAGGTTGTATAATGTCCCCAAGTCATTGGCCATGTTTGACAATTTAAGTCTAAGAGAATTGATTGTTGAGTCAAGAACAGTGTCACCTACTAATCCCTGTGGTTTGCATTAATCTTTCCTAACCCTATATCTTGACCACTCCCTTCCTCCTCAGTAACTACAAAGACATGTTATCACTTTGTGCCTGGTTAATATCTACTTTCACTGCTCTCTAACCTTCATAGACCACTAGAATTTTTAAGAAGTTAAAAACAGATTCTGCTCTGAGGGAAGTGGGAGATTCCTCATCTAATTCAATCTCATTTTACAGATGAAAGTAAGAACTTAAAGGAAATTACATTAGTGTTTTTTTGTTTTGTTTGTTTTTTACTTAAAAACCAATTAATCTATTAAAAATGCCGTAGAAACCAGGTTATTTGTATATACCACAATTTCACTGAAATCCTACCACATGAAGTGGTTGAGACTTAGAACTTATATAAATTTCAATACACCTTTCCTTGAGACAAATATGGCTTAAAGAGAGATGTTCATTTGAACTATTTCATAATTAAGTTTTCAATTCAATGATTTCCTCCCTTTCCTACCTTCTGTCTCTGGGCAAAAACACATAATACAAACTTGATTAAATTGCCATTCATTTTTTTTTAACTGAATTTGGGATTCCTAGCTTTCAATTTTAGTTTGAGTTTGTTTTAATCAGCATTTTGGAAAAGGAATTTCTCTCAGAAAAGTATGTGAGCCATGTACTCATAAAATTGTTTCTAAACTTGGTTCTTCATTGTTTTCTCTGTTTGATAGCCAAACCCAGGGAAAGATTTGCTGATACATGTCTCTTAGTTTTCAATGAAAAGAGGATATTATAAATTTCTTTGGATTTTATTTCTTGGAAATACATTTTCCATGTGCAGTCTGCCATCCATTAGGAAAAATAAAACCCCATCTAAGTGTTATGATTGCAAAGAAAAGGATGACAGATTTGTCCTTAACATCAAATAAATCAGGCACATTATTGCAGAATCTCTTCTTTTCAATCAATACTACTATTGCATAAGATCACTTCTTTTAAAATTTGACACACAAGAGATATAAAAGGCACATCAGCGAAGGTGAAATAAATAGCAAGAAGTTCAGCTCACAGTGTGTTATCTTACTTAGTAATAGACAAACATGTAAATTGACCATACCTCTCCTATATCTACAGTCAATCAGAGTAAGTATGCAAATTAAAAGGCCAAAGATGGCGGCCACCCAGCTGCTCCAGGAGCAGAGTGACCAGGCCACCTGCTATGAGAGGGAGGGTGGGGGGCAAAGGGATCTACAGGAGTGGAGTGCCACAGTGAAGACAAGACTGCAGACGTCAGAGCCTGCAACCAAGACAAAGATAGCAGACTCTGGCCTGAGTCTGCAGCAAAGACGAAGATGGCAGACTCTGGCCTGAGTCTGCAGTAAAGACGAAGAAGGCAGATTCTGGCTGGAGTGAAGGCCTGGGTCCCAGGTGCTGGAGGGAAACCGGTGCTGGAAGCCAAGGGAAGGAAGGCCTATTGCACGAATCTCTCCATACAACAGGCCTCTAGTATTTTCATATTGATCTTTGTGGTTTTGTTTGCCACAGATGTATGAATGGGCATTCCATTGGGAAAAGTGTATTTGTAATGTTTAATATGCTGCTATTTCAACAAGAAATTATATATCATGTATCTACTTCCTTGCCAAAGATGTTACAAAAATAAATAGCGGCATACACACACATGTGCAAGCACTACTTTTGAACATCTAGAAAGAGTGGTTGTGTATAACTTACATGAGCTGAAAGATAGCAGTAAATACAGGATGGAAGTCCTCAATCCCAAATGAATGTCTTCAGAAGGTAAGGGAGGAATGAAAAATCAAGAGTGAAATGAACATCAGAGAAAGAAACTATCAGCTAGTGAGATCATTTTCCCTACACCATCAATTCTCATTTTTTCCTCCTAATCTTTAATTTAGTTGCTGATGAGTCAGAGACAAAAGTTATAGTCCATCAATAATGGATCAACCCCAAAACATAAACATTTAGGTTATTATAATTTCCTTTACTTTGTTCTATTTCAGAGATCTCTATGAAATGGATTCTAGAGGTTTCTCTTCTATATAAGAAAGAGGTAATATGCAAATTGACCCTCACACCCTCATGTCACAATATGGCTGCTCCCACATTGTTACAAGATGGTTGCCCCATGTTGTCACAAGATGCCCCCTCCCAAGTTGCCACAAGATGGCCACCCCCATGTCATCACAAGATGACCACCCTCACATTTTTACAAGATGGCCGGCAGGGGAGGGCAGTTGGGGGTGATTGGGCCTACAGGGGAGGGCAGTTGAAGGTGATTGGGTTGGCAGGAGAAGGCAGTTGGGGGCGATCAGGCCACAGGGGAGTGGTTAGGGGGCTATCAGGTTGGTAGGCAGAGTGGTTAAGGGCAATCAGGCAGCCAAGCAGGCCAGTGGTTAGGAGCTAGCAGTTCCGGATTGTGAGAGGGATGGTTTTGGACCTAAACGGGCAGTCAGACATCCCCTACTGGGTCCCAGATTGGGGAGGTTGCAGGCTGAGGGACACTTCCCAGTGCACAAATTGCATGCACTAGTTATATAATAAATATACCTATATGAATATTAGTTGTCACTTTCAAATGCACTAGTGTTTTGGTGATTTTTTAATTGTATTTTAGTAGTTGCTCCTTTCAATCTGATTCATTCAATATTATATTAGCTCAGGTGAGATGGGCCTTTTTCTTTTTTTATATTTTTTAAATTGATTTTTGAGAGAGGGGGAGAAGGTTAGAGCGAGAGAAACATCGATGGGAGAGAAACATAGGTAGGCTGCCTCCTCCATGCCTCCCACTGGAGATGGAGCTCACAACCTGGCATATGCCCTGACCAGAAATAAATCCAGTGACTTCTTGGTTCATGGGTCATACCAGCTAAGTAAGATAGGCCTTTTTCTTGGAATATTTTTTTTGTGATAATTAAGAAATACTTACAATATTTCAAATGTAATGCAAAAATTCAGACCAAGGAAAAAGCTCTGATTTTGTTATCAGACAGAGAGTGGGATGCAAAAATAGAAAAGTAGAACATAGAGATGTACTTCTGCCTCAAAGTTGGTACTTTTTTTATTTTTAATTTATTCATTGCTTTAAAAACATGAAGAAAAAAAAGTAGCTGAATAACTTCTGGTTGGCTAGATGCCGGTATTATTTTTATTGGCAAGAGTTTCTGAGTGGCTGAAAGGTGGCCATTAACACTCTGACAGAAAGTGCTGACAGGGTGATTATAAGATTAACACCCTATGTTATATTAAGAGTGTCAAAACCTCACTCTTACCTGTCAGTGGAAAATAACAGCATGAGCGGAAACATTACAGAAACAGAAATATTTCTTATGTTAAAGTACCAATGCTTCAGTGTGTCTAAACTTTTAAATGCTCATGGTAGCTACTGAATTTAGCTGATGGTTGAAGGCATTCTTTTTTTTTTTTAGAAAAAAATATGTTTTTATTCATATCATAAAGAGGAAGGGAGAGGGAGAGAAGATAGAAACATCAATGATGAGAGAGAATCATTGATCGGCTACCTCCTACAATCCCCCACTGGGGATTGAGCCCAAAAACTGGACATGTATCCTGGCCGAGTATTGAACAGTGGCCTCCTGGATTATAAGTCAATGCTCAACCACTAAGCAACACTGGCCAGGCCAGGGGTATTCTTTTTTATTCAATAAGATTATTTCAAGAGTGAAAGATTTATATGAAATGTACATTTTAGTCATTCTCCTTAGGAATGAAATGAATATGTTAGTAAAAAGAAACAAATAATAAATATCACCTGTTTAATAAACACAAATTTTTAAAAACAATTTTTACCTCAATTATGTAGAAACATTTAACAAATTGCTTCAATCATGCTTTATAACTAAAAGCTGAAAAATCCCCAATATTCTGGCCCAGAAATTACATAATTAGAATGTTTCCATTTCAACAGAATTTGTATTTGGTTGTTCATTCTTGACCAGAGGGAGTGAAATAATGCCTCCTCTACATCATACACAACTCATTAAATCTATTTGAATGTAAACTTTCATTGATATCATCATCAATTAAATCATAAAAACCTCTAGCATTTTCTTATCCAGGAATGGCTACTCAACGTGTCAAATTGATTATTCTTTTTATTTAAAATACTAGAGGCCTGGTGCCTGCCCCTCTCACAGTCCAGGAACCCTTAGGGGTGGGAGACAACCTGGTGATTAGGAAAAGGTGACACCCCTGATCATACACATTCAGGAGCTTTCTCAGTTTTATTGTTTTAGTTAATCCAGTGATTGAATTGGGAGTTACTAGCCTTCATTTGAAAATATTATGAATAAATATCCTACCTATTAAATGTATGACTAATGTATTAAAAGCCTTGGCCTCCTGAGACTCAGGTAACCAGGGCCTGCCAAGGCTTTCCTGTGCCTCAGGTTGGCCCTGGGTGGGTGGGGGGCTGAAGAGACTAGGGGACTCTGGAGGCAGAGCTGAGGGGACTGGGCACCACCATCTTGTGGCTGTGGGCACCACCATATTTGAGGGCGGAACAGCCAATTAGCATATTCCCCTTGTATTGGCTATGGGCGATCGCATGAGGGTCAATTAGCATATTCCCTCTTCATTAGATAGGATATTTTTATTGATTTTAGAGAGAGGAAGGGAGTGGGAGAATTGAAACATGAGTGATAGAAAGGCATTCATTGGTCAGCTACTTCCTGTACTCCCCCTGTTGGGAATTAAGCCCACCACCCATCATGTGCCCTGACCAGAAAGCAAACTGGTGAACTCTTGGTTCATGAGTCAACGCTCAACCACTGAGCAACACCGGCCAGACTGATCATTCTTTTGACAGAGCTCTGCTTTGGAAAAATGTAAAAGTCAAGAATTTCAGGACAAGAACAGTTTAGGGCGATGCTTAACCTGGAGGTGTTGAGTCAGAGAATTAAGGGGTTGAGGAGAGAAAATTGTCTATTTCAGATCACTGGGAACCTAACCAGGTCAGGCCCATTTTAGGTTCTAATAGATCTAAACACCATCTATCTTCCATCCTATCCTGCCCCCAGAAGATCTGACCAAAAAATGAAGGTTGATCAAGGACAGAGCCTAGGATTCTTAAAGCCGCAGGGATGCAAGATCAATCCTCAAGGAGCATGGGAAGATGGGTGGGAGGATAGAAATTTGTACTTGACTATGTGTCTAACTTGACTTACAGCTTTAAACCATAAAAACCTCTAGCACTTTATATTTAATTATTTAGACACACAATATATCAGTTTCCATATGTAGTCTGCCATGTTCTCATGCCCCACAAAGTTAGAGGTGGATCTGACAGGAGACTATTTCTACCCAAATATTTTTTCTCATCCATGTAAATCATTTTCAAATAGCCCTATGTTATGAATTCAATACGTTAGTCATACATTTTATAGGCAGGATATTTATTCATAATATTTTCAAATGAAGGCTAGTAACTTCCAATTCAAACACTGGATTAACTAAAACAATAAAACTGAGAAAGCTCCTGAATGTGTATGATCAGGGAGAGTCTGGGTCATTTTGTATAGATATCATGCAACTCCACTGAAGGCAAAGGAGTTGTTCCCATGATTTGTGCTAAAACACATCACAGGCTCATTCAACCTGAAAGGATGTTTTCCCAAGAAGCAGTAAAGAAGAGTGATTATGAGGACCCAGTACAAAAAGCCCTAGAGTCAGGATCAGGACATTGAATTCTAGTTACTTTATAGCTCTGAACAATTTACACTAAGTTTGGTTCTCAGTAAATTGAGAAAGATGAAATATTCTGGTGGAGTCCTTATGGACCCAAGTAACCTCTTAGGACCTGCACAAGGACAGGTCAGTGTGACTCAGAGATTCCCACTTACAATCATGGCATAGCTTCCTTAATTTTTTTTATATAAGACATATCTTTAGTAAGTAATCTATTGTGAAAGTAGTAACAGTTTTCAAACTATAGTCTAGATAATTACCAAAAGTCCATTCCAGCTAAAAAAAAATTCTATGGTTTGAATTATGTGGAAAAACAAAGAAAGGCTTTTGGTATTCAAGCCTAGATGAAACTCCTTTTTTTTTTTACATTAAAATAAAAAGAATGAAGAAATCTAACAAATTGCTTTAGGATACTCATTTTCCCACTGGACGGAATCCCAAACTGGTGGAGACACTTATTTTTTCTGCTTTTGGAATGCAGAAGGGCTGATTTTTCTCAACACATATTCTCTGTGGATTTGTCAGTATTCCCATGTAAATAGACAGCTTGTGAGGATGAACAGAAGGCAGATTTTGGTCATTGAGGAACTTAAAGCCAAAAATGAGAAAGTGACTATGAAAATAAGGATGGGAAATTGCTGAGAGGTTTTAGTGACGTGGACTGCGTGAGACGGAGCAGAGATAACATGAGCAGTAAAGTAGTATTGGGTTGATTGGAGAGGAGAAATGCAGGAGGCAGGGACCATAGAAAAGCAAGGTAATGGTAGTCCAACTATGAGGACCATGACTGCGATTTGGCACAGGAACTAGGGGAGATGAGGACCTGTTTATACGCTGCCAAAGAAGACAAGTCAAGTAAGTGTCAGAATGGGAAAGGAGCCCGTATCCTTAGGCGTCCCATCTACAATCTTCATTCGCTCAAACACAATTTCTCTTTGGGAAAGTAACATTTGTCCTTTATCCTAAGTACATTCTAATCATCCACATCCTACTATAAGGTTACATTTTAATGGAAGTCAACTTGGAGACTTCTCCAGTGACATGAAACTGTTTTCTTTCACTCTGTGGTTTAACAGTTTCTCCACAGTAACAGGGCAGCCTTTCTGTTACCAGAAACATGGACCTTATTTGTGGTCTTTAGCCATGGCAAAAGTCCCATTAAAGCCAATGGGAGTTGTGGCTAAGTAAACCTTAGTGAATAATATTCATTTTTTACAAGGTTTGGAATATGAAGCAATCAGAATTATTTCCTTATTTTTTGTTTCCTTTGGTTCCCATGAAAGCATTACCACAAATAGGATGTAGGATTATGTCTTCCGTTAGGTACACAATACAAATGTTGAATGGAAATCATATATTCTTCAGGAAGGAAGTACATGTAATTTTAACCAGCTCTTGATTATTGATTTATGAATTCTCTTTTATTTGTCCAGTTTGGACTAATACTTACAAAGTATTTTTATAGTACATTAATTGTTTCTAGCAAATGGATCTTTTTTTTCCTTCATTCATTTCCAACTTCTAACAAATTCTCTGAGTGCTTGCTACTCCACCATGAAAAATAATAAATGAAGCGAGCATATTTCAGAACAAAAGCATTATCATTTAGGGAATGCTTCTAAAAATATGATATAGCTCCTAAATAATTCTACAAGAGTTTACACCATATAATTAAGAGCACTATTTGTATTGGGTGTTTTCTGATTACAGCTCTGCGATCTGCATGGAACTGAACCACACAATTGGCATCAGCTAATTGAACTTCCCTATATCAGAACTTGGTCCCTCTGTAATGACCAGCACAGCAGCAGCGCACCATACTAACATTTGCACACTACTCCCTTTCTTCATCCTCCTAAGGTTGGTATTACGTGGTTGACACTAAAGGAAATCATTATTGTAATGCATTCTATGCACTATCAAGAATATTATAAGTTTTTCTGTTTTAGCCCAGCAAAAGTGGCTCAGTGGTTGAGAACTGACCTATGAACCAGGAAATCACAATTTGATTCCTGATCAGGGCACATGCCCTAGCTGCGGGCTCGATCCTCAGTGGCGGGGGTCGGGGGGGGGGGGGGGGCGCAGGCTGCAGGAGGCCACCGATCAATGATTCTCTCTCCTTATTGATGTTTCTAACTCTCCCTGGCCCTTCCTCTCTGAAATCAATAAAAAATATATATATTTAAAAGTTTTCCTGTTTTAGATTATCTTAGAAAATGTGACTTAAGTTCAGTTTGATTGACTGAACCAGTCACTGCCTGATAGAGTTACTTTGGCAGTCTTAAAACACAGGGCACCAGTGGACTACTTCTTTAACCCCGGAAATGCTATCTTTCCTTTCTAATGACCCAATGTTTTGCTGGTAAATTTCCCACATGTCTGACTACTATCTTCCCATCTCTTTGATTATCTCCTCTTCCTCAGCTTTCTACAAGCAACCAAGCAAACAAATAAAACCTCATGTTTCCTTCCTTAATTTGTTGTTATTCTTTTTCTCGTGAACTTTGCCATAACCTCATCTTCAAGCATCACTTTCCAGTACAGGTCTTCAGGCCTGATTTTGCATATTAAGTTTTATTAGGATACAGCCACTGTCATTTGCTGTTATGGCTATTTTCTCACTGCAATGGCAGAACTGAATACTTGTGACAGAGAATGTGTGGCCGACCAAGTCTAAAACCTTTACTACATGGCCCTTTAACTAAAAGTTTGCCAACACCTGACCAAGAATGTGGTGGACTCCACACAGTTGCAGCAGGGGATTAAAAGTTCAACATGGTCAAATCAAATACATTTTATTTATTTATTTATTTATTTATTTATTTATTTATTTATTTACTTATTTATTTACTTATTTATTTAAATACTTGAAAAGTGTCTTTACCTACCTTTTCCTGTATAGTTCCCCCATTTAATTGGTCACTTTAGTGTGAGAATCTTTCTAAAGGCTAAATTCTTACATTGATCTTATCCATCTCTTACGTGAGTATTTTAGTATAAAATCTTATTTCCAGCATTTATTCCTCTAAACATGTCACATACTCTGTTGTCAGTAATCAGACATACCTGCCTATTAATGCATTTATTGTTTAAGTTCCATGGGGATCTCCCATTGCCTCAGGATCAAGTCCAAACTCTTAGCATGCCACTCAAGCCATTTACTGTCCATTCCCATCTCTTATTGCTAGGAGTACCCTCTGTGTTTTCCAGACACTATTTCCCAAGCACTTGATCTCCTCTATATCTCATGATGTCTTTGATTATTATTGTCTCTCCGCTTGAAATGCTCTCCTAATTTCTCTTCTCTAATCCTACTCATCTTTTTTTTTTCAGGCTCAACTCAAATGTCAAATTTTCAATGAAGCAATAAAGCTGTTCTCTTCAGGCAAAATTAAGTGATTACCTCATTCTGCTCTTCTTTGGCTTAGGATGCATTTCATCTTCCTCTATCTTCAGCAAGCTCTCAAAATAAACATGGTAATTTTTCCTGTTGAATCTACATGTGGTCTTAGAGTTCTTTCAAGCAGTTACAGAGAATCAACGAAAGATGTTCTGAGAGATAACATCTGTGTAATAGCATGGGATAAACTTTGCATTCTCCATGGGGCAGTGCAGCAACTTCTTTATATGTTTATTCCAAGAGCCCAAAATAGGAATAGGCTCTTAACAACCATCTAATCTGGTGAGTTGATCTGAGCTGATTTAAACTGAGATGGAAAAGCTAATGTGGATTCCAAAGTTTGCTGTTAAGGAGGAATCACTCTAGTTTCAGGTCTGATGTAAGATGACTTAGAGACAAATACCTAATATTTTTATTTGAGCGGTGAGGATATGTCAGTCTGTTGACAAGATGAACTTTATGTCTGCATAGTAATAAAATGATAATAGTGATAATAATGACCTTTATGAAGCATTTTCTAGTTACCAGGACCTTTATGTTTTATCTCACTTAACTCTAAAACAAGTATTATTATTATTATCATCTTCCTCTTCCTACTTCTCCTCTCATCATCTCATTTTATAAATGAAAAAACCAATTATATAAACTTTAATTGACTCCCTCTAGGTTAAGCAAGGATTAAGTGGCAGACCTGGGATGCAAAGTTAGGTCTATCTACTCTAAAGTCTGGGTTCTTAATAAATAAATAGAATGATCCCTTACTTAGATCTAGTTCTACTGTTTCTATGAGGAATAAATGAATGAACAGTATCCAGAGAAATATTACAACATGGAAACCCTCAAGAAGTACTTTAGAGTTGGATAATTTTGGAAAGTTTTCTTGTTGCATGGGCATTTCAGCTGAATCTGTTTCATTATTAGACACAAGATGATGTGCTAGGTGGTATCAGAGTTCCCAAATGACTATATTCAATGGGTTTTATTAGAAACAACCCGCTAAAGCTTAAGAATTAGGACAATGAGGACATTTTAAAAAGATGTATTCTTTGCCTGCATCTTTCAATTTGCTTAACATAAAAATCGTTTCCTTCATTTGTCAATGATATTCATTGTCTTAAAAACCCTACTTTTTTGAGACTATATCATCCAGCTCTCAAATATTCTACTCTTTCTGCTGTATATATCCTGTATGTCCTCTACTTATGAATACATTATGTATACTATATTATTACATATACTAGAGGCCCAGTGCATGAAATTGGTGCCCAGGTAGGGTCCCTCAGCCTGGTGGGCAATCGGGGCCAATCGGGGCCTTCTTTTTGGTTGCTGGCCAGGGCCTTCCTTCATTCTGTACCGCCCCCTGATGGTCAGTGCAGGTCATAGCAAGTGATCGAACTCCCAAGGAACCCTTTGCATATTAGCCTTTAATATATATAGATATCCTATACTTAACATCGAAGACTTTAACTCCCTTTTTTTCCTTTCAGCTCAAAACTTGGTGATCATCCTAAGAAATTTCAATTCAAAGAAGCAACATATCCAACTCTTGGGTCATTTAGCTCTTCAGCCATGAACTCTCAAAACAAAAAGCCAGGAAATTGTCATCAACTGAAACAATCTCTCACAAAATCCATAAATCAGATGACCATTCTCAGAAGACAAGTCTCCAAGGTTGGCTCAAATTTCTGCCAATCTTGAAAGTGAGGTTTCTTATTGCCCTTTGTTCTGAACCATCTTTAAAAGAATGGGTGGATAGAAAATTGATTCAAATACTGAGAGTCTCCCTCCAGAACAAGAGGCATGTTTGCTAACAACCTTGAAAGGTAGACAAGTGTCTCCCTCCAGAGTAAAGGCAGTTATATAATAAATGCAGTTTCTTCTACCAGGGCAAAGGGCAGGCATGCTCACTGACCATTATAAAACATTTGTGTTGCCTAAATTCAAGTTCCCTCCTGTCATCAAACTGCTACTTGTGTAGGTGTCATCTGGCCCTTTGTGTTACCTTGTGGAACTTGAGGCCCGAAGAACCAGTAAAAAAAAAAAGATTATATTCTGGCTAATTTTATTCCAGTAATCAACCATCACTCATCTCTGAACTGAGAGTCTGTGTTTTCCACCCACATCCATAAAAAGTATGGCAAGCTAACTGATTACCTTGCACCTAGGGTAAAAATCTCAAACCCTTCACAGTTCTTGAAATCCACTCTCTAAAGCCTGCTAACCTTGCCTGTCTGCCATCTTATTCTTTTCTTGGTCACTCAACTTATTTGAAGTGCAAATGCCCTTTCTTGTCTTTATCAATTTCTATTTAATAACCTGAACCACATTGCCAGTGTATTATTTCATTAACTTCACCTGGAAAAATCCTAGTTTTTATGATTCTAATAATCTTCTTTCACTCTTGCTAAATGCAGCCTGCTGAGAACTCTGGGGGAAAATAAAATAGACAGCAGATTGGTATCAATACAACTTAATGATTAACAATATGAGCCAACTCCTCACTGTTATTCTAATAATATCTCAATTAATTTAGAGACGTACCTTTGAAACTCATCCAAATCTCTTCAACTTCAGCACTATGCTCCAACTTTCTTAGTTCTTAGCCAAGTATACTATTTCATAGGGAGTGGGTAGCCATAAAATGGGATCCACTTGAACTTTCCATTGCCTTTCCATTATACAAATCTATGCTCTTTTTGTTTACATAAACACAATATACGAATATTTCTCCTTGATAAAACATAAAAGTCACATATCTCATTTAAAATACATTGGAATTAGTAAAAGAATCCTAAACATATCTAGCACAAAGGTTTTTATCTCTGATGTTTATTAAGTTTTGTCTCCTTAAGCAAGATAAACCTGCTGATCCAATAATGACTGTTTTCTTTGCCTCCTTGAGTGGGAAATGAGTCAATGGATACAATACTCCCTGTTTCTGATACACTACTCTTGAGAGAGATGGAGCTATCGAAAAGCTTACTCTGCGCAGAAGTACATGAGCTGTCAGGATACAGGGAGGTCAGGAGCTTCACAAAAGAATTGTAAGGGTCGAGACTGCTACAGTTGGCACTTTTTCCTTATTTGAACAACGCCTTTGATCCAACTTTACCCTTGTGAATTTCTCTGAACAGAATGTTGGCAGAAAACCCAAAACAGTGTGGTGAAGTTGAGGTTCAAGAGAAATTATTAACGTAGCATCTTACTTCAGGCAAAACAACCAGAGAAAGGAAACCTGAACCATTAAAACCTGACTGGAAGCAAGGTGAGGAAACAGGAGACATGCGTAGTGGTGCCACGTAGTTTTGAATTAAAAAATAAGCTGGCTTCCTCTTTGTTAAAAAAAATGTACTTGAAGTTAAGAGTGCTCTTGATTATATGGTTATTAGAGATGGTGAAAGAAAGGTGTTGTGCGTCCCTCTGGAAATGTTTTTGCCAAAAAGCTTCCATCTAAGGTCCATCTTGTCACATCCTTTCTGAATCCACACACTCTCTCTCTGAAAACACAGTGTCATAATTTAAATGTCCAGGCAGACTTCATTTTTTTTTGTTTTTCACTTTATTGTGCTTCACAGGTGTTGATTTTTTTTTTTTTTTTTTTTTTTTTTTTTTTTTTTATAAATTTAAGG
>JAAGEH010000293.1:12363143-12380880 GCA_011751065.1 Lasiurus cinereus
TTTTTTTTTTTTTTTTTTTTTTTTTTTTTTTTTTTTAGAAATTGAAGGCAAGATCCTCCACCAGCAAAAAGATTCAACCTGCCTTATTGCAATATTTGCTGTATTATGGTAATCTGGAACTGAACCTGTAGTATTTCCAAGGTCTGACTATATTCAAGAACTTTGCTACTATTAGATCCGGGATCTTCCTTTCTCATCTTTTTTTTTTTTTTTAATCTCATTGCACTTTTGACATAGAAGATCACTCATCTTTCTTAAATGCATTTTCCTTGGCTTTTATAAGTTACATTTTCACATTTTTCCCTCTTCCTTTCTTTCTCCTTAGTCTTTGCCTTTTTCTCTGATTTCTCCTCCTCAAATAACAATGAAATATTAGAGTTCCTTGGATCTCACTTCTAGATACTTTTTTTTTCCCTAAACAGACTTCTCTAATTAGACGATTTTGTCCACTTTGAGAACTCCAAAATGAGATACTGGGCCAAAAACTCCAAAATCTCAATTTCTAATATGGGACTTCTCTTCCAATTTTTAGGACGTCTATCCTGGTGCCTACTGATTATATCTCTATGCATCACAAACAAAAGTGTACAAATTGATCTCATCATTCCTCATCTTAATCTCTGCAACTCACTGAAACACTTGCATATTTTAAAGTTTGTATCTAAAACATTTCAACATAAATTGAATATTTGCAAAGGATGTAGTTTTTAGAATGCCATATAGAGTGACATACAAAATCATTACTGTTCATTTCTATTTTCAGTGAGAAGGCAGTAACAGGTATCAGCTTACTCTTGAGGAAATAGCTATAAATATGGACAATATATTATATGAAGCAACTATTTTTAAGCATCGGACCCCAATAATTCAGGGCTGTGATCCTTGAAATAAAGGAAATCTAGAAAATGACCCCTAAGTTCACTGTGGCTTTCTTCAGGGCACTTCCCAAGCTATATCAGAGTTAATTAGACCTCAAAGATTGGTGGTCCCTCTACAAAGAAAAGAGTGAATGGTGTTTATGTTTACTGAAGTGGTTGAAGTCAATAGTAAAGGTATTAACTAGAGGCTCGGTGCATGGAAATTCATGTAATAGATTGGCAGGGGGAGGGAGGATGGTCCCTCAGCCAGGCCTGCCCCTTCTCACAGTTTGGGAGCCCTCAGGGGCAGAAGGTGACCTGATGATCAGGGGAAAGAAACACTCCATCTTATCTCTGCTGCTTCCACTGCTGGAAGTGCAAGCCCTGGCTGGCCCTGGTTACCTGAGCCTCAGGCAGCCCTGGCTGGCTGGACAGCCAGCATCCGAGGCTTGCCTTGTGCCTCGGGCCAGCCCTGGGACTCAGGCCAGGCTGAGGGCACTGGGCGCCGCCATCTTGTGGCTGTGGGCGCCACCACCTTTGAGGGTGGGGCAGTCAATTAGTGTATTTCCTCCTTATTGGCCATGGGTGCCACCATCTTTGCTATAGCATGAGGGTCAATTAGTATATTCCCTCTTTATTAGATAAGATACCATAAAATCAAACATAAAATTAATAACATACAAGATTCTCTATCTATAATAATAAAAGTGTAATATGCTAATTTGACCAGACCACCTTCTAGAAGAATCTGGGACTGTGAGGTAAGCCCAAGTCGTGGATGCCTGCCAGTGGCCGGAGGGAAGCCTGGGTCCTGGGTGCCAGAGGGAAACCAATGCTAGCAGCCAGGACAAGGCTTACTCTTGCACGAATTTTGTGCCTCAGGCCTCTAGTACAATAAATAAGTAAAATATTTAGAGTACATTTATAAATGAGATAAAATACTTTATATTATTTATTTACCAATGGATGGATTTCACCTGTTGATGCAATAATTCCTCTTTCTAGTTTTAAGTTTTATAAGCAATAAGCAATTAAAAAAAAAACCCTAATTTAAACATATAAGTATATAAAACCAGCAATCTTTAAAAAATATATATATTTTTTTCATATATTTTATTGATTTTTCACAGAAAGGAAGGGAGAGGGATAGAGAGTTAGAAACATCAATGAGAGAGAGACATCGATCAGCTGCCTCTTGCACGCCCCCTACTGGAGGTATGCCCGCAACCAAGGTACATGCCCTTGACTGAAATCGAACCTGGGACCTTTCAGTCCGCAGGCCGACGCTCTATCCATTGAGCCAAACCGGTTTTGGCTAAAAAAAATTTTTAATGCCACTTATTTTAACCTACATTCTAAAAGTCACATAGTGATCACAAAAATATTTATTAATGACTTCTTCACTGATAACTAATATATGCAAATATAATTGAATTTTATATATTAATCTTGTATCCAATCACCTTTCTAAATTCTTCTTATTTCTAATAAGTTATCTGTAGGGTTTTTTGTGTGTGTTTTTTTGTTTGTTTATTTTTTGTTTTTTGTTTTTTGGTTTTCAATATAAAGAATTACTTCATCTGCCAGTTAGGTTAATTTTATTTTCTCTTTTTCATTCCTTAGATAGTAATGCTCTTTTCTTGTCTTTTGCATTTTGAGCTCAAACACAATATTAAATAGAAGTGATGATAGGAATAAGTTGCTCATCTTAATTTTAAATGGAATGCTTCTAAAATATAGGTTTTCCTAAGTGTATTTTTTTTTATCAAATTGAAGACTATTCCTAATTTACAAACGTTTATTTTAAATTTTAAGCATTCTTTTACATTATTTCCAAATGTTCTTATTCTTTTTACTGATATGATATAATCTATTAATATCAGTAATATGGAGCTGTCTTTACATATGTGGAGCATATTGAATTTAGCCATGTATTTTTTATTATGTTGCTCTATTGGATTTGCTAATATTTTGTTTAGAAATTTTACATCTGTAATCATTTGGTAAATAGGTGGGTAAAGTTTCTTTCTTGAATTTTCATTTTCTTACTGTTTTAAAGAGTAAACTGGCCTCTTAGAATATACTGGATTGTTCTTTCTTCCACTATGAGTTTACACAACTGTCAAAACATCTGATAACCACTCAATATCTCTAACCAAAAGCTTAATTTATGCCTTATTCAAGTAAAAGAGAGCTACCATGGCCAGGTATAGTTACTTTGGGAAAAATGAATGGCTGATAACATGGTTTTGAAGGGAAGATTTATTTTGGTTTATGAAAGGTAGAGGGATAGGAGTGAGTTGTTTTTAATGTTACAGAAGCATGGCTTGTGTTGGTTCCAGAGGTGGGGGTGGGGTAATATTATTCTTAGGCATATAGATTGTAGTGAAAATTGGTTGGCTTTCAAAGGCATGGTCACAGAACTTGTCACTGATTAAATAAACAGGGTTAACACCACTTCTTATACCAATATTCTGATACCAACTGAGTCACCTACATTAAATTCTGACATGAACTATCTGGAGTTCCCGCAGGTCTGCCCCTATTTCAGACACCAGTCTACAGTCCTGGGTACTGAGTACTTAGGCTACCTGCACTCCTGTTTGATTTACTAAAATTTGGGAGTTCCCACAATCTGTCTCCCTTCAGGTTGGATACATTTTCTACAAAAACTAACAGAACTCAGGCAAGTTCTGTAGCTAAGATTACAGTTTAACTATAAAGGAGACAAATCAAGAATAGCCAAATGGAAGAAAGGCATAGGGCAAGGTTAGATGACTGGGGGAAGAAATTTCCCCTTTTTCTCCTTCTCTTCCAGAGGTGGGACTGAACGTTCCAACCTTCTTACTTTGTGTTTGGCCAGGCCCCTCTGTTGAAACTTCCTGTGGGCCCACCAAGACTTCAATAGCATTAACTCATATTGTCAAAATGGCTTGTTAGGAGAAACAAAAGATGCTTCCATCATTCAGAAAATTCCAAAGGTTTTTGAAACCAAAAACATAGGGAAAAGACCAGGTATATCTTTTTCATTATACCACACATGATTATAGAACAGGGGTGGGGAACTTATTTTTTTGCCAAGGGCCATTTGGATATTTATCACATCATTCATGGGCCATATAAAATTATCATCTTAAAGCCAGCCTCCTATATTTTGTCAAACATTTAATTAACCCACCCCTAATGCTTTGGCAAGGCCAAATAAAATGATTTCAAATATCTTCTTTTATGTCTCCCAGGTTATATATTCCTCACTCCTCCTATAGAGGAATCAATAATTTATCAGCAGTGTGGGAACTTAAAATTTTCAGGTTCCCCTTCCTTTTTGTTTTTCCTTAATTAAAACTGCACATGAGACCATCAGGGACTGTCCAAATTTCCATCTCTTTTGTTGATTTCCCTTGAAAATGCAGTTTATTTACAGAAGTCTGATTTTTCCACTGAGTTTCAGTCAGCATGATTTTATCCTGTTTTTGGCTTTGAGTCATTCATTGTATCATCTATTGGGACAAAGCTCATGTAGAATAATTTAATATTCTGGTCAACAGTTATTAGATAACATTAAATGACTACCAGGAAATAAATATAAATAAAGTATTATAAAAAGGGATTGGAAGGTTCTCTGGAAGATTTTCTAGGCCTGGTCAAGGAAATAAAGTTACAGATGAGGCATTAATTGTCAGATTCTTTGCCATCCTAGGAAAGATTTATTCTTGTTTGTTTACTAAGAAGGCGAATGTGTTCTGAATATGATATGTAGCCTCAGGGAAGAGTTTGTCAAATGCCAATTTGAAGCTGTCTAGTGTTATCTTAATCTCATGTATTTTATAACTTGGTCATTCCCACTGTCTCTTTTCAAAATTTAGGACCAAATACGAAATATCTCCATGAATTTGTCTTTCTGCTCCATGACGAGTCATTGCTTAAAGACTTTAGTCATTATAGTCTGTTAAGATTAATGATCTGCTAGCATGGTTTTTCTAGCTTCCTTATGAAGCTCTCTCTTATGTGTTCAACACAAGACAATTCAGGGCAAATAAAAACACATGACTAGACTATACAAATAGTCAAGCAAAAGAAAAAGGAAAGAATAATCAGGTTAACTAAAAATTATCCAATGTTGGAACAAAAATATCTATATAAAAAGTATATATCTAATTTTCTTTATAATTCCTTCAAACCAAAAGGCCTAATTGTCATATACTATGATTTAGGTCTAATTGCCTTACATAAAAGCCTACTGGTTAAAAATTCTAGTGTTTTGTTTTTTTTAAATAACAGCCCTAGATGGTCTGACTCAGTGGATAGAGCATCGGCCTCCAGACTGAAGGGTTCCAGTTTGATTCCAGTCAAGGGCACATGCTTGGGTTGTGGGCTCGATTCCCAGTGGGGGGCATGCAGGAGGCAGCCAATCAATGATTCTCTCTCATCACTGATGTATCTCTGAAATCAATAAAATATATATATAAAAAAAACCACAATAACAAATAGCAACAACAACACTACAAATCAAAATTTGGATACAAGGTACCTGGTTAACATGATTATTGGTCTGAAGTCCAGGCTATGAAGGACAATGGGAGTCATGCTTGATTTGGTTGAGTAGAGAAAACAAAATTCTTATAAAGGATTTTGGCAAAGAGTTTGTTTTGTGTTGTGTTGGATATAGGGGCAGAAGTGGACTGTTGTAATTTGTAGAGCATGCTTTATATTGATTATAGAGGCAGGAGTGGTTATCATCAATATTTGATGAAGTTTTCTATTAATTACCTCAGTGTGTTTTTTGTTGTTGGTCACACAGGTAGGACTAGTTTAATATCAGTTTTAGGAGCATGATGTGCAGTGAGTCTGTGGCCAATTGGCCCATGTTTTAAGAGTGAGGTTGTCATTTATTGGTCAGTTTTCAGACACAGGTGACTGAAGTGAGTTGTCATCAATCAACTAAATATCATTAAAGACACTTCTAGAGCTTACTGTTATCAGGGTGATAGAACGATCACTTGCATCCTAGGAGTGGGGAATTTATATTTTCATAAGTTAGTGAGTTAGTGGTCATCTATTTTCTGAAAGTTTAATAAATTAGCCAATGAGACTATTTGTGCCTAAAGTTTTATTTTGGGGATGCTACTTTAATTCTTTAGCAGTTCCAGGACTATTCAGGCTGTTAATTTCTTCTTGATTTTGAATTGGCAAGTGACAGATCTCAAGGTATTTGTCCCTTTTAAATAATTTTTCAAAATTGATATCCTCTATTTGTTGAGAAATTTGTTTGTGGAGATCCATGTATTGTTGAATTGATTTCTCTGTGGGAGGAAGGAGGGTCTGGGGCTCATTATTCTGCCACTTTTCTCATGTCATTCCTACTTTATTGTATGTTTGATGCTCTATTGTGTCTTTGCTATTAAATGGCTTATGCCATTGCTGTTATTTTATTTTTCTTTATAATATACTTAGGCATATTGTGTTACTCATTTTCTAAATTCATAAATTAGACATTTAGTTACTAATTTGTGGCAATCTTATTTTCTAATACATATACTTAAAGACAATAGTTCCTTAAAACATGACTTTTACAGCTCTAACCATTTTGATATATAATGTTTTACTAGAATATACTTGTATTGCTTTTAAATTTTTCATTTTGATTTTATTCTAACTCTTGAGTTACTTGACAATTTAAAAAAATGTCCAAGTCCAAGTTAATTTTATTTATATTTTTTATTATGACCTTATATGTATTGCATTGTGGTCAGTGCATATGTTCTTTATCATATCTGTAAAATTAAATAGAAAGAAGAGAGGTTTCAGTTACAATTTCTACCAAAATCCTGAACCAGCAGGGACTATAAAATCTACCACCCTTTTCCCTTACGCATTTCTGCATAGATTATCCAATAACCCTGGGGAAATATGATCTCACAGGGAGAGAGAGAGAGAGAGAGAGAGAGAGAGAGAGAGAGAGAGAGACTTAAAGAAAATGACTATTTCAAAACTACAAATAAAGTAGAATTCCTTTTCTAGTGGAAGCAAAGTAAAATAAATGACCAAATAATACAATTTAGTATAACTAGAAGGGATAAAAATTTAATTGAAATATGCAATAAGGATAAGAAAACGTAAGAAAAACCAAGTAGAAATATTATGTGTGAAGGGTATAATAGATTAAATAAAGAATATAATAGGTGATATGAAAACATAATCTGTGGAGTACAGAATTGGAAGTTTAATTTACGGAACGAGGAGAAGAGTCTGTCACTTTAAAATATTCCTTTTGGGATACTAATTATTTTAAAGTTGGTTATTTTTTAGAAAAGAAAAACTCAGAAAAACCTTTCACTTTTCCCCTAACTACCTAAAATAATTTGGATAGAGGACCTGCTCCAGAAAGTGAGACATTGTTATAGATAATTATAGTTTAATATAAACTAATAGAGGCCTGGCAGGTGAAATTCGTGCTCAGGTACAGTCCCTAGGCCTGGCCTATGATCAGGGCCATCTTCCCTGGCTGCTGGCAGCTGGCCCCACCCCCTGCCACCACCCACTGCCAGTTCCCTGTTTGCCATGATGAGAGCCTGCCAGCTGGGAGGAAGGACCAAGAGGTGATCAGTGCACCTCATAGTGACTGGTTGAGTGGTGGTTCTGGTCGTTCTGCCATTCAGTTGATTTGCGTATTACTCTCTTATTTATATAGATGTGTGATAGACAGGGAGGAACCTAGCAAGGCCTTTTTGATCAAAGTCCTCTCTGTTTCTCATTGTTAAAGATGGCCCAGCAAAACACTGATTTACCAAACATTTGCTTTTCCATCTCCATGTGAATTGCCTTCTTCCTCTCTGAAGTCCCAAACCTCATCCCCTCCTTGTGCTTAGCTAAGATGGCATGTAAGCCTTACCTGCCCAATAAATAAAACATCCTAACAAATAGTCTTGCAAAGAAATACAAATAAAATTGAGAGGAGGGGTGCTTGACGGAACTATAAAGAAGCACTACTCAGAATTAATAAAGGAATCAATATCTCAGATTGGAAGAGTCCTTAGCATGCCAAAGAAGAAAGACAGGGGGGGGGAAATATAGTAAAATTTGAAAATACCAAATTAAAAACGGAAAATTCCTGTTATAAAATAAACAAATACCAGATGGAGTGTGGAGTTTCTTGTTCCCAGGAAAAGGGACCAAGACTTCCCTGCAGTCGCAGCCCCTCCTAGGAACTGACCTTAAAGCAATCAAACTAGAATTTCCTGATCAACACTAGAAAAGTAATCTTCCTACTAAGACCCCTGACACCTTTCCCCAAGAAATGTGCCCTTGCCTGAAACAATGCTTTCTTTTCTTTTCCTAATAAATGTCTTATCATGCCCAGTTTCTGCCTATAAAAACCTTCTAATTTGTACAACTTCTCAGAGCATCTACCTATTCATTAAATGGGATGCTGCCTGATTCATGGATCACTCAATAAAGCCCATTAGATTTTTAAATTCACTCAATTTGTTATTGGGGGGGTGTTCTCCATGTCCCCACCTGCTGCTGATGGAAATAGAGCTCCTGGTGTACCCCGGGAATAAGATTTTCCTGAGGCCCCCACCGGAGGATGAGGTATCCTGGATAGCTTTATCGATGATGTAATATTAAGGGAGTTCCCCTTCAAGGTTCCATCTCCCTCCAGGCTACTACGGAAAAAGTCCCATTTTGTCTTCAGCAGAGCTGGGATTAAAGCCATTGCCCAGAGTTTCTGTGCCATGTCCAAGTCCAGTCCAGTCCAGCATCTGGCCAGCTCAGCTTGTGTCCTCAGCTGCAGTCCCTAATGCATGTAGGATATGCACAGCCATGGGTCATGCTGCTTCTAGGGCACATGGCAGGCTAGAGCAGATGAGGGAGCAAATAAGAAACAGGAACCTAAGAGGAACAAGAGAATCCTTTGCTTGGGGATTTCAAGGAGGAGCTTATCCAATGAATCTTTCAGGATTTCGTGAGCCCACCATCTCTGGGGTTCTATCAGAGAGGAGTGCATCGTTCTTGTTCACCTCAACTCTCTTTCCTCCCATCGTGCCCCAGAGTGACGAGCTTCTACAGACTCCTTGTTGAGTCCTTTCTCTGATGTGCTGCTCTCCCTTGAGTTTATTCGCCTCAGCCTCTGTAATGCTGAAAACTAACAGAGCAGACATCCGAGCCACCTCCTTGAACATAATAAATTCACTTCCAAGCAAGTAGTAAAAGATTCAGCATGGTAAGAACAATATGGCACAAATTGAATTTTGAAACATCTGAAAGGTTTGAAATTTTGGCTTCTAACCATCTTTGCTTGTTTTTTATTATAGAACTATCAAGAGAGTGCTGGAGGAAAAACACATTCTACTAAACCCTTAAGTCTGGATTGTTACGTCAAAAAATTTCGTAGGAATAGATAACCCTGGTAGTGAGTGTGGGTGGTGCCCTTAAGGACATCAGAAATGGATTAAATGGAGGAAAAGAACCATAAATGGCAACTAGATACAATGAATGCTTGGGCTACATAATAAGATGGCACATAATCTTGGGGAGGAGCCGATTGGTATCAGTAGCAGTGAAGTTCAAATAAAGAAATACTGAAAATAGAGCTGGATCTGAATCTATAGCTCTCTATTCTTAAACCAAAGTAATAGCAAATTAATTTATGTAAAACCCTCATTTGTCACATTAAATTAGTGATAGCCATGTAGATAAGGATGTTTTACAGTTTCATAGCACTAAAATTCTTTTCATTTTTACAGCTTTATGAAAGTAAAGTCTAATAAACAGGAGTTTCTAATTGTAATTTATACTGATTTTTCACAATATCAATACTTAATATTTCCTCACATTTTTTTCATTTTAAAAATAAAATAGTCCTTTAATTGTTTTTATTTATGTCCTCCTTTTCATTAGTGAGATTAGGCACCTTTACTGATTATTTGAAATATCTCCTGTAAAATTGTGCTAAATAATATGGTCTTTCCCTTACCTAAAAAAAAAAAAATCAAAGACTTTTAAATATGAGCACTTCCTAAATACCTCAAACACTTATGTGTAAAAGGGAAATGAGTCTTATGTGTAATGCCTTCACTATTATAATGTTTTAAGCTGTTGTATTCTTGGCAACTGCTGTTTTCAAACTTCTCTCCTTCCTCTTTAAATAGGATCAGTTTTCTTTAGTAATTCAATAAGCATTTGAGGTGTCTATGTGTTTCCTTAAAATTACTTATTTTTTAAATAAAACATTGCCATTCTGGGTCAGGATATAATCACTGAATTTCACATCTGTCCTGTATTCACTTTAAAATAAACTTTTTATGAATTGTGATAACTTTCCTAAAAATGCATTATTGTGGAGACATAACACACATTTTCTGTTTCAAACTTTGGACTTACATGGGTAGGTTTTGTTTTTTCCTCAACTGGATGGGTACGCTAACTAGTACTTCTTGGCCCCCAAATATTCTATCCCAAGATTGCATTCTCTTCTACTGCAAAGATGGGTGTTTTGCAGATGGCAATACCTGGACTCAGGTTTCAAAAGTGGGGTGAGAAAATAGAGTAAGAGTGACCTTTAGTGGCCACTCTGAGTAATCACAAAGGGATGTAACATCTCAAGGGGGATAGATGGACAATTCTATGTTTGCAGGACTACTTAAAGCAGAAACACAGTAAGTTAGAACTGGCTAACCATGACACTTTTTATGTCATTTTAGTCTAGCGGAAGATCAAAACCCTGGGAGTCGCAGTTAGGACAGCTTAAGAGGTGTATTTTTAATTGGTAAATGGAAATCCAGTCACACCTATTAAACTGAGTTAGGAACTTCAATGCCTAAATCCCCTGCACAAATAGATTGGAAAAGTACCATTTAATTGAGGCAAAAATCCTTTGCTTTCCATAGATTGGTAAAAGCCACCTGGTAATCTTTTAAACCTCAGAACTAAGCAGCAGGAGGAAGAGTTATTCGGCAGCCCCACGTTTGATCTTAAAAAAAGAGAGCCTTCTCCCACTTAGGATTAAAGTCACTATTGATGAGAATTAAATGCTCAAAATGTAATTTTTTTTCTTTTGGTTAAAGAACATCAATGCCTACTTCTAAAAATTCCATCTGAAAATAGAACATCTCCGTAATTAAGACATTTCACTTATTTTATATCTAGGTACTGCTTCCTTAATGACTTAGTTTTCTCTCTAATAGAAGTACTGTCTGGTCAAAAATATGTTAGAAAACAAACAAGTTCTGATGATATTTCTAATAAAATCATGTTATAGTATTTTTAAAAATCAAATGAGGACTTTCAGTTTATAAATAATCTGCACATTCATATAAATGGTTTTCCATAATACTGTGCTTTATTAAAATTAATTATAATTTTACTCAGGTTATTAAAAGTACTTTTCATAAAAATGTTTTAAAAATAAAATACATTGCTGTGTATGATATAGATTTTTATAAGAGAGGAAGATCATAACTAGGTAAAACTTTAAGACAAAAATCAAGGTTTCTGAATCTGTCTTTAGACTGGTCCATTCTAAAATGCATGACATTTATAAAACACAAAAGATAGATAAAACAATGTGGTTTGAGGGAAAGGCCATCAGATGAGAATAAAAAATCCATTTGTGTTTGTGTGTGTGTATTTTATTTTACATACCGGTTTGCTTCAATGTATTTGGCAAGTGAGGATACTAATTCATTTAAATTACAATCTGATTTCTTTGAAAATCATCATACTATTATATCAATGCATGCTATAATTATAACTAAAAATTGAGTGGATAATTGAAATCTACATATTTCTTTTAAGACACATACACACATTATATATATACAAATATATATATGTATACACATATACATATATACAAGTATACACACATATATATGTATGCACACACATACATATAAACACGTGTTTATATGTATATACATATGCACACATGTATGCAAAACTATGTTTACAGTTGCGAGTATGGGAGAGTTTCTTCTTGTGTTATTAATTGCTGTATTTATTATTACTAACCTATTCTTGTACATCCCTGTATGTATATACAAATTCTGACTCAATGATTATTTGTCTCATTATCTACTACTATGAAACAAAAAATCTTCCCAAAACAGAATAACATAAAGCAACAATTATATTACTATGTTCATAATTTTGTGGGTGAGGAATGCACAGCAGTGATGTCTGGAGTCACAGAGGGCTTTTCTGGGAAACAATTTCCTTCCATGTTATTGTTGGCAAACAAAAATCTAAAGCAAGAAACACAATTTCTAAGTATCCATTTCAAAGCTCTCTCTTCATAGTGCACATTTATTTTAAGAAGCAATTACTGTTTTATTCACTGATAAAATAGAACATATACTCAACAAAACTTCATTACAGAAGTCAGAAAATTTAGATCACAGGTGGTTTAGAAAGAGAATTGTATAATTATCTCTAGATACTAATATCTCACAAAATAGAATTCATAACCAAAAAAAAGATAAAAGGAGACACAGATGATTTTATATACTGGTAAAAGGAACAATAAAGGGGGAGAATATAATGGCTCATCATGCTGATATATTCCAAGATATAGACTCAAATTATGTAAAAGTACAATTAACAGAAATGCATGGAAAAATAGATATATTTACCATTGTAGTTAGAGATTTTATTAAATATTAACTTTTCAGAAACATTAAGAAAATCAATAACAAAAAATGGCAAACATAGCAGATATAAACAATACAATGTGTTAGTCCAAACTATTAAATATTTATAAAGATCTAAACCTAATAAAGGATATACATTTTTATCATATATAGATAATTTATAAAAACTGACCTCCAGTACTGCTCCAACCAATCTTGAATAAATTTCAAAACTTAAATAGCATACAGACTATGTTATTTTTGGCCATAATATAATAAAAGAAGAATTTCATAAAAAGCTATCTAACAAAATTTCGCATTTATAAAAACAAAAATCACATGCCATTTAGATAAAAAGAGAAATGATGTGAAAAATTGTGAAATATTATATCTAAAAGATAAAATGTATATGTGAACCAAATACTACTTAAGAAGAAAAAAAATTAGCTTTATAAATATTTTTTCAAGAAGTTAAATAATTCAAAGAAATAAGAAAAATTGAATAATAAGGAGTATTATAAACAAGAACTTGTTAGTAAATTTGAATACTTAATTAAATGGAATAGATTATGGGGAAATATAAAATACAAAATATAAAAATATAAAAATACAAAATATAAAAATACAAAAAGGAATAAAAAACTTAAACAGAAAAGTATTAATAAAATGAAAATAGTAATCATCTTACCCTCCTAGACATTTCTCAAAAATCCAGATTGTCAACTAATTTCTCAAACTTTTTTTAATTTAAAAAATCTTTATTGTTCAGACTATTATATTTGTTCCTCTTTTTTTCCCCCCATAGTTCCCCTCCACCTGGCTCCTACCCTTCCTTCTGTCCTCACTTCTCCACCCTTGTCCTCATCCATAGGTGTATGATTTTTGTCCAGTCTCTCCCTGTACTCCCCTTACCCCTTTTCCCCTGAGAATTATCAGTCCACTCTCTTTCTATGCCCCTGATTCTATTATATTCACCAGTTTATTCTGTTCATCAAATTTTTAATTCACTTGATTTTTAGATTCACTTGCTGATAGATATGTATTTGTGGTTCATAATTTTTTTTTTTACCTTTCTCTTCTTCTTCCTCTTCTTAAAGTGTACCTTTCAGCATTTTATATAATACTGGTTTGGCAGTGATGAACTCCTCTAGCTTTTTCTTATCTGTGAAGCTCTTTATCTACTCTTCAATTCTGAACTATAGCTTTGCTGGGTAGAGTACTCTTGGTGGTAGGTTCTTGCTATTCATCACTTTGAATATTTCTTGCTACTCCTGTCTGGCCTGCATAGTTTCTGTTGAGAAATCAGCTAACTATCATATGAGTGCTCCTGTGTAGGTAATTAACTGTTTTTCTCTTGCTGCTTTTAGTATTCTCTCTGTCTTTTGCTCTTGGTATTTTAATGATGATGTGGCTTGGTGTGGTCCTCTTTGAATGCCTTTTGTTTGGGGTTCTGTGTGCTTCCTGGACTTGTAAGTCTATTTCACCAGGTGGGGGAAGTTTTCAGTCATTATATCTTCAAATAGGTTTTCAGTGTCTTACTCTCTCTCTTCTCTGGCACTCCCATAATTCTGATGTTGGTATGCTTGAAGTTGTCCCAGAGGCTCCTTACACTATCTTCAAATTTTTAGATTCTTTTTTCTTTTCCAGTTGAGTGTTTTCTGCTTCTTTGTATTTCAAATCTTTGACTTGATTCTTGTGTTCCTCTAGTCTGCTGTTAGATCTCTGTATAATATTTTTTTATTTCAGTCAATGTATGTTTAATTTCTAGTTGGTCCTTTTTCATCTCCTCTTGGATCTCGCTAAATTTATCCATCTTTTCTAGGAAATTCTTGAAAAAACTTATAACTGTGGTTTTGAACTCTATATCCAGTTGTTTATTTTCCTCCATTTCTTTCATTTGTGATCTGTTCCTTTGTCTCCACATTTTGCCTGCTTCCCTGAGTTGGTAGAGTAGCTTTGTGTACTAGGTGTCCTATATGGCCCAGTAGCTCTGCCTCCCCATTTACCTGAGGTGGACTCTCTTGGTGCACCCTTTGTGGACTGTGTGTACAGCCTTGTTGTCATTAAGTCTTGATTGTCATTGGTATCACTGGGGGGAATTGACCTCCAAGCCAATTAGTTGTGAGGATCAGCTGTGTCTATGCCACTGGGTGAACTTCTGTGCTGGAGTGAGCCTTATGAGACAAGACTTGCAAAATTGCAAAAGCCTCTGTGTTCAACTTGGATGGGGCAGAGTCTCAGGGCTGAGCAGACAGACTTGGCTTTCTGTCTGCCCTGCCCTACAACGGCCCCTGGGTTTCAGTGTCCCTTGATAATCACTGCAGCCCTCTCTGTGCACACTTGCGCCCCTCCAGATCTCTGCTTTTTGGTTCTCCTGAGTTTCTGTGCGCTCCGGGGACCTGTATGAGTCTGGGTCCCCAGGTTCTCACCCGATACTGGGGTTCAGTGCAGTTGGAGCTGAATTTCAACACAGTTGGAAGGTTTTATCTTCCTCCTGCAAGAGAAAGCCAATCAGCAGTCAACCCTCCGTGTACACACTCATGCTCACGCGCCTCCAGACCTCTGCCTTTCACATCTCCCCTAAGTTCCTGTGCACTGCTCCCTTTTCATGACAGTCCAGACTTTCCCCATATGTATCTCGCCCAGAACTGGGGTTCAGTGCAGTTGAGAGTTTCTGTCTCCTTCCTGCTAGAGGAAGCTAGCCAGGCCCTCTGCTGCCCATCCTCTGTATGTGTATGTCTCCATACCTCAGCTTTTTGTAGCTCCTCTGAGTTTCTGTGAGCCCCTCTCTTTCACTCTAGTTGTAGAATTTCTACTCATCCAGCTTTCCTGTGGCTCTGGATGATGACTGTTTTGTCTTTTAGCTATAGTTCTGAAATTGTGGTGCAAGGCAGCAGTTTAGGTGTTCACCTATGCTGCCATCTTGGTTTCTCCATTTCAAAGTTTTAAGGAATAGTTATGTTTATATTACATTTGTGTTTCTAGAAACTAAAAAACTGCCAGAATTGTTCATCTTATGTTATAGGGTTAGTCTAATCTTGACTCCATAACTAAACAAGGACCACAGAAAGGTAAGAACATAAGGAATAATTTGCCTTAGGAACATAAATGCAATTATCCTAAACAAAATATTAACTAAGTAAATAAAAATATTAACTAAGTAAATATCACAAAATATATCAAAATCAAGTGGTATTTTCAATCCCAGAAATAAAAAGAGAATGCATAGCAGGAACTCTTGCAATGTGAATATTTTTTTTAATGAACAAAGAGAGAAAAACATATGCCTTTCTTAAAATATACAAAAACAAATGTGATAAAAGTTTAATATATATTTACAATAAATAATTAGAAAATCTATAAATAGTCCTGGCCAATGTTGCTCAATGGTTGAGTGTCTTTCCATACACTGATCAGGAAACATGCCCATGTTGTGGACTCAATCCCCAGTGGGGAGCATGCAAGGAGGCAGATTTCTCTCATTGATGTTTCTCTCTCAATCTCCCTCCCTTCCTCTCTTTTTTCTCAAATCAATAACAAAAACCTACACATATATTTTTTAGAAAGGAAAATCTAGAAAAATAAAAAGAAATTGTTCTCATTTTTAAAAAGGTTTCATATATGAAAGCATCAGTAAATATTACACTTAATGGGGAAATAGCAAATGTGTTTATTTTATCATTCAGGCTACATAAACATGCCCTCTCTTGTTGGCCTGTTTAAATTAGTACTAGTTTTTGATTAACACTAAAAGGAAAAATAAGGGAAATAGAAGAAGAGATACAAGACTTTGAGGGAAAGGGAATTTTATCATATTTATACATACAAACATCTATTTGTAAAATATATCCAAAAGAATCATTAGGAAAACAATTAGAACAAGAGAATTCAATAAAGTTTATAGGCACAAGACTCTCTTACAAAGAAACTTAACAGTATTTATCTCTTCCAGTGATAGGCAATATGGAAAATATACAAGCAAAATAGAGGCAGACTCAGATAGACTGCAGGCTGTCAGCTGTCAGGCCTGGTCGAGGGTCTTAAGGGTAGAGGGATTGAGAAAAAAAGAAAGAGAAAAGAAAAGCATCATGGATATAACAGTGTGGTGATTTCCAAGAGGGATGGGGAGATAGAGAAGGGCATAGGGGGATAGATGATGTTGGATGAAGACTTGGCTTGGGGTAGTGAACACACAATACAATGTACAGGTGATGTGTTGTAGAATTATACATCTAAAACCTATATAATTTTGTTAACCAGTGTCACCCCCAAAAATTCAATAAAAGAAAAAAAAGTGTCCAGGAATTTACCTAATAAAAGAGAAATAAGAATTCTATTAAGAAATTAAATTTAATAATGAACAAAGGGCGTAAGAGTCAATTTATATATGAAGACCGAAAAATGGTTAAAAAGCATATGAAGCATGTACCTAGACTCATTATTAAATACCAAAATGCAAATTAAAATAATTGTGAATATAAAATCTACCTATAAATTATGTATACCATCGATTCAGAAAAAACTTGAAAACTACAAATGCAAACTCCCAGAAGCTCTATGGGGTTATAGGTACCCACTATGCGCTGTGAGTAGGAATATAAACTCCAATCTCCCAGGCAGCCATTCTGGAAAATAGTTAGGTAAGTACAGCAAATGCATATTCTATGTCCCATTAGTATTTCTTTCAAATGTATATTCTAAAGAATATAAAGGTAATATGTACAAATGATGACATACACAAAAATTTACAGAATTGTTAGAAGTAATGACTGATCCTATAATCTCTCTTCTCTCTTGGCAGGTCCAGCACTTCCCCCTGGGTGGGTGATGCTAAGCTTTGACCCAAATTATCAGTTTAGGAGATCAGGGTAGATACTGGAGAGACATTGTGACACCTGCCTCCATTTGAAGCCTCGGCACAATCTTTGATCAAGAGATTGCCCATCAGGGGGGCTGTTTATGCATTATATACACACATATTCATCCACATGTTAACATAAATAGAACATGTCACCAAGCAAAGTTTTATCAATGTAAGTCCCATTCTAATATAGGAACTAAAAAAATCTTTGATATATCCCTACTAGTGGCCTGGTGCACAAAAAATGTGCACTGGGGGGAGGGTCCCTCAGTTTGCCCCCTCTCACAGTCTGGGATCCCTCAGAGGATGTTCTCCTGACAGCTTAGACCCGCTTCCCCACAGGGAGCAGGCCTAAGCCACAGACTGGCCTCCCTCTGGGGACTGATCAG
>JAAGEH010000293.1:12380980-12424934 GCA_011751065.1 Lasiurus cinereus
CTCCTCTCCTTCCTTCCTTCCTTCCTTCCTTCCTTCCTTCCTTCCTTCCTTCCTTCCTTCCTTCCTTCCTTCCAGTGGTTCTCAACCTTCCTAATGCCACGACCCTTTAAGACAGCTCCTCATGTGGTGGTGACCCCCAACCATAAAATTATTTCCGTTGCTACTTCATAACTGTAATTTTGCTACTGTTATGAACTGTAATGTAAATATCTGATATGCAGGATGTATTTTCATTGTTACAAATTGAACATAATTAAAGCATAGTGATTAATCACAAAAACAATATGTAATTATATATTGTGAAATATTTATTTCTAATTACAAATAAATGAAATATTTCTTTCTTTCTTTCTTTCTTTCTTTCTTTCTTTTCTTTCTTTCTTTTCCTCACTTGAGAATATTTTTCCATTGATTTTTAGAAAGAGTGGAAAAGAGAGGGAAAGACAAAAACATCAATGTGAGAGGGACACTTTGATTGGCTGCCTCCTGCATGAGTCCTGACCTGGGGCCCAGCCAGGGAGGAGCCTGCAACCTAGGTACATGCCCTTGATCAGAATCAAACCTGGACCCTGTGGTGGGCAGGCCAAGGCTCCATCCACTGAGCTAAACTGGCTAGGGCAGGATTTCTTAGCCCTCCAGCAGCAGACCTTTGTTTTTTCCTCCAGGATTGTGTTGGAAAAACCCTAGATCACCTTCTTGGATTCTTATTACCCAAGTTTTTAAGAATGCTGCCAGTGGCATAGCAGGAGCTTAGCCAATAAGCAGTCAGAAAAGGTGTTTCCCCTGCAGCTCATGCACAAAGGTGGGCCTGGTGGGGCTAGGTGGTGGTGGCTGCTTGGGCACATCCCCCTGCCTCTGCTCCCAGGCTTGCTGGGGCCAAGTGGTGATGTTGACTTGGGCACGGCACCCTGCCTCTGCTCCAGGGCTGCGCCATCTGTGGCTTGCCTCACAGCACGAGCAGTCCCCTCCCACTCATCTGCGTGTGTCACCTCCTCCTGAGCTGGTCGTGACTATTATGGTGTCCTAATTTGCATATTACCTCTTTGTATATATAGATAACCCTACTACTCCTCTGAGTTTCAGTGGAGTTGACTTTTAATTGTCCTGGCCTCTAAAAGTGGCTATTTTGGCAATTTAGATGAAACTTAGCAAGGTCTCATGAAAGCAAATACTGATCACTTCTACCATTCTACATTTTAAAACCTTTCACTAAAAGCAAACCTCTACACTCTGCTCTGCTTAGGTTCTGTTTGGATTTTCAAGAGCCTACTATTGGGGAGGGGTTCCTGAGCGTCTGATTCATTGCTGAATATACAGGCAGCTTCTCATAATTTGGTGAAGTAAAGCTGCCAGCATTGCCATACTAAAGCATGGAAAAAAGGAAGAAAAGGCTCAAAGTAATAGTATGCTAGCATGTGTCCCTTACAAAGACCAGCGTATTTATTAGCTGACCACGTTCCTGGGATGCCACAGGGGATACTCTGTTTATCAAGTTGATACCTGAATGCTTTAGTGAGGATGCCATCCTTTCAGTATGGGTTCACCAGGACTGACAGCAGGAGAGAGTGTTATAAAACCATGCTCCCTAACAGTCCTGGTGGGATCACAGAACAGCAGTAAGTGGCAACACTAAACTACCAGAAGCAACCTGAAAAGGACAGAGAGGTTGCAAGGTGGTCATTCAAAGATCAAGAACAGGTATGCAGAGGACTGAGGTCATCCACCACAATAGGAAGTGTCTGTCCGGTTTCCAGACCTGCGCTTGATCTTAGACACAGAACCTATCCACTGAAAGACAATTCCGTGATCCATGAGGAAGAACCCTGCAACACAACGGCAAATCTATATAGTGGTGGATTCAGTCCTTTTTCTAAGGGACCTATGACCACCTTCTCTAGTAAATGTACATGGACAAAGGGGACTCTGTAGATTTTTTTAGGACTGATGGGTACCGGGTATAATGATAACCTGTGCTGCCCTAATGTGCGGTCATGACAGTCCTAAGAGAAAAGGGGTACACCAGGGTCAGGTAATAAATGCAATCTTTATTCAGGTGCATCTCACATAGGAACTGTTGGCTTCACAGAACCACCTGTTGTGCACTCCCTGGTTTTTTAATATATAATTGGAAGAGATGCTCTTAGCTGTTGGCAGAACCCTTTTATTAGTCTCTTGACCTGTATAGAAAGAATTATTATAATGGAAGAGGCCAAGGAGAAGTCTTTGAAAGAGTTCCATTTCCCTCACCAAGGTAATAAGTAACAACCTATAGCTCATTCTTGGAGAGACTGGTAAAAGCCACACAAGTCGCAGGATTTAAAGGATCTTGTTAGGGTGGCCAATGATGTAGAGTAATGCATTTGTCTAATCTCACTAACTTAAAATGTATGTGTTTTATTATATGTCAAATTTATAACAATAAAGTTGATTTAAAAACAAAACAAAACAAAACAAAAACTTAACTTCATCCACTTTGATCAGCTTGTGTGAAGGAGATCTTTCTTCTCTCTTTCCAACACACCACATTGAACTATTCTGTTCTGTGACAAGATGTGTCTGTGTAATGTGCTTCTAGAACTACTGTGCTTTGTAGAATTAAATTATCTGGGGGAGCTGACAGCACATGGAGAAGCTGTGAAGACATTCCCCAGAATTAAAAATATCAAATGATATAGAAATTTACCTCTCTGATCAGGTTTTTAGTTTTAGTAAGACTGTCCTCAATGAAACGCCCTCTTGTATCCTTATCTAAAATAAAAAGCACAAACCCAGGGTTTAAAGGTCCAAGAATCAGATGAGGACTTTGATTCTAGTTGCAAATGTTTGTGGAGACTTGTCTATGCTGGTATTACTACTGAGATTGTATTTTAATGATGGCATCACAACGTTACAAAGATTTGAGTGAATTGCTTTGAACTCTATTACACACATAAACTCTGTTCATTTTAGTGCAGGGTTTTGTACCATGCAATTCTTTTTAAGGAATGTATATAGGATTTAGAGTAGAAAGATCTGTTCTAAGATCTTTCAACACTTTTTCAGCAATAATAAGTAGTTCTTTACTAGTGCTTTGTTTTAGTTTTATGTTAGTAAGTTATTAATAAGTAGGTTACTTATAAAATCACATCGTACCTAATAAAAGAGAAACATGCGAATTAACCATCACTCTGCTATGCCCACAGCCAATCAGAGTGAGTATACAGTTTAACCCAACAAAGATGGAGGTTAATTTGCATATGCAGGTGCAGAGCAGTGTGAAGCCTGCTATAAGGGGAAGTGGGGGTGGGGGAGAGCTACTCAAGTGGTGCTCCAGACAGAAGCAAGGACTTGCAGGCTCTGGGCTCCCAGGAGGCCCAGAGTGGGGACTTGTCAGCTCCTGGCAGGATGGGGACTTGCTGGCTCCCGGGTGGCTGGCAGTGAAGCCAGAGACCTATTCTTGCACAAATATACAATGGGCCTCTAGTGTCTTTATAAGGTCTAATAAGTATTTCAATTGAACAAATGAGCTGATACAATCTAAGTCTTTATTAGTATCTGGATATTAGATGTCCTTCAATCTTAGTAGTAAAAGAAAAAGAAATCCTAACTGATCACAGGAGGCTTTTGATTTCTTTGCTCAATGTTAGCACAGAATATAGCTATTTTATAATGCATTGAAATTACTCAAGTGTTTTTCTGCCTTTTGTCTTTTATTAGACTACTGCTTTCACAGTAATAGCATGATTTTAGAACCTGACATTTTTAAAGTGCAGAAAACTATAAACATTTTTTAATACAAACAACATGGTATAGTTGCATCCTCACCTTATTAATAGTGTCTTCCAGCAAATAAAGCTAAATTTAATGAGCCACAATTTGGTTTTGACTAAAATCTTTTCATATATGAATTATTTTATTTCATAGGCCTATTTTTTCTAGCTATAAATTGCATTAGTCACTTGTGAATAAAAGATAGTTTTATGTTACTATGTGATTTTTATTTCTCATATTCCTTCACACAATATGAAGGATTAACCTGGAATAAAAATAGAAACAAGTGTATTCCCTTATTCTTTCTTTCCCACAGTATAAATTTTTTTTATTACATATGTCCCCTTAAACATTTTTTTAAACACAGGTCACAAACTGGATCTTCTCTGCTTTACAGTATTTTTAATTACTTTATTGATTAAGATATTACATATGTGTCCTCATCAACCCATTGTCCCTGCCCAAACCTCCCCTCATGTCCTCATCCCCCTGTTGTCTGTGTCCATTGGTAAGGCTTATATGCATGCATACAAGTCCTTCAGTTGATCTCTCCCCCTTACCCACCTCTCCCGTACCTTCCCTCTGATGTTTGATGGTCTGATCAATGCTTTGCTGTGTCTGGATCTATTTTTATTCATCAGTTTATGTTGTTCATTATATTCCATAAATGAGTGAGATCATGTGATATTTATCTTTCTCTGAATGACTTATTTCACTTAACATAATGCTCTCCAGTTTCATCCATGCTGTTGCAAATGGTAAGAATTCCTTTTTTTTTTTATTGCATTGTGTAGATATACCAGTTTTTTAATCCACTCATCTGTGTAGATGTACCAGATTTTAATCCACTCATCTGCTTCTGGGCACTTAGGCTGTTATGGTTAATTGTGCCACTATGAAAATAAGAATACATACACTGGGTGGCCAGATTATTATGATCTCTGAATGGATAATAATCTGGACAATCAGTGTGTGTGTGTGTGTGTGTGTGTGTGTGTGCGCGCGCGTGTTCATGTGCACATGTGTATTAAAGGCCTGGTGCATGAATTTGTGCATGGGTGGGGTCTGGCCATCCTGACCAGGGGGAGGGGACATGGGCAGTTGGCCTGCTTGCCTACTGTTTGAACTCTTGGTGGAGGGGACAATTTGCATATTAGCCTTTTATTATATAGGATATACACAGAGTGGCCAGATTATTATGCATTCAGAGATCATAATAACCTGGCCACTCAGTGCATATCCTTTCTTTTTTTTCTTTTTTAAGTTATATTTTATTGATTCTTCACAGAGAGGAAGGGAGAGGGATAGAAAGCCAGAAACACTGATAAGAGAGAAACATCGATCAGCTGCCTCCTGCACACCTCCTACTGGAGATGTGCCCACAACCAAGGTAAATGCCCTTGACTGGAATCAAACCCAGGACCCTTGAGTCCTCAGGCTGACGCTCCATCCACTGAGACAAACTGACTAGGGTTGAATATCCTTTCTGATTGGTATTTTTAGTTTCTTGAATATATTCCTAGAAGTTGGATCACTGGCTCAAATGGGAGTTCCATTTTTAGTTTTTTGAAGAAACTCCATACTGTTCTCCACAGTGGCTGCACCAGTCTGCATTCCCACCAGCAGTACATAGGGTTCCTTTTTCTCCGCATCCTCACTAACACTTGTCGTTTCTTGATTTGTTGATGATAGCCATTTTGACAGGAGTAAGATGGTACCTCATTGTTGTTTTGATTTGCATCTCTAGGATAATTAGTGACTTTGAGCATATTCTCATATGTCTCTTGGTCTTCCATCTTCTTTCAAAAAGTATCTATTTAGGTCTGTTGCCTATTTTTTTATTGGACTGTTTATCTTCCTTTTTGTTAAGTTTATGAATTCCCTGTATATGTTGGAGATTAAACACTTTTCGGTGATAACATTGGCAAATATGTTCTTCCATGCAGTAGGCTTTCTTGATATTTTGTTGATAGGTTTTTGTTTGTTTGTTTGTTTTTGTTTTGTTTTTTGCTGTGCAAAAGGTTTTTTATTTTGATGTAGTCCCTTTTGTTTATTTTCTCTTTAGCTTCCATTGCCCTACAAGCAGTATCAGTGAAGAAATTCCTTCAGCATATGTCTGAGATTTTGCTGCCTATGGATTCCTCTTCTATTTTTATGGTTTTCCATCTTATGTTTAAGTCCTTTATCTATTTTGAGTTTATTTTTGTGTATGGTGTAAGTTGGTGGTCTAGTTTCATTTTGTTTTTGCATCTATCTGTCCAGTTCTCCCACATCATTTATTTTTTTTTAAATATATTTTATTGACTTTTTACAGAGAGGAAGGGAGAGGGACAGAGAACTAGAAACATTGATGAGAGACATCAATCAGCCTCCTCCTGCATGTCCCCCACTGGGGATATGACCGCAATCAAGATACATGCCCTTGACCAGAATTGAAACTGGAATCCTTCAGTCCTTAGTCCAACTGTCTATCCACTGAGCCAAACCAGTTTTGGCCCCACACCATTTACTGAAAAGACTTCTTGACTCCATTATATGTTCATGCTTCCTTTGTCAAATATTAATTGAGCATAGTGTTTTAGGTAGATTTCTGGGTTCTCTATTCTTTTCTTTTGATATATATGTCTGTTCTTGTGCCAGTATCAGGCTGTTTTGAGAACAGTGGCTTTGTAATACAGCTTGATTTCTGTTATTGAGATCCCACCTACTTTGTTCTTCTTTCCCAGGATTGCTGCAACTATTTGGGGTCTTTTTTCATTTCAGAAGAATTTTATTGAAAGTTTGTAAAATATGCTGGTGGTATTTTAATGGGAAGTGCATTGAATCTATACATTGCTTTAGGTAGTATGGACATTTTAATGATATTGATTATCCCAAACCATGAGCATGGTATGCTCTTCCATCTGTTTATGTCTTCCTCTATCTCTTTTTTCAGTGTCCTGCAGTTTTCCGTACATAGGTCTTTTACCTCCTTAGTTAAGTTTATTCCTAGATATATTATTATTATTATTATTATTATTATTATTATTATTATTATTTGGTGCGATCATCAATGTCTTTTTAGCCTATCTTTCTGGAAGTTCAATATTGGTGTATAGAAATGCCATAGATTTCTTGGTGTTAATTTTTGTATCCTGCTACATTGCCAAATTCATTTATTAAGTCTAATAATTTTTGATGGAGTCTTTAGGGTTTTCTATGTACAATATCATGTCATCTGTGAATAAGGACAGCCTTACTTCTTCTTTTCCAAATACCTTTTATTTCTCCTTCTTGTCTAATCGCAATGGCTAGAACTTCCGGTACTATGTCAAACAAGAGTGGTGAGAATGAGAATCCCTGTCATGTTCCTGTTCTTAGGGGAAATGGTTTTAGTTTTTGCCCACTGAGTATGATGTTGGCTATGGGTTTGTCATATATGACTTTTATTATGTTGAGGTGTGATCCTCCTTCTATTTCCACCTTGCTGAGAGTTTTTATCAAGAAAGAGTATTGAATTTTTTCAAATGATTTTCTGCATAATTTGATATGACTATGTGATTTTTCTCAATATGTTTATGTGATGTATCACACTTATTGATTTGTGAATATTGTATTATATTTGATACTTGGTCATGGTGTATGATCTTTCTGATATACTGCTGGATCCAATTTGCTAGAATTTTGTTGAGGATTTTGGCATCTATGTTCATGAGGGCTACTAGCCTATAATTCTCTTTCATTGTGTTGTCTTTATTTGGTTTTGGTATTAGGGTGATCTTGGCTTCATAGAATGAGGTTGGAAGTGTTCCTTCCTCTTGAATTTTTTGGAATAGTCTGAGGATAGGTTTAGTTCTTAATTGAATGTTTGGTAAAACTCCCCTGTGGAGCCATCTGGCCCTGGGCATTTGTTTGCTTGGAAGCTTTTTGATGAATGCTTCAATTTCTTCCATATTTATCAGCCTATTGAGATTTTTAGATTCTTCCTGATTGAGTTTTGGAAAGTTGTATTTTTCTAGGAATATGTCCATTTCCTCCATGTTGTTTAGTTTGTTGGAAAAGAGTTGTTCATAGTATTTTTTACCAATCCATTGTATTTCTGTGGGGTCTATTATTTCACCCCTTTCATTTCTGATTTTGTTTATTTGGGTCCTATCTCTTTGCTTCTTGGTGAGCCTGGGTAGAGGTTCATCAATCTTGTTTATCCTTTCAAAGAAACACCTCTTGGTTTCATTGATCTTTTGCACTGTATTTTGGTCTCTATGTCATTTATTTCTGCTCTGATTTTTATTAATGCCTTCCTTCTGCTCACTCTGGGCTTTTCTTGTTGCTCTCTTTCTAATACTTTAAGTTGTAGAATTAGATGATTTACTACCATTTATTCTTGTTTTGGGGGGTAGGCCTGTAGAACTATAAACTTCCCTCTCTTTGAACTTCTTTCATTGTGTCCCATAGCTTTTGGATTGTTGAATTTTCATTGTCATTAGTTTCTAGGATGTTTTTAATTTCTTCTTTGATCTCTTTGGTAACCCAATCATTTTTAATAGCATGCTATTTGCTTCCAAGTGTTTGAAATTTTTGGATTGTTTTTATTGTAGTTTATTTCTAATATTATGCCACTGTGTTCTGAGAAGATGCTTGATATGATTTCAATCTTCTTGAATTTGGGGAGACTTTGCCTGTGACCCAATATGTGGTCTATTTTTGAAAATGTCCCATATGCACTTGAGAAGAATGTATATTCTGTGGCTGTGGGGTGAAATGTTCTGAAGATGTTAATTAAGTCCATCTGCTCTAGTGAGTCATTTAGAATTGCTGTTTCTTTGGTGATTTTTTATTTTTATTTTTTGTCTGAGGATTTATCCAGTGATGTCAGTGGTGTATTAAAGTCCCTTACTATGATTGGTTGTCAATATCTCCCTTGATATCTTCCAGGAGTTTTTTTTTTTATGTATTTGGGTGCTCCTGCATTGGGAGCATATATGTTTATCAGGGTTATAACCTCTTGTATTGGTACTTTTAGTATTATTACAGTCCTCCACTCTACCAGTTGTTTAGTATTTTTAAGTGGCCTTCCTTATCTTTTCTTATGGCCTTCACTTTGAGGTCTATTTTGTCAGATATAAATATTGCTACTTCAGATTTTTTTTTTTCATTTCCATTTGCCTGAAAGATCTTTTTCCATCCCTTCACTTTCAGTCTGTGAGTCCCTTTTTCTGAGGTGGGTCTCTTGTAGACAACATATATAATGGTCATGTTTTTTTATCCATTCAGCCACTTGATGTCTTTTGATTGGAGCATTTAGTCTGTTCATGTTTAAAGTTCTTATTGATAGGTACTTGTTTGTAGCCATTTTTATTTTTTGTGCTTGTGTTCCTTCTTATCTTTTTATTTCTTCTTTTACATCATTCCCTTTAGCATTTCTTGAATTGCTGGCTTGATTGTGATAAACTTCCTTAGCCTTTTTTATTTTTTTTCCTGTGAAACTCCTTATTTCCCCTTTAATTTTGAATGGTAGCCTTGCTGGATAGAGTATTCTTGGATTCAGTACTTTGCTTTGCATCACTCTGTAAATTTCTTTCCATTATTTTCTGGCCTGATGTGTTTCTGTTGAGAAATCATTTGATAATCTAGTGGGAGATCCTTTGTATGTAACTTTCTGTCTCTCTCTTGCAGCCTTTAAGATTCTCTCTTTGTCCTAAACATTTGCTATTGTAATTATGATGTGTCTTGGTGTGTGTCTTTTTAGGTTCATCTTGTTTGGGACTCTCCATGCTTGCGTGACATTTTTTCTTCCCCACATCTAGGAATTTTTCTGATATTATTTCTTCAAGTAGGTTTTCTAACTCCATTCCTCTTCCTGTTGTTCTGGCACCCCTATTATTTGTATGTTGCTTCATTTCATGTTGTGCCATAGCTCTCTTATGCTTTCCTCCTATTTTTAAATTTTTTTCTCCAATTGCAGTTCAGTTTAGGTGTGTTTTGTTTTCCTGTCTTTTAATTTGCTAAGTCAGTCCTCCAGTTCTCCTAGTCTACTGTTGAAACTTTCCATGGTGTTTTTTATTGCAACTATATCATTCTTCATTTCTTCTTGATTCTTACATAAGTTGTTCATTTTTTCATCCATTCTGTTTATGAACTGTATGACAGTTATTCTGAATTCTTTTACTAACATATTGCCTGCCTGTATTTCACCTAGCTACTTTTCGGGCAATTCCTCCTTTTCCTTTATGACAGTGTTCCTCATCTATTAAATACTGGTTCTTCCTTATTTCAGTAATTTCAGTAATTTCTTGTTTACTTTTTTATCTTCAGACTTTTAAATATTTGTCTAAACAGGTGAAGTATGTCTGGCTGGTTTGGCTCAGTGTATAGAACAGTGATTCTCAACTTTCCTAATGCTGCGACCTTTTAATACAATCCCTCATGTTGTGGTGATCCCCAATCATAAAATTATTTTTGTCGCTACTTCATAACTATAATTTGCTACTGTTATGAATCTTAATGTAAATATCTGTGTTTTCTGATGGTCTTAGAAGACCCTGCTAGCTGTTCGCGACCCACAGGTTGAGAACCTCTGGTATAGAGTATCAGCCTGTGGACTGAATGGTCCCAGGTTTGATTCCAGTTAAGGGTATGTACCTTGGTTGTGGGCACATTCCAAGTAGGGAGTGTTCAGGAGGCAGCTGAATCAATGTTTCTCTCTCATCAGTAATTCTTTCTATCCCTCTCCCTCTGCCTTCCTCTCTGTAAAAAATAATCAATAAAAATATATTAAACAGGTGAGGTATGCAAATTACCAATATCCCACTGGTAGTATCTTGTCAAGCAAGAAAGTCCTTCAAAGAAAAGAATATTGATGAGACCCAGTCTTCATGTCAAAATTCAGCTCTACTCTAGGACCTTTTCACAGACACACACAAGTTCACTATTTTTTATTTACTATCTAAATGAGTTGTCTGAGACACATTTTTATTTTTATTTTCTTAGGAAAAAATAGAGAGAAACATCGATGTGAGAGAAAACCATTGATCAATTGCTTCCCCCACAAGCTGGATCAGGGATCATACCTAGGTGTGTACCTTGACAGGGAATTGAACCTGCAACCTTTGGTGTATAGATGATGCCCAAGCTACTGAGCCACACTGGCCAGGGTGAGACCCATGTTTAATGTAACACCCATTTGATTATTTGAGAAGAGTAGACTTAAAATTATTCTGTTAGCTCTATCATTCCTGTGATCATTTTTGCTCATCAGAACTAATGCCCATTTTGAATTTAACAAATACTAGTTTTCTGAAGTTCTTTAATGAGGTGAACAAGTTTAAATGTTATTTCTTCCTTTAATGAAAACAGAGGTTATGTTTGTTTGTAAAGCTAACATCTATCCAGATTATACACTCTCACCAGTGCCAGGCCAAAAAACACAGGCTCCAAACCACTTATTCCATAACTCCCTCATTTTCTGACCTGTGGCTGTTATTGTAGGAACTGGATCTATTAAGAAATTGACTCTGGTACAGTTACAGAGTATCCTGGCACCTTGTCCTGGCACCTTGTGCAATAATTTGCAAACAGTGGCTTGAGAGAAATGGTATGCAAAAAAATAAAATAAAAATACAACCCAAACCTTGACCTTTCTACTTTGTCACAGTGAATGTTTGGATGGGCTTGCTTCCAAAAATAAAAAATAAAATAAATAAATACAAAAAGTATATCTGAGAGCTAGGTGAGGTTAGGAAAACATGCTTAACAGCTAAAGTTGGCATCATGGGAGGCAGTGATGAGCTTTACCTTTGGTCTTAGGCATCAGAGACACCTGAGTTCAAATCTCAGCTCATGTATTCAGCATGTGACCTTGTACAAAATATACTCTTTAAAACTCAGATTCTTCATCCATAAAATGAAATAACATTAACTGTCTCATTCAGTTGTGATGGATCAGAGAAGATCCTTAATAAGTACTTATTTTTAATTTTGTTTTTTAAACAAATGATTTAATAACTAAAATTTTATTTACTGCACATAAATGATCTAGCAAAGTGCCCGAGACACATTCAATACCTTTTTGTTGTTGCAGTGATTAATTTAAATTAATATATATTTTTGTTTATGTTTCTAAAAATATTTTATTGATTTCAGAGAGGGAGAGACAGAAACATCAGTGATGAGAGAGAATCATTGATCAACTGCCTCCTACATGCCCTCCACGGTGGATCGAGCCCACAACCCAGCATGTACCCTTGACCAGAATGAAATCTGGGACCCTTCAGTCTGCAGGCCATCATTATCCACTGAGCCAAACTGACTAGAGATAAATTAATGATTTTGTTTTCATGAATCTTTACTCGGTCTGGGGACTAGATGACCAAGGTAAAATATGGATCTTGTTTCAGAGACAGTCAATGCTCCACAGGAGTAGCCACTGTCACTTTAGTGCTAGGAATTAGTATGTAAGAACATGTCTTCTCAGCTTGTTTAGAAAATGCCCCTAAAAGTAAAAAATAGCTGGGAAATAGAGCCTCATTTTGATCCTCCTCCAGAGACAGTCAATCTAGAGGATGACAGTCCACATAAGTTTATTTCTACTGAGATCCTCTGATGAGCATTGGACATGAACTTCCACAGAGGGTCCACCTTAGACTGTTTAGAGAGGTCTCTTATATGACTAAGCATGGTAGGTGTTCTGATGGCCCCTGAGCTGACTTATAACTGTTAAACAAAATATTTAGTTATATTCAGTATTTTCATAAAATATGTGACTTTATTTTTTAAAAGGCATCCCAAAATCTAAGCCATAGTCTTAAATATTCTAAATCAAAGTCTTAGAAAATATACCAACTTGGAAAATACTAAAGTTATAGCTCTTTGCAATTATAGCAGATATATAGAGTCCTGAGTCTGCCAATGACAAAAGAACATTATGATGAAATGAAAATAACACAAAAAGTGAGAACAATAATATAAATGGATTTTATAAGACATTTAATCAACCCAAGTTTCAAATATTGAAGTTCTTCTTTAAAATATTTTTAATTAAACATGAGAAATTACTTATTAAAGACATCCCATTCTTATCATCTGATGATTCTTTTCTGCTTCAGAAGGCTTCAGCCTAATGAAAACATTAAATCATAAAAAAGAGAGATGCAAATGCAATGGGAATATGAAATACAGTGTGCACTTTTTATTACTGGTAACTTAATGGGATATTTGCTTATTCTTTTTAGCAAATACCTTCTTGATTGTTTCAGTTACAGTTGCAAGATATATTTATGTGAAATTTTTTTCCTGACTTAGTCCTATGGGTTCTATCAATATTACTTGCTCAGGGTGGAAGAGGCAAAACTTGCTACACTCTCCTTCTAAGTTCATTGGCAAGTCAGATGGGAATCTAGCTTGAGGGCTCTGACTCCTATTCTATGTTACCGCCAGATCATTCTTTTCTTTTAAAAATGTTTTAAAAATATATACTTGCGCACACGAACCACAACTATCTTAATATTGTTTTATTACTTCATTTGTCTTCCCACGCTCTTCTAGCTCTTAACAATCATTCATGATATTTGGAAAATGATTCAAAGAGGCCACTTCAAAGTATTGTTATGAGGTTCAACAAAACAATGACTCCTTGTCTTTTCTTCCTGGGCTATCTTTGACAAAAAGTACTCGACAATATATATATTCACACAGACATAGTAACCTTTACTTTACATTTGTAAACCTTCATTCTTTTTTAATGAAAACACTTACATTTACCTAAATATGAAGGAATAATTTTTTTCTGTGTTTAGGGATTCATCTTTTACAAAAAGGAAATGAACACTAAAGATTTAAAATAATGTAATGGTAAAAAAAGAGAGAGCCGAGACCGGTTTGGCTCAGTGGATAGAGCATCGGCCTGTGGACTGCAAGGTCCCGGGTTCGATTCCAGTCAGGGGCATGTACCTTGCTTGCGGGCACATCTCCAGTAGGGGGCGTGCAGGAGGCGGCTGATCAATGTCTCTCTCTCATCTATGTTTCTGACTTTCTATTCCTCTCACTTCCTCTCTGTGAAAAATCAATAAAATATATTTTTTAAAAAAGAGAGAGATTTTGTTTTCATAAAAACTTGATTTCAACCAAGCTTTAAAGACATAAGACAGAGAAGTGTATCACCATTATTACGTGTGAGATCACTTGAAGGCAATACACACACATACACACACACTATAAATGTGTACACTGCTACTTTTCAGAGTTCTACTTTTAAACTATACTTCATAAAAAAATGAAGTTGGCAGATGCCAAACAGAATGAAGTATATGGCATATACCCCATTGAATTTGCATCTCTCTTTTTTATGATTTAGGCTATTACAAGAGTACAGGAAGGAAGAATGAGTGTAAGAGTCATGTGAGAGTGGTATGGATGTGAGTATTCAGAATAGATTTATGAAGGTTAAAAGTTTGTCAGGACTGGAGATAGAACACCTTTGGTCTGGTTGATAAAATGTTTTTAATTTACTGACAATATAGACAAATTGGATGTGGGTGTAAGGACAGAAGAAGAGATACAAAGATTTACTAATTTTAAGTATAGTTATAGCTACTAGATCCTTTATGCCAGGAGTAACCAGGACTTTCTTGGAGGGGAAGGCACTTTTCAATACAGTTCTGCTCTTATGTTTATATCAAATCCACGTGTGTATACTCAAAACACAGAGTCCCTAAAATGATTTACTTTGACTTCCATTCCGTATAACAATTTCCATTCTCCAAATTATCCATACCATTATTTTCTCTCCCTTATTGACTTGCTGATGGAAGAGATTATATTTATAATTTTCATTCTTATCATCTGATGATTCTTTTCTGCACTTCTTCAGCCGAATCAACCATTATATCACAAAAAATAGAGATGCAAATGCAATGGGAATATGAAATATAGTGTGCACTTTGAGAGAGGAAAAATTCAGATTTGGCTATATATATATATAATTTTTTAATTCAATAAATCTTTATTGTTTAGAATATTGCAATTGTTCCTCTTTTTTCCTTGCATAGCTCCCCTCCGCCCACTTCCAACCCCACCTTCTGCTCTTACCTCCCCCCTCATCCATAGGTGTATGATTTTTGTCCAGTCTCTTTCTGCACCCCTTCACCCCTTTCTCCCTGAGAATTATCAGTCCATTCCCTTTCTAAACTCCTAATTCTATTATATTCACCAGTTTATTCTCTTCATCAGATTTTTTATTCACCTGATTTTTAGATTTACTTGTTGATAGATATGTATTTGGTATTCATAATGTTTATCTTTACCCCTTTCTTCTCCTTCCTCTTCTTAAAGAATACCTTTCAGCATCCTACCTAATAAAAGAGTAATATGCAAATTGACCATACCTCCACTATACTACCAGCCACGCCCACCAACCAATCAAAGCAAGTATGCAAATTAACCCAACCAAGATGGCTATGGCCAGAGAGAGAGCAGGAGGGAGGCTTGGGTTGCCCCTGGTGATGGAAGAAGCCAAGCTTTCCAAGGCAACAAAGTTTCAATGGCTGCACAAGCAGAAGGCTTGGTTCTGCTCCAGGCTACGAAGTTTCAGTTGTAGAAGATAAATATATCCCAGATACCAGGGCCTCCACTTGGGTCACCAGGGTGCATGGCCGGCCTGCAAACCACCACAGGCCCCTTGCCCAGGCCATCCAATGCCCTAAGGGAACACCCACTCTAATCCAGGACACCCTTCAGAGCAAACCAGCTGACCCTCACCTGTGCATCAGGCCTCTATCCTATCTAATAAAAGAGTAATATGCAGATTGATCATCACTCCAACACACAAGATGACTGCCCCCATATGGTCAAAAGATCCTTCCCCTATGTGGACACAAGATTGCCACTACAAGAAGGCCAGCAGAGGAAGGCAGTTGGCAGGGAACAGGCCTACAAGGGATGGCAGTTGGGGGTGATCAAGCCTACAGAGGAGGGCAGTTAGGGGTGACTAGGCCAGCAGAGAAGGGAAGTTGGGGGTGACTGTGCCTGCAGGGAAGGGCAGTTCAGGGGTACTTATGCCTGCAGGTGAGGGCAGTTCAGTAGTACTTATGCCTGCAGGTGAGGGCAGTTAGGGGTGACCAGGCCTGCAGGAAAGGTCAGTTAGGGGAAAACAGGCTGGCAGGGGAGCAGCTAGGCATCAATCAGGCTGGTAGAGGAGTGCTCAGGGGGTGATCAGGCTGGCAGGTAGAAGAAGTTAGGGGCAATCAGGAAGGCAGGCAGGTGAGCAGTTGGGAGCGAGCCATCCTGGATTGTGGGAGTGATGTCCGACTGCTCATTTAGGCCCAATTCTACCTGGATCAGGCCTAAACAGACAGTAGGACATCCTTCGAGGGGTCCCATATTAAAGAGGGAGCAGGCTGGGCTGAAGGACAGCCCCTCCCATGCACAAATTTCATGTACTGGGCCTCTAGTTTCATATAATACTGGTTTGGTGGTGAGGAACTCCTTTAGCTTTTTCTTGTCTATAAAGCTCTTTATCTGACCTTCAATTCTGAATGATAGCTTTGCTGAGTGGAGTAATCTTAGTTGTAGGTTCTTGCTATTCATCATTTTGAATATTTCTTGCCACTCCCATCTGGCCTGCATAGTCTCTGTTGAGAAATCAGCTGATAATCATATGGGTGCTCCCTTGTAGGTAATTAACTGTTTTTCTCTTGCTGCTTTTAATATTCTCTCTTTGTCTTTTGCTCTTGGCATTTTAGTTATGATATGTCTTGGTGTGGTCCTCTTTGAATTCCTTTTGTTTGGGGTTCTGTGTGCTTCCTGGACCTATAAGTCTATTTTTTTCACCAGGTGGGGGAAGTTTTCAGTCATTATTTCTTTAAATAGGTTTTTCGTATCTTGCTCTCTCTCTTCTTCTGGTACCCTCATAATTCAGATATTAGTACGTTTGAAATTGTTGCAGAGGCTCCTTACACTATCTTCCAGTTTTTGGATTCTTTTTTCTTTTCCATTTGGGTGTTTTCTGCTTCCTTGTATTTTAAATCTTTGACTTGATTCCTGCATTCCTCTAGTCTGCTGTTAGGTCTCTGTATAATATCTTTTATTTCAGTCAGTGTTTGTTTAATTTCTAGTTGGTCCTTTTTCATATCCTTGAGGGTCTCACTAAATTTATCGATCTTTTTTAGGAAATGTTTAAAAAACCTTATAACCGTGTTTTTGAATTCTATATGAAGTCATTTTTTCCCTCCATTTCTTACGTTTGTGATGTGTTTGTCTCCATATGTTTGCTGCTTTCCTGATTGATAGAGTGGCTTTGTGTGCTAGTTGTCCCACATGGCCCAGTAGCTCCGCCTTCTCAGTTACCTGGTGGACACTCTTGGTGCACCTGTTTGTGTACTATGTGTACAACCTTGTTGTGGTAAGTCTTGATTATTGTTGGTATCACTGGGGAGAATTGATCTCCAGGCCAATTGGCTATGGGGATCATCTGTGTCTATGCTGGGAAAATTTCTGTGCTGGAGTCAGCCTTATGAGACAAGAGTTACAAAATTGCCAAAGCCTCTGTGCTCAGCGTGGATGGGGCGTAGTCTTAGGGCTGAGCAGACAGCCTTGGCTTCCCATAAGCCCTGCCCTATGAGGCCCTTGTGTGTCAGTGTCCCTCGGTAATCACTTCAGCCCTCTCTGTGTGCACTTGTATGTGCACCTCCAGACCTCTGCCTTTCGTGGCTCCTCTCAGTTTCTGTGCACTCTGGGGAACCATTTGAGTCTGAGTCACCAGAGTCTCGCCTGAAACTGGGGTTCAGTGCCATTGGAACTGGAGTTCAGTGCAGTTAGGAGGTACTGTCTTCCTCCAGCTAGAGAAAGCCAGCAGCACAACCAGCAGTCAGTCCTCTCTGCATGCACTCATGCGTGTGCCTCTGCCTTTTGCAGCTCCCCTGAGTTTCCATGCACTCCTCCCTTTTCACAACAGTCCAGACTCCCCCAGTAAGAGTCTCGCCCAGAACTGGGGTTCAGTGTAGTAGGAACTGGGGTTCAATGCAGTTGGGAGTTTCTGTCTCTCTCTTGGCAGAGGAAGCTGCTAGGCCCACTGCTGCCTGTCCTCTCCACATGCCTGTCCCTGTACCCCAGCTTTTTGCAGCTCCTCTGAGTCTCCATGAGCCCCTCTCTTTCCTTCTAGTTGGAGAATTCCCACTCAGCCAGCTTTCCTGTGGTTCTGGATGATGTCTGTTCTGTTTTTTAGCTGTAGTTTTGAAATTGTAGTGTGAGGCAGCAATTTAGGCATTCACCTATGCTGCCATCTTGGTTTCCTCTCTTTTTATATTTAAGGCATATATTTTGAAAGAGTGAAGGGTTATAAATATATAAATAAAATAAATTTCTTATACATTTTATTTATATAAAATAAGGGTCAACCAAATTGGGTTGGGAGAAATGGTCTTATTTGATAAGTTTACTTCAGTCTCTTATTCATTCATTTCTTCAATGAATTTTATTTGGACACATACTATGTTTTAAGTAATGGTTTAGACTGTGGAGTGAAAGAGGAATTGATACTTCTAGAGCATATATACTAGTGGAATAGTCAGTTCATAAGCAAAAATGAACTTATAATATTATGTAATGATAAATACTATTAAGAAAGGAGGTCAAATATAATGATGAAAGAAGATTTGACTTTGGGCGGTAAACACACAATACAACATACATATGATGTATCATAGAATTGCATACTTGAAACCTATATAATTTTATTAACCAATGTCACCCCAATAAATTTAATTTTATAAAAGAATAGTAAAAGGGCCTCAGGAATAGAGAATGATGCTAGAAGAGGATATTTTAGATGGGAAGGTCAGGCAAGATCTCTCTAAGGAATATTTCAGGAGAGACATGTATGAAGTGAGAAAAAAATCATTGGAATATTTAATGGAAGAGCAATCTAAGTATAGAAAAGAAGATTGTAAAAGCACTAAATTGGGGATAGGATATCACATTTGCGAAATAAGGTGTGCTGTGAGAGAAAAGGCTGAGTGGAAGAAAAGAAGATGAGAGGAATAGACCAAGTGAAATATCAAATAGGGCTCAACCATATATGTCAGCAACATAACTCTTTTATTTGCAGTACAATGGAAAGCCCCTATGTGTTTTGAGAAAAGTAAGAAAATGTGCTCCTAGTGGAATGGAGGCAATGAAGAGGGGTTGTTATGGGTGCTGCATATACAGTGGATCTGATCACAGCTATGAACCTCAAGCTTAGAGAACTCAAATCTTTTCAAATTGGCTGCCAAAAAATGTACACACAAAAAAAAACCCAATGTCCTTTTCAATGAAGAAAGATGCTATTTTTATTATCCTGGGCAGTAAAGAAAGCTTCTATCCAACTGGAAGGGATTTATAATCTCTATTTCCAAAGCTGTTTACTATGCAAATATTCTTTTTAAAAAATATATTTTATTGATTTTTTACAGACAGGAAGGGAGTTAGAAACATCGGTGAGAGAGAGACATTGGTCAGCTGCCTCCTGCATGCCCCATACAGGGGATGTGCCCACAACCAGGATTCATGCCCTTGACTGGAATCGAACCTGGGACCTTTCAGTCCGCAGGCCAACGCTCTCTCCACTGAGCCAAACCGGTTTTGGCACTATGCAAGTATTCTTGAAAATATAGTTGGAACAAAAGCAGCCAGAGGCTCTGTTCACAAGATGTGTAGCAACATGAGAACTACAATGTAGACATTTTTTTTAAAGAATGATGCGGATCTGTTTGCCTCAGGCTAATTAAGTGCATTTGATTAGAGGGCAAAGAAATCCAAAACAAAAACAGCCTTTAGATAGCTTTCCTAGAGTGTTGACTACCCACACTAATTGTCAACACCTCACTGCACACCATTGCTTGGAGCGATAAAACATCCCTCTTTCATTTTTCTTCCTTTAAAAGACCAAACATGCTGTCTTTGGATAGATTTCAATCTTGCTTTAATTCATTAAAAAGTGAAACAAAATCAGACTTTACATCCTTGACAGCTGGTAGGTTTTATGTGTTCTTACCATTCCTGCTAAGTAGCAAAGGTTTCATTCAACTCAGTCACTGATCCTTGGAGAGATGCAAGTGTGAGGCCCATCACAACACAGTGGTAACAATGGTATGGGGATCTGCAGGCAGGGGCTATTATGCCAATGCACCGTTGTGTAGGAAGTCATAACTTTTTAAAACTTCAAAAAGAAACTACGACAAAAGCTTTGAGATGGCTCAGATCATAGGGAGTTTCTGTGCCACGTGAGGTAGAAATGTAACCACAAGTTAATGACCTTTCATATGCTTTCTAGATATCCAAAGGAAGAACTGTATTTTTAAGAGAAATCATAGTAAAGGGACTTTGGAATTTAATAATCTCCCATTAAAAAATAGTACAGAGGAGTGTTGGGTGAATGAAAATACAACAGGATTAGAAACAGCAGATTCCTTGGTATTTAAAACACACTAGCTTCAATTTAAAAAATTACTAATTTCCTATGAGGATGGGGTTATGAGTAGGGTGTGGATAAAATAATGCATTATAAGTTTCTCCACATTATTTACTTGTAAAAATAAAAACTGAATTTAAAAGCATGCCCATAAGGAAAGACTAGTTGTAAATTAATTAATTATGGTAATGTTTACATTTCTCTCTTATTGTAATTTTCTGATGGCTTGAATAGCATCTTGGTTGATATAATCATCACTAGTTTTACAGTGAGAGAGAGATTAATATAGGAATAATATAACTATTAATTGCATTTTTTAACCAACATTAATTTATAGATACCAAATGATACTAAAAGAGGCCATGTAGTCTAGTGTTTAGAGACCTACTTTTGAAGTCTGATTTCCTGAGTTCCTCTCCGGATTTTACTTTAGTAGATGTGTCACTTTAGGCCAATAACTTTATCTCTATAAGCTTCAATATCTATTTATAAACCAGAATAAAAATAACAGTATCTACTTCACAGTGTGAAGATCAAATAAGAAAACATTATAAAGTGTTTAATCAAGTTACATACATTATAAGCCTTAAAATGTTAATAATTTTTATCATAGTCTAAGGTGTATATTTAATTTACTAGTTTCTAGAAGTACCAGCTAAAATAATATATTCAAGTGCCATACTTATAAAGTAGGACTTTGTCACCCTTGGTCATTGAGGTCAAATGATTTATAAACTAGACCTGAATGTTACTGCTTAGCTTTGTTCTTAGTGTTTTAAAGTAGAATCAGAATATTAATTTGATCCCTATTTGTGGTTTATACTTGAGACTTTTTAACTAAAGGAAACAGGATAGAAATACTCCCAGAATCAAAGAGCATATGCTCAGCTTATTTGTTAATTTTTGTATTTATATTTTAACATCTAAAAATTTTCATCAGTTAGCGCGCGTGTGTGTGTGTGTGTGTGTGTGTGTGTGTACATAGCCTTTGAGGACAATATCACCACCATTACCAAGGGCAGCTGAAAGAGATCCTTAACCACTTTCATAATGGAGTCTCAATTCAGCCCAGAAGCATTGCCAAATTATTATAGCTAGCTTTATTAAATTAAACAGCTTTAGGCATAAGAAACTGTTTACCAATCTTCACTAGATTATAAAAAATAGGGTTTTGTCAATCATAGCCTGTTTCTGTTACTTGAGTGGGTCAGTTTCATGTTGTTTCAGTTAGTTATTTTTATATGCCTATTATTTTCTTATCTCCACTAGGAGGAATGGCTCAGAGCTGCAACTATAGCCCAGAAAGAGGACTATTTGTGGCTCTAAAAGAAAAAACTTTTTCAGCAAAATGTAATCATTATGCATCTGTTCAGCCTTAGGTTGTTTCATTTATTAAGCCAACAAATTCTTAAAACAACTTGCTTTTAGAAAACCATCTTGTTGGGTTTTTTTTTTTTGCCTGTGCAAGATAACTTTTTTTTTTTTCAGATACTTAAAAATCAAATCCCTGGGCTGATGTCTGCCACTAAAATTAATTTGCAGAAAAACACTGAGGTGACTTCTGATCATTATTATTTTTGTATTCTTATTAATCCCAGTGTGGGAAGATGAGGGACATATTTTGTTTCCAACTAGCCCCTATAATGAGAAGTTGAGTGGGTAATGAGCTTTGTAATACATTATTTAGGTAGCAGGCAAGACCTAGAAATCTTTACCTCGTGGTCTGTGAGGCTGTGCTTCATTGAGTATTGAAGTTTCTGGACAGGTATAGATTCACATGCTTCAAGATATGTGGAAGATATGAAAAGTCAGAGTCACTAAAGACACCATAGCAATTCTCTTTGTAAATTGTTAAATTTCCCTAATAGATTTAGCTACAAATTTAAAGTCCATTGTTTTATAGTTATGCATGTTTTCAACAAAAGGGAATTGTCATGATAAAAACTTTGGTTCCAAGAAAGATATGTCTACCATCTCAAAGGCAAAATATCTAGTGAAGAAATCTTACTCCATCTTTGTAATAGCACATTTTTTACAAGTTGTTAAAGTACATTTTGCAATTTCAAAACATGAATCTCATACAAGTATATAGTAAACACTTGTCAATAATTGTATTCAACTTATTCATGAACAAGGGCACCAGTATGATGATAAGACTAGTTCAAAATGCTTTTGTAAAGTTGAGTATCTAAAATAACTCACTACAGCACAGTTTGAATAAGATTACAAGGTTAGCTACAGTGCTAGTTAATCTCCAAGAGGGTAATCCCCCCAAAAAGTCATAATCTTTAGGGTTATCTTTTATTTTGGAAACAATTAGAATTAGTGTGGAAGAGTGGGAAGTTATCTGTTCCATGGACAGTCTGCGGGCTATTATGTTGCAGATCAAGGGGAAAAGGACCATCATATTAGAATGAAATTTTAGTTACAGATAGCTAAGAGATTAAAGTCCCTTTTCTTTGTAAAAGGTTATTTATTTATTTATTTATTTATTTATTTATTTATTGTCTTTCTTTCCTTGATATTAAAGGATAAATGGACAGACTCTATCATTCTTAGAAATAGGATATACTTTTCAATGCCAAATGCCTTAGAAGGTAGAGCTGAAACCAGGAAAAAGACTGGCGAGGAAGAATTAGATGTGTAAAAATGATTTTGTTAATATTAGTTTATAGATCAAAATATAAATGTAGGTCCTCAAAATCTACTTAGAGGGGCTTTCATGTAAAATTAAGGAAAGTAATTTCAGGGACCAAAAACCAAATCACTAGAACAAGCTTAGCATTTCCTGACTATGCGGGAGTAGTTCTTTGTTGTATCTTTGAGCAGGATAAGTTATTAATTTCAGAGTGATGTTAAATACAAATAATAACACTAATAATGAGCACCAGATTTGTGGGGGTACCCATTGGTTTTAACTATTTTCCTGTATTTTATCTTAGATTTATAAAACTGTCATATGCAGGTGTCTGATATTTTTAAGAAAGTTCTTATAAAAAATTGGATTAATTTTCCCACAGATTGCATAAAAAGGTTGATGATTTTGTAACTGTTTGAGTTGGCTATTAATAATGTTTTTGAAAATCAGTTATGTCTCAACAGTTTTATTCTTGGGAAAATAACCCAATGAAAGCTGAAAGTGCGTGAAGAAAGCATAACTAAAAAATTAAGATAATTTATTTTTAAATTCTGAAATGTATTTCTAACGGAAGTGCTAGCAAACTTATTTTCATTAACATTTTGTGTGATATATGTTTAACCCCCAAACAATGTTCCTGTTCTGTTGGATGATCTAGTTTAGTCAAATTGCAAATCTCCTATCAAATTTAGAATTATGTGATATAACCTTGTATTGGTTTCCTAGGATTGTCATAACAAAATACTTTAGACTGGGTGAATTCAACAACAATAATTTACTATCTCACAATTCTGGAGGCTACAAGTCTGAGATTAAGATGCCAGCAAGGACTATTTTCTTCCGAGGCCTCCTCTCTTCTTGGCTTACCATTGGTTGTCTTCTCCTTTTATCTTCACAGGGTTTTCCTATTGTACATGTCTGTATTCTAATTTCTGCTTCTTACAAGGACACTAGTCATCATATTAAGGCCTTAATGACCTCACTTTAATTTAGCTACCTTTTCCTTTTGTCTTTTTGTTAATCCTCTCCTAAGGATATTTTTTTTTCCATTGAAAGAGAGTGAAAGGGATGGAGAGGGAAAGAATGAGAGAAATACTGATGTGAAAGAGACACATCAATTGGTTGCCTCCTTGACTGGAATTGAACCCAAAGCACTCTAACCACTGATCACACCAGCCAGGGCTAAATTCGCTACCTTTAACAGGTATGTGAGATAATAGAAAATATTGGTCTCTGCCTCAGTTCCTAGCACAAGGCTCTGATACCCTTATAGTTTCCTAGGTGACAGCAGTTTTTGCTCTAATGAAGTGACTTTGGATGGGCTCCGGGATGAGGGCTAGTGATTGGAAAGACCAAGCCATGATCAGAAGCTTGATATTTTCATCCTAATCCCCCATTCTATTGAGAAAGTTGAAGAGCTGGAAATACAGTAACAGTCTGAGCTACTAGGAGTTAGGGCTTCAACATATGAGTTTGGGAGGATACATAATTCAGCCCATAATAGACCTCAAATGTGCCCAATAGCAAGTGCAATCTTAAGCAAGTGCAATTGAACCACTCTTGGCAAGGAATAACCCAATTCATATTTCCATGCATCTAAAAATGTTTAAATGTTCTCTGTCCCTGGGATTCAACAGTTTTAGTTGTAATTCCCTTGATTTCTCATAATGTTCCACCCAGTTCCACTATTACCTCTAATGTTAAAAATCACCTTGGTTAATGACTCTGTTTAGAAATTAATCACTGAACTTATACAATGATATTTTGAATATTTTTATCCAAATATACTGAAACATAGAAATCAGTGAATACTGACAACAAGTCAATTAAAAAAATTTTTTTTTTCAGAGAGGAAAGGAGAGGGATAAAGAAATAGAAACATTGATGATGAGAGATAATCACTGAGTGGCTGCCTCCTGCACACTTCCTTCTGGGGATCAGACCTGCACTCTGGGCATTTGCCCTGACTGGGAATGGAACTGTGATTTCCTGGTTCATAGGTAGACACTCAACCATTGAGTCCACGGGCCAGGCAAAATATCAATTTTTATGTTTATTTTCTGATTTTTGTGATGAGAGACAAAAGAGAATAATGAATTTCCAGGAGAAAAATAGAACTCTCATTCTAGTAAATAAAGGATATAGAAATGGACCCTTTAGGAAGGTATATAAAACCAGATGTAGTATAACTGTGTACTGAGGAGACTCACCTTGGTGGAGTGTAATAAACATGAGAGTATTTTATGTTTTAACCATCACCACCTTCAAAGTTTTGGAATAAAATCTCTTTTCTCTGATGGATGAAATTTTGGTCAAATTTGATACATTTTTAGGCAATTTCAATAATCATAAATTTTGTCTACTCTAGTTTATAACATCAGTATTATTTGATAAACTGATTTTCTCTCCCCCTATAGCCAGAAACAAAAATCCTAAATATTCCATAATCTAAACTCAGTCTCAGATAAACTGACAACAGTTTCAGAGAGGAAGGGAGAAGAGGCTAATGAAGTGACTCTTTCCTTATGTTGGCTGGTTCTGAGATGAGAAGGAAGCCTGATTGGCTCTTTTTTTAAAAAATTATAATCTGCCGAGACCGGTTTGGCTCAGTGGATAGAGCGTCAGCCTGCAGACTGAAAGGTCCCAGGTTTGATTCCGGTCCCGGTCAAGGGCATGTATCCTGGTTGAGGGCACATCTCCACTGTGGGGCATGCAGGAGGCCGCTGATCGATGTCTCTCTCTCTCATCTATGTTTCTGACTTTCTATCTCTCTCCCTTCCTCTCTGTAAAAAATCAATAAAAATATATTAAAAAATTATAATCTGACAGTAGCTTTTAAAAATATATATATATTTTTATTGATCTCAGAGAGGAAGAGAGAGGAGGAGAGAGACAGAAACATCAATGATAAGAGAGAACCACCGATAGGCTGCCTCCCACATGCCCCCCATTGGGGATCGAGTTTGCAACTCCAGCATGTGTCCCTGACTAGAATCGAACCTGGGACCCTTCAGGCCGCCACTCCATCCACTAAGCCAAACCAGCCAGGACTGATTGGCTCTTAATTTTCTTCTCTGCCCGTCACTTTCATATTTGTGAAGAGCACAACTAGTTATATGCTATTTGCAGCTAAAATCCTTTCAACTCCTCTCAGCACCTGCCCCTGCTGGGAGATCTATTTGCTCTTCCTTTTTTATTTCTTTTGCCCTAGCCAGCACCCTTTTTATTGGAGTTCAGGCATGATGGTTGAAGTCCATCTACCTTCTATCATATTTGCCCAATGTACAGAAAACTCATGCTTTTTTGCCATGAAAATGGTGGGAGTGCACAGTCCTCTACTTCTGCCTCCTTTCTCCATCCTGAGATCAGTTTGCTCTTTTTATTCCTCTTCTAGGGAGGTGTAGGGAAAATTATGGTTTTTTTTCTGGAGTATCCCCTCATTTTTTGTGATCTCGCCCACAGACTGACACATTCTCCCAAAGTTCCTTACAGGTGACAGTCATGTAAGTGGGGTTTCCTTCTGGCCACAAGTAAATGAAGAAAAGGGGGAATGGATGTTGATATTTCTGACAAGTATCCCTGGCTGTCTTATCAGCTGTGGCTGTCTTTCGATGATGGAATAGTTAGAAAATGTTGTGTCCATTTCATGGGTATAGTTTCCAATTCAGAGCACTCAATATCCTTTAATTATAATAAAAGATTCATCAACTATCGTGGAAATGGCTAACCTGCTAGACAATTCTGACCAATTGCCTTGGGATTTCCTTGGAAATCTAATTTTTTAAATACTGGAAAATAAAGCTGGAGAGTGATCCCTCAAAGTAATTTTTTTTCAATTAGGAGCTCTAAATATAAGCTTATTTGTATGGCAGATTGACAAAGATCTACACTGATTTTCATGACACATAATACTCTGGATTTATATCCTTGCTTCTTAAATGTAAATTACATACAAAGAAGTCTATCTCTAAAGTTTCGATTTCTATATTTAGAATGGAAATTTATTATCTATATAGCATTATTTCTAGTATAAAAATGGAGATATAACTGTTTTATAAGCTACAAAATGCTAAGAAATATGAAATGGTATTGGTGGTGGTGTGGGTTTTTTTTTTTGCCCTACTTATTTTAAAACTTAGTTGTGTATAAAATTGACTCTGCAGAGAAGATAACTTTGGAAGAAATAAGAAGTAACCCAACTCTAGTCTTTTTTTTTCTTCTGGAACTGGAGACAGGAACAATGATGACCGATCACATAGACCCTGAATAGGAGAGGAGCTTACTCCCTTGTTGGCTTTCACGCCGTCTGACATAAATGTGAGGAGCAGCCACTAGCTTCTGAGCTGGAACTGAGATTGGATCAGGGAGGTTTTCTGCAGGACGCAGCAGTTCAGAATAAGAAACTTGTATTTGGACAGCACTCAGTTCCGTTTTCACTCACAACAGTGTCATCCTGGCCAAGTTACTACATGCTAATGAGCATAAAGATATTACTACACTGGGTGGATAACAAACTTGCAATGCTGGTGCACAATACTGTCCCACTATTACACATTACTAGCTCTTTAATCAACATTATTTGAAGTGCTTTATCTGTACAATATCATTGATGTAGTTCTAAGTGTTTTACATATATTATGCATATTGCATGCTTCCATATACTAGTATACTTTTTAAGCTAAGTAACAACTGTAAGGAGGGCTAGCAAACCAACATTTGTTTAGCTTTCTATAAAACTTCTGTGCTTTCAATCATGCAGTTAGAAAGCCTGGCAACCTCAGGACAGTAAGCAGAGAGGTACAAGGGCTGCAGACCACAGAAGTGGGGTTTCCTTCTGGTCATAATTGCTGGCATCTGCAGACACAGTCTTTTGTGTGGGTTTCTTTGGACACAAGCTGCATTACTAGTTAACTGATCCCTATTCAATATTATTCTACTGGACATGGAGTTTGCTCATTTCACTCCCAGTATCTAGTTTCAAGATTGAAGAACCACAATCTCATGGCCAGAATGGAAGGTATACTTGCTGCCTCTGAACAGATTGTATAAGCATGCCTCTTCATAAACTACTTTTAATCTTTTATTTATTATATGATAGACCTTTGAAAGGACATTAGACATAACTGAGACCTATGTTTTTCAAAGCACCCTGCAGAACCTAAGTATATGTTAGGAGAAAAAAATAGTTAGGTGATCAAAATAATTTTGAAAATATTGGTATATATAAATTCAACACGATTCTTTAGTAAAAGGCTTTTAAAAATATGTAATATGACTCCTAAATCTGCAAGAATGGAAGAGTTCTGGGTTCCCTTCTCACTCACACATAGTGTGATGCTGGTCAAAAATTTTTTCCTGTGCATTAGCATGCTGATACTACTACATTGGATAGGTAAAAAAAACTTGTAATATGTGGGTACACAATATTATCAGCGTTATATGTCCATATTATAGAAAATACATCATGTATCTATTTGCCCAAGAATACTATTTCACAGAGATTCTCCTAGAAGTATTCCATGAAGCATACTTTGAGAAATAATTACCTATGTCTGCCATCCTCATTTTTTCAGGTGAGGACACTGAGATGACCCTGAAAGCAACTGGAGTCCTAATTTCAACCTTCATGAAATTTCCCCTTAAACTCCCCTTCCCTCATCACATCAAAATAAACCTTCAACTGTCCTACAGAAACATAACTGGCAGCTCCAATTTGAGTAGGTGGGCCAATTTAGGCAATGTCTTTTTAGAGTAAACCACCATCTCTCATGTCCCCAGTTTTTCCTTATCTTTTCACAATGGTTAGAAAATCACATTTCAATGTTTTTGCCTGCTGTTTTACTTCTAAACTTAATATACATGCTCTCTCCTCTGTAGACAGAAGCTTTTTATTTACTCCTAACTTTACCCTTCTGGCACCCAGCCACAAAATTAATTTGTAAAAGCCTCCTATGAATCTAAGAAATTGAATCCCTTTTGAATGTCATTTGGTTTCATTTACTAAATCATAGATTAATGGTTTGGGTTGGAAGGTGGGGTAGAGCATATCTAATAATTAGATCTCTGCCAGTACTGCTTAAAGGAAGTATTTGGTCTGAATTAGCGGGGTCTGTTACAAACAGCTAACCACTGTTCCCTATCACTCTTGGAGTCCAACACCCAGTTTGCTTCTGTCTTTGAGTATAACTCCTCACTGGTGCTATCTCCCTTCGTGTGGGCGTGTTTCTCACATCCTGGATTTTGAGGGAGTAAGACTAACAGATGTACTGGGAAACAAATCTTACATACAACTTATTTGTCCTCTACCTAACATTCTCAAAATATTATCCAAATTATTCTGATACTGAAATGATACCATGATTCTTCATGTACAGAGACTTCCCAGAAGTTTGTGTCTTAAGCATTGCATGTGTATAAGTAGCACATTCTCTTGCAGGAACTCTTTCAATTATTTCATTCATCACAATATCTTGAGAAATGGACAATATGTATCCGTGACTTGGAAAACATTTCTAAGTTCTATTAAATTTTATATGTAGCTTTATATTCAGGAATAGGCTTCCATCATTGCCCTCTGATTATGGACAAATCTGGGTTTTTAAAATATTTGCTTTTCTTTAAAAAATTATTGACTGGTAGAAAGAGAGAGGGAGAGAGAAATGTTGATTTGTTGTTCCACTTATGTATATAGTCACTGATTGATTCTTGTATGTGCCCTAACTGGGGGGATTAAACCCACAATCTCAGAATATCAGGACGATGCTCAAACCAACTAAGCTACTTGGCCAGGGCTAACTCTGTTGATTTTCAACAGTTCTATCATTCTTTTCTCACTCAGTTTTTATTTAATTTTTTTTTCAATTACAGTTGACATTCAATAAAATACTAACTTAAGGTGCAACATTTTGTTTTATTTTTAATTGCTGTTTTCACTTCCTCTTTTTTAATTATCTTAAGACCTTAATCTGCCTTCCTAGAACTTCTTTCTCTGACCACTAGATGTGGTAACCATTTGGAGATTGTTTTCCCACATGATCTAAGTTTAATGACTAGAACCTGCTTGTATAGTTCTGATTGTTCTGAGTAGATAAGCTCCTTTTTTTCCCTTAGGTGCATGATTCATATACAATATTTTACTTATGATACTAAATTGTTCTTAGTGTAATAGAAATTAATTTTGTTAAGTTATTAAGTTTTATAAAAATTGTATGAAAGGTAAATTGGACAAGTATATACATTATATATAAATACATGGCAGAAATTTTATAATGTATTTTCTTAATATAGATCAGTGATTCCTAAGTGGGGGTGAAGATACCCCAAAATGATATTTGACAATTTCTAGACACATTTTGGGCTATCTGATTGGGAAAATGAATTAAAACTAGCATGGCTTGCAAAAGACTTGAACTTTACTATCAACTAAAGTTTATCTCAAGTGTCTAAGATTATATTCTACTAGAGGCCTGATGCACAAAATTTGTGCAAGAGTAGGCCTTCCTTCCCCCGGCTGCTGGCACCAGCTTCCCTGGTACCTGGGACCCTGACTTCCCTTGCAGCCTGGCTTTGTCTGGAAAAATGCCTAGTCTAATTAGCATATTACATTTTGATTATTATAGATAATAGCAAAGGTTAATGGGTATAAAGTAATCTTTTTCCTACTTTTTTTCATATTTTCTTAGGTAATCTTTGCTCTTTGACATTTCCTACTCCTTTTAAATGGCCTTTTGTCTACGACTCATTTGTTCTTAGACATCATTTTTTATCTCAAAGCAGTTTCAACCCTTCCAACTTCAAGCCAATTGTATTTGCAGGTCTTTCCAATGCCTTTAGATAATCCTTGGTACAGACAGCATATTTTCTTTTAAAGCCTTAAATCCCGGGTTGTAAAGTCCCTATAAATGAATGCTTTCCTTGTGGTGAGAAAATGTCTTATTTAGAAATTGTTTAATAGCCTGCCACTGTCAAAGGATAACATTTAGACACTCAGCCAAGAAATTTGTGTTGATGCTAATTCCCTTCTGCTTTTTATAGCTCATGCAGAACTCTCACACAGTTAATATTTTAGTTGTGTGCTATAGTTCTTCAAGTGAAGCAATTCTTGGAAACAATATGATATCATGAGTCTGTTAAAGCTATTAAGTCATGGCAGTTAGAGTGGAAATGAATACAACAAAAACAATTTATATAGGAATATGTTTCTCAGTGGATCAGTTTCAATAATGCTCCCTATGGTTGAGTCAAGTTTATCCTAAAGGTCAATGTTTCAGCCATCATCCACATGGACATAAATAACACAGAGATGACAGAAATTGTATTTCCTTCAGATTTAGGTTTAATATAAGTGCATATTTGAAACTTACTTGACAATAAATAATGCTATAAGAGAAGTTGGGAAGACTAATATTACGTACCATTATCTCCCAGGAGGTCATTCTCATTTCTTGCTCTTTTCTTCGAGTGATTTCTATCCTTGAGGAAGCTTCTATCATTAAGGAATACAAGTTTTAGCATAAAATCTAAAGCTTGATTATATAATGACTAATGCAGCCACACTATTCTGCCCTCATTTCCTGTTTGGAATGCTCAAAGGCTTCAAGAACTACTGAAGCTATTGATAGCTCATGAAGCCAAGTGCCTTTTCTACTCCCTGTTCAAATAGTAGCCCAGATGTCTACTAAATTCCCACCTTTCTTTCTACTGCAAACTCCTCAGTGTTTGTGAGGCATACACAATGTTTTGCATGTAGAAGACAGAAGACCCTGAACACGGAGGTACTTTTTAAAGCTTAGGTGGAATTCAGTTTCTGACAAACTGACTTTAGATTATGACACACAAAAAATAAGCAGAAAAAGCATTAGCCTGATTTAAAAAATGCATTTTGAAGTCACATAATATTTGCCCAATAAAATAACATTCTAATAATGTATTCTTGCACATTATTTTTAGTATTAACAGTAATGAATCCTAGAAACTTATCTGATGGAATTAGGTTTCATAATTGGATGAGTCACAGAACAATTCAGCCAACTGTAGTAATCGTTAAAGAAGAAATATCTGTCTTAAAATTTTAATTTTCACTATAAACATAAAATGTATTATCATTTATCAATCTTCTATTTTTAAATTAAAATTTTTTTTATCTTTATTGTTTAAAGTATTACAGATGTCCCTGTAATACTTTAATTATAAATGTAATTTTGTAGCCTATATCAGCATTGATCATATGTAGCTTGGAGTATCAGCAGGGTAAAAAGAGGTTGAGGGGTGATGATAAGGGATTTGTAACTTTTCAACAAAAGCTTACTGAGGCACTATGCAGAGACAAAGGGCGAAATGTGTTTATTTTGTGATTTTTTTTTTCATACACAAAGGGAAGAGGAAAAGGTGATAAAAAGAACTAGCCAGCAACAGCAGAAGGGACAGAATATAGTCAGTTTGTCAGAAACTGATTTTAGATTATGACACACAAATAGTAAGCAGAAAAAGCATTAAACTGATTTAAAAAGTGCATTTAAAGTCACATAATGTTTGCCCTATAAAATAACATGTTAACCATGTATTCTTGCACATTATTTTTAGTATTAACAGTAATAAATCCTATAAACTTATCTGATGGAATTGTTTCATAATTGGATGAGTCATAGAAAAATTCAGCCAACTGTTGTAATCATTAAAGAAGAAATATCTGTCTTAAAATTTTAATTTTCACTATAAGCATGAAATATATTATCATTTACCAATCTTTTATTTTTAATTTTTAAAATTTTTTATCTTTAATGTTGAAAGTATTACAGATGTTCCTGTTTTTTTTCCCCCATTGACCCCCTCCACCCTGCACCTACCCTCCCAGGCCTTTACCACACTATTGTCTGTGTCCATGGGCTATGAGAATATGCATGTAAGTTCCCTAGTTAATCACTCCCTAGCACCCACCTACTCTACCTTCCCTCTGAAATTCATCAGTCTGTTCCATGTTTCTATGTCTCTTAATCTATTTTGTCCATCAGTTTATTTTATTATATTACACAAATGAGTGAGATCATATGATATTTATCTTCTCTGACTGGCTTATTTCTCTTAGCATAATACTCTCCAGGTCAATCTATGCTGTTGCCAATGGTAAGAGTTCCTTCTTTTTTTATAGCCACATAGTATTCCATTGTATAGATGTACCACAGCTTTTATATCCACTCATCTGCTGATGGGCATTTTGGGCTGTTTTCAAATCTCAGCTATTGTAAATTGTGCTACTATGAACATAGGGGTGCATACATTCATTCTGATCGGTGTTTTGGGTTTCTTAGGATATATTCCTAGAAGTGGGATCACTAGGTCAAATTGCAATTTTATTTTTAAATTTTTGAGTAAACTGCATACTGTTTTTGAACAAAAATAAATACTGGCAGAATATGAGAATTTGGAAGAAGATGCTTATGTTATATTCATGTTAGGTTTTTAACCTTTCATTTAAACTAATTAAGTCGTGTTTGAAAACCTATTGATTTTTCACTATTCTTTATTCATAATTAGGTAGTTCTTTATGACAGATTACTCATCTATATTCATCACCTTCTCACTAGATGAGAACTTTATCTGTGTTTATTAAATAAGAATCATGAAGGAAAAATATAATCTTTATATTTACAGACATGAAAGGCACAAAAAGAAAATATATAAGATTATAACAAGTAAATATCTAAATGTGTATCTATTAAAATCAAAGTTGCTGCTAAATAAACCTGAAAGCATGATTTCCAAAGACTCTGAAAGAGAACCCAGCATAGAAGAAAACAGCACTGGCTTATGACAGCAACTGGGTCTAACCATCATAGGTGAGCGAGGGTTGGGGCTAAAATTGAGCTACTGCGGGAATTCCTTCTGACTAATCCCACTGGCAATACATGAGTATTGGAATAAGAGTTAACATCATTCCTACATCAATTAATCAATTCTATACCACAGAATGAAAATGAAAGTCTCTTATAGCTATCCTTGGATGGGAACACGAGACAGAGAGGCTTCTGCCAGGATGGTGTCTGTCCTCTGACAAGGGATTGTTATCCAGACTATATAAAGGACTCATACAACTCAACACCAAACAAACAATCCAAGTAAAAAAATGGACAGAGGACCTGAACAGACACTTCTCCCAAGAAGACATACAAAGGGCCAACTTCACTAGCTATTAGGAAAATGTAAATAAAAACTATAATGATATACTATCTCACACCTGTTAGAATGACTATTATCAATAAGAAAAGGAATAACAAATATTTGAAGTTATAGAGAAAATAAGAACCCTCATTCATGCTGGTGAGAATGCAAACTGCTACAGCCACTATGGAAAACAGTAAGACTTAGCCTAAAAAATTTACAAGTAGAGTTACTATATGACCCAGCAACCCTTCCTCTGGGTTATCTACCCCCCAAAATTTGACAACCTTTATTCAAAAAAATAGATACACTTCTATGTTCACTGAAGCATTATTCATGGTGGCCAAGACAGGAAACAACTCAAGTGTCCTTCAATAGATGATTGGATAAACAAGATGTGGTAAATATATACAATGGAATACTACTTAGTCACAAGAAAAGATAAAATACTGACATTTGAGACCAAATGGATGGATCTTAAGAAATCATGCTAGGCAAAATGACTCAGAAAAAGTCAAGAACCATATAATTTCACTCATATGTGTTATATAAAACTGAAAGCAACAAATGAACAAACAAGACAAAGAAACACACAGACAATAGGGTAGCTTCCCAGAAAGGAAGGAGGTAATGTTCTTTAACAGACTGGGAGTTATGGACACACAATGCAATATACAGATGATGCATCAGATAATTGTACACTTGAAACCTATATGATTTTATTAACCAATGTCACCCGAATAAATTTAATTAAAACAAATAAATAGGTTAAAAAATGGTGTCTATTATCTGGTTCTAAGTGAACAAGCTGATTTTCTCTAAAGACTGTGAGGATCGTGCCTGCCACCAAGTCTCTAAGAAGATAGTCAAGTTCACCAAACGTGCTGTTTAGTTGATGCTTGTTTTATGATCCAGGATAGACAGATTTGTAATTAGAAACAGTACCACACGTTTTGGGGGCACAGTCAACTAAAGAGACATTGCTCACTTAGGAATAAAACTGTTTCCAACTAATCAATCTCATATGAAAGATTTAAATCATTTTTCTTTATTTGTAGAGGGAAAGAGAGAGAAAGGGAGAGAAGAAAAGAGGGAGGAAGAGGGAGTAATAGGGAAGAAGAGGGAGAGAAGGAGGGAAGGAGAGAGGAAGAGAGAAAGAGAGAGAGGGAGAGAGAGAATGAGAGAGAAACATTGATCAGCTGCCTCCCACATGCAGTCCAACCTGGGATCGAATCTGCAATGCAGGTATATTCCCTGACTGAGAACTGACCCACCCCACTTTGGTGCACAGGACAAAAGCTCCAACCAACCGAACCACACCAGCTAGCATTGAAAACACTTAATTCCTCTGCCAAGATTTAATTTGCAGGACTACTATTTCTACTATTACATTTTAAAATATGTAGTATGAGCTAGATACTGTTATATTATTATATATAATCCATTTAGCAAGCTAGTGAGTTAGACAGTATTCCCATTTTGCAGAGAAAGAAACTGATGCTCAGAGCTTTTGAGTGATTCGTGCCAGGACCCAGGCAGAGGGAATGGTAGAGCAGAGATTCAAATCCAACAGTCTTAATCCAGAGCTCCAGCAATATCATATTTTTGAGAGAGTGGGCTCTGGAATTAAGCTGTTGAGATTCAAATGTTGGCTAAAACTTTTCCTGTATAAACTAGAAAAACTACTTAATCCCCATTATGAACTTTGTTTCCTGAAACAAAATCAGATTTAAAAACTACTTGCTTTATAGAGCTTTGTAGTGATTAAAAAATACTTAGAAGAGTCCATTAAATTAGCATTCATTGAGCATTAGCTATCTCCCCTCCCTACTCCCTACCCATACACTGCACCCCCAACACAATGTTTGTCCTTTAGCTTTTAAGTATGATATTGAGTGGGTGCTTCAATTAGATCACTTTTATAATTCCCTCTAATCCTGAAATGATATCACAACACTCTTATATCTGTGATTTTTAGATGTCATTCCCAAGCAATTTCATTTCTTGCCAGCTTTCCTGCAAAACTTTTTATCCAATGTCATGAAGTTAACTCCTCCTTTTGTCTTTTGTTTTGTTTTATATTTTAAAATCTATTTTTACAAACATTTATGGAATTTTTACTTTTTACCATAAAACATTTTCATGTAAGTAGGCTCATATACTCAAATAAAATTTAAGGTCCTTGAGTTGAAACCATATTGTGGGCTGCCTCTCATTTCACTGAGCACTATTCTGTTCTAGGCACATGGTTATCATTCAAAAGATATTCATTAAAATTAGTGATTTTGACAAAAAAATGATTGTTGATTTTCTCTAGAACAGAGATTCTCACATTTTATGGGTTATAAATAAAGGAAAAATATATACTTAAAGAAAAAAAACATAACCATAACTTTAACCTTTAGTTATTCATAAAAGGAATATTGTCATTTTTTCTATAAATTTAAAGAGTACTTTAAAAAGTGTTGAAGATGATTAAGTCGATGTTTTTTGTTTGAATGGCTCCATTGAAGATCATGTTGAAAAGGCTACTAATCCATGACCATTTAAATCATTTTCTATGAGTTATTTTGATATATACTAATGTAAAACATACAGAGTTCTGTCATACCTAATATATTAATTAGGAAATAATTGAACATTTATGGCTTGTGTCTTTTTGAGTTAATTAGATAGTACATCATTTCCTGATTAGTGTTTCTCAGAACATAACAAGGTATGTGATTATATTAAAACAGTACGACTGGTGTGCCCTACAATTTTTAACACATTCAAACCCTGACAATTTAGACAGGGATGCTGATCTTTTTTCCCTTAGATTGTCAAATAAAAAAATGATAACAGCCAACATAACAATAGTTGTCTGGTGTAAATGAATCAAAATTAGACCTTTTTTTGGTCATATAGGCAAATATATATATATATATTTGGTGTGTCACAGAGTTCTAGTAATTAGTTTATGTGTGCTATAAAACTAATTATGAAAATGTTTGAAAATTGCTCCATTAAAACCTCAACTGGCATATCAATTTCATGTTAAATTAAGATCTCTACCCTTCTTCATTTGCTGAAAAAATAATTAATTAAGATGTCTGATGGGAGCTACTGTTGCTAATTTTTTTATATCCTTTATTACTGTCTTCCTAGATGTAAATATTAGTCTACTTGAAGCACTTCTCTCTCTCTCTCTCTCTTTCTCTCTCTCTCTCTCTCTCTCTAAGTACTTATATAGCGAGGGGGAATATACGCTTGCAGCTTGAAATAAATTTTTCAGCACACTACACCAACTTAGTAGTAAAAAGTTATATAGAAAAAAATGACTTTGGGTTTATCAAACTCTGATTCAGGATTTAAAATATTATAATTAATCATGTGTAGACTATTAAACTAAAAAGCAATATGAAGGAGATATTTATCTTGTCATTTTTATTTTTATAAATTTTAAGGTATAAAAGGTCCCTTGTTACTTTTCAGTTGTGAGATTACTCAGATGGTTCTGAGTAATTTATTATTTTCACATTTTTTGTATCGACTCTATTAATTATTTTCTTGTAACAACTGTATTTTATTATTATAATTATAGGACTGTTGAATTTTGTTTAGTAAGGCAATAAAGCATTTTTTTCTTATTTTTACCATTTCTTTTTAAGAGTTATCCTAATTCATTCTCTTCATAAATCTTTCCTTATTTTCACTTTTGGACTATTGTTTCATATACATGGTTTAAATTTTCTTTTAACTTACTCAATTTAAGGATTTTAAGTTGTAACTTTTTTTTCTATCCCAGCCATTTATTTTTAAAGGTGTGAAACCAAAACATATCTAGAAGTGTAAAAGTCAAACTTAAAAGTAAAACTTCATTTGAAAATGGAAGTTTTATTATATAGCAATAATTTAATTTCACTTCAATATAAAAAGCAAAATAATGTACAAGATAGTATATATTTTAATGTACTTTAAAAATTTTCACCTGAATTTTAATGGGATATAAAAAGTTCAGTTGTGAATAAAAAATTGTTCAATCATTTTCTTTCTGCCAAATTTATAAATGTTTTAGGAAATCCAATTTTATTAGATAATGTGGTCTTAAGTTTGAAGGTTTTATTGACCCAACGCATGCTACCTATCCTACTAAAATTCAATGAGAAAAATCTTGGGACTTACAATGGGAGAAGTGATGCATATAGAGCAGTAAAGATAATAAAATAAAACTATCAACAGAATGAAAAAGCAACCTACTGAGTGGGAGAAAATATTTGCAAATCATTATCTGATAAGGAGTTAATGTACAAAATACATAAATAACATATAACTTAGTAGCAAAAAATCTAATTAAAAATGAGCAGATGTTCTGAATAAACAGTTTTCCAAAGAAAACATATAGATGGCCAACATATTCATGAAAAGATGTTCAACATCACTAATAATGAAGGGAATATAAATAAAAACCATAGTGAGATATCATTGCATACCTGTTAGAATGGTTATTATAAAAAAGATAAGAGGTAACAAGTGTTGACAAGGATGTTCAAAAATGGAAACCCTTGTGCACTTTTGGGGAGAATATATATTGGAAAACAGTATTGAGTTTCCTCAAAAAATTATAAATAGAACTATCACATAATCCAGCAATTCCACTTCTGGATATGTATCTGAAGGAAATGAAATCACTATTTTGAAGAGATAGTTACAACCACATGTTCACTGCAGCATTATTTACAATAGCTAAGATATAGAAAAAATCTACATGTCCATCAAAAGAGAATGAATAAAGAAATTGTGATCTATATATATAAAAGCCTATGAGACCAGCCAATAGTTATGATGCGCACTGACCACCAGGGGGCAGATGCCTAATGCAGGAATGGAAACCACAGGCATGGAAACATGGAACAAACTGATGAATCTCAGAGGTGGGAGGGGGGAGGAGGGCTGGAAGAGATTAACCAAAGATCTTCTATGCATACAAGAGGCCTAGTGCACAGATTCATGCACCAGTTGGGTAACTCAGCCTGGCCTGTAGGGATCAGGCCAAAACTGGCTCTCTGACATCCCTGAGGGGTCCCAGATTGTGAGAGGGCATAGACCAGACTGAGGGACCCCACTGGTGCACAAATCTGTGCACAGGGCCCCTAGTATATATATAATAAAGTGTTATTCAACTATAAAAAGAATGAAATCTTGCCATCTGTGACAAGATTGGTGGATCTTGGGGGCATTATATTAAGTGAAATAAGTCAAAGAAAAATATCATATGATATCACTTATATGTGGAATCTAAAAATAAATGAGAAGAAGAAGAAAAGAAACAAACAAAGTTCATAGAAATAGAGATCAGGTTATTGGTCACCAGAGGCTGGGGATGGAGGTAGGTGACATGGGTGAAGGCGTTCAAACTTCTAGTACAAAAGAAATAAGTCATGGGGATGTAATGGACAGCATGGTGACTATAATTAATAAAACAGTATTGCATATTTTAAAGTTGCTAAGAGTAAATCTTAAAAGTTTTCATCATAAGAAAAAAATCTATAATTATGTATGATAATGGATGTTAGACTTATTGTGTAAATTATTTTGTAATATATATAAATATTGAATCATTATGTTGTATACCTGAAACTAATATAATGTTGTATGTCAATATCTCAAAAAAAGATTACAAACATTTTCTGAGAAATGTCAAGAACAAGTCATGTTTTAATGTTAAAAAGCAAACTTTGTCTTTCAAGCTGAAAAGGAAACATTGCTCTCCTGTTTGGGTGCATATATGTCTTTGAAAATACACTGAAAATGTTCCTTCCTTCTTCTGCCTGCCTGAAACACTCTCCCTTTTGCTACCAATTTTCTATGCATTAGAGATTGATGTTTAGGAAGAAACAATAAGGCTTTTTGACTTTCTTTTAGGAAGACACTTCTCACTCCATGCAAAACAAGAACTAGAAGGGTAATCTGAATAGAGACTCCCTCTTCATATGTAACTTCTCCCTTTCCCTTTTGAGACCAAGTTCTATTCAAAAGACATATTGAAATAATGAGAATAGCACTGGCCAAGAAATATAGCTCCTTTGTCATGAAAGCCCAATCAACCACTTCACTCTACCACAGTGTCACTCATAAAAGGAAAATGCTATTTTCGCTCCCTCTACAGAGAAAGATTCCTGGGAAAATAGTAGCAACATTTGACTACTCACTCATCCGTGCTTGGACTGCAGTCAATCATGGTGTTTACTATCTTCCAAAATGCAACAATGAGAATCTTGAACAATCTCTTCAGGAAGTCAGGACCTCAGGAAGGCAGAGAAGCAGTACTATCAAAGAAGACTCCCTTGGGAAAGAAACAACATGCTTTATTTTTTTTTCTTCACACTTCCAAACCCCAGCCCCCACTACCAGAAACCTGTTGAAGGGGAACATGATCTTATTTCCAGCCATCTATCCATGCCAACTCTCTTATTCAACTTTTTAGTCTCATATCCATAATCATGCAACCCTCTCTGACAAAGCTTCTGTCAGCCTCCTCTACATCTTTTCTACATCAGGTCAAGCTTGAATTCTCCTTTTGAACTTTGTAATTCTCAGTCATCTGGATGCTCCTTTAGCAGTAGCTAGGGTTTGATTGATCCACCTCCCTCAGCTCTTATTTCTCCAATTGCTAGATTGTCTATTACTTCACTATGGTATGGTGGATTGAGGATCATACTAGTTTTGATTAATTCATTTTCCCAAATAATAATTTATTCTGGGGTGAGGGGGAGGGATTATTTGCTCCTTTTAGATTCTATATATTAATTAACCTAAAGTATTATTTTGAGGAATCATGTCATCAGGATATTTAGTTTGACTGCTATTCATCATGTTCAATCTTTTCTATTGTTTCTCTGTGCCATAGACATACATTTGGAGATGGAAACGCTAATGATTAGAAATAGTTTCACTTGAACTTAGGCACCAATCACTCAAAATCCTATTCTTTGCTAAGGTAAGAGCAAACTTCCTGAAGGACTGTGAAAGGGATTCCTGGACATAAGAGAAAGAAAAACCCTATTCTATTCCCACCCACTCCATGAGAGGCCCTCTAGAACCCTACATGGTTTAAGGACACTGTAGTTGGCCCCTGAATTTTCCTACTGTTGATATTACTCCATGAGCACAGACCAAGGCAGGGATTTCCATTTTCAATTCCAACCTCACAAAAACAAAATCAACATGTTCTGCTAACAGCACAAATAATTATTTCTTTGGTTGAAGGGTTTGTGGATTGCTGAGTTTATCAATCTGAGTTTTATGCAACGAAAACATAAAAACTAATTTGATATTGTTTTTAATTTTCATATTCAAACAAAGCTCAAGTTGAAATAATATTTGGTAGAGAGACTAAGTAAGGTAAATTTCACTTTTACTTAATTCCCCACTAAATGGAAGGCCCTAGAGGGTGTATGTGTGTGTATATGTGTGTCTGTTTTCAGGATATAAGAAAGAGCAGTCATGTAATCTGGTGGTTGTTCTAAGAGACTGGTTTTATGTTTGTGTGAAAGTAAACTGAAGGAAATTATGAAATTCCTTTCCCAAGGGATATTTAATAGAATCACGGGTGCAACTGCTGGGATCTTAATGACAACTTCTGCCTGCAGGCAGGGTAATGGAGTTTAAAGACCTTTCATGGAATTTTATGCCCCCAAGAGTATATGTAATGGAGTTCAGGAGTTGAAATGAATAAGGATTCAAAAAGTATATTCCCTTCAGGTAAGTTAGTTTTCTGAGCTTGGATTTGAGTTTCTACATCTGTAAAGGTATTATTAGATCAATGATTCTTAACTTTTTTTTGTTGTTGAATCATACTAAAGGGGGAGATCATAACTTTTCTAAAGCCCATCCATTCACTCTCTAGAACCCCTGGGCCTTACCATAAATACTAACATTATGATTTTTAGGGTTGCACCTACTATAGTTTGATTCCTATATTTCAAACATTTTGAGAATATTAAGAGAATTACTAAAACACTTCTGTTTTTAGGAAAATGATAATTCCATGTGAAAGACAAAGGTGTACACATAGAAAAAAAAAGAATAATTGCATTTGGTGGGCTTATTATAGGCTCCAGTGTACACTATGCATATGAGAAATGAGATCAGAGCTATGGAGGGGGAACGACTCAAAGCAGCCAAGTAGATTCAATTCAAGGAAAAACTGTTCTGGGTAGAGGCATGGAAGTTCAGGAAAAGCAGCAGTCAGAAACTCAGAAGTGGTGTCAGAGATATCAGACACACTTTTTAACGTAGGGAAACTTTACTTAGTCTTCTTTTTAAAGCACTCTAGTTTAAAAATGAGTTGAGGTTAAGCGAGAACAAAGAACATGGTACCTAAGAGTGCATCAGGCAGACAGACAGAGGAGAGGCTGGGCACAGGCCCGGGGCTGACACACCAACTCTTCTCCACCCGGAAAACGAGGTCCCAATGGGTTTTAGTTGTTTGCTCAACGGTCTTCTCCAGCGAGTGGAGCGGCCTCTGCTCCCTTCTCCCTAGAGCCTGGCTTGGGACCCAGGCAGTTCCTTTGGTGGTCGCTCCAAAGGGGCCTCCCTGCTCCCACCTGGCCCGGTCACACGTTGCTGCCTCTGAGTCTTCCTTGGGCGGCAGCCTCGACCCATCACCTCCCCGTGTTTCTCACACGGCTTCAACCGGTCCCAGAAAGATGTCCGAGTGGAGTTCAGGTCTGCAGCGAGCTGGCCCTTGCTTGGCTTTCAGAACCTTTGGGATCTCCGCTTACAAGTTGTTCTCCAGCACCTTCCGGGACCCGCGCAGCAGCAGGCTGTCTTTGTGTGGCTTCCAAGGCAGCGCCCAGGTTGATGGCCACACTGCGACCCTTCGCATTGGGCGCCAGGCCGGAGGGATGTGAAGGCCGGCGGCTCCCCAGCACCTCCTGCTGCATCGGCGGCTTCAGGCGCAGGTGCGCCCGCCCGTGCACTCCAGGCCCACGGGGCTCCACGCTGCTCTCGGGGCCTGGGCAGAGCCCGGCGTGGAGGTGTCAGGACCCCAGCCCAGGGCGACCCTTCACCCGGGAGGCCCCACCGCTCCGTCCAACCCCCTCGGCCAGCGGGGAGCGCCCACGGTGGGTCTGGTGCTGTGGCCGCGCCGGGAGGAGGAGGCCCCTAAAGAGGAGGCTGCGGAGGGCGAGGCGCTGAAGCCAGAGGAGGCCGCAGAGGGCGAGGCGCTGCAGGATCAAGGCGCCCCACTGGTCCCGCTGGGACCTGCACCCCAGGAGAGCCATTGCTGAGCCCCAGTGCCACCAGCTGGGCTTGGAGGTGAGTGCTCCAGGCCACAGGCCCAGCGGCCTGCCTGCTGTGGGTTGGGGGTTTCGGTGTCTCCTTGAGGGAGGTTCTGGCCATTCTCTCCTGTTTCCTTCATTGGGCGGCGGGGTGATGTGGTCAGAGGAGCCGCATTCCAGCCCCAGGCCCTCTCCTCAGAGTTGGAAATTGCGCTATTGGCCTCTGCTTAGGACAGGGACCCCCAGCATCCCTCTAGGGGCTCCCTGGCCTTGGGCTCAGGACCCATTTGGCAGGGTCTTACTCCGTGAGGCACATGTTCTCTATCAAAGCAAGAGAGGCAGCCAGTTGTGGAATATCCTGGAAGACTGCGGAAGGGTTAATTAATTTAATTGTCCAGCTGCCAGGTGCAAGTACTAATTGCAAGGTCACTGGCCAGCAGGTGAGGATGGGAACTGCTTTTGGAGAAGATAATTCTGGATAGACAGGGAAAGGGTGAAGATGACATACTATGTAGAAATCTCTTACCAGTCAAAGGAAAAATCCACGGTGGCATGCCAGGCAGTGGTTTTGCCTGTGGAATTCGAGGAAAGTTTTGATCAAAAAAATTCCGGCCTGATCTTGCCCCCAACTGCTCTTCCACTACACACACACACACACACACACACACACACATATATATATATAATTGTAAATATATATAATTGTAAATATATATAATTGTA
>JAAGEH010000293.1:12424944-12515907 GCA_011751065.1 Lasiurus cinereus
TAAACATATATTATTATAAACGGTGGGAGAAATATAGTGATGCATTAGAGAAAGGTAAAAAATCAACATAAGGCTGATATGCCCATAATTCAGAATTATGGCAAGAACCTTAAAAAAGATGCAGGTGACTCACCTGTGGCATGAGTCTGGCCTCAGCTTTGAGAAGGTGAGGTCTGGGGTGCTAATGTGTGAACTGGGTATTCCAGTGGTGAACTCCAAGTGACTGGAGCTAAGGGAGAAGTCTTAGAGGATTCAAGACAGATTTGAGAAACATGTCTATCACAAAAGGGATTTTTTTTTTTTACTTGATTCTCTTGCTGCTCTGACACATTCATTTAGAATTTATTTTAGTGTTTAAATTTTTGCCCTGTAAAACACATTGTTTTCCTAGAATTGATGCCAGTTATTTAGTTAGCTATTATATTCCTACAAAGGTCTTGGGAAAATAGGCATGCTCATTGCAGTGGGAATCCTTCAATTTATAATGTTCAGAAAAGTCCAAATAAATGAAGTTTTCATTTTATAGTGAAAGCATTAAGCTATATAAAATGTTATTAGGAGAAACACTACCAATCCTTAAAGCCACAGAGTTAATCTTTCACATTTATTTATTTTTCACTTAGATTGTAAACTGGGACAAATCCTGCCATATGATAGTTGTGTGTAGTTTCTGGTATAAATTGAATATAGTTTTGGAACCAAGGACATTCTTCAGGCAATAGTAATTCTATTCAGATTTGTGTTGAAAATATTCCCATTGATACAAGTATATCTATAATAAAATAACAATATGTCTCTCAAAAACCTATTTCTCAATGTCTTGAGGACAGATTTCAGCACCTTCTTGAAGTAAAAGGTTGGAGATTTAGTGGGGGAATTATCTTTGATAAATACACTACCATGGGTAGAATTTTCTAAGTGCTTAGATTCTTTCCTCACGCTATTCCAAGGAATTTTTGACATCTTCATTTTTTTAAAAGTGCAGATCACTATTGAGATTATGTTTTATGAAAAACAGCCAGGCAAACAAATTAGAACTACTTCCAGCTGTTAGAGCTTGCATATTGAATTCAGACTCTCGGGTAAATGCACATGGGCTCTGATAAACGAGCCTAAGATTATGTTCTTCCCTATTTGGTGTAGTTCCCTGAGAATCTATTTTCCATATGTCTCCTTCAGATCGTGTATGTGTGTGTATGTGTGTGTGTGTGTGTGTGTGTGTGTGTGTGTGAGAGAGAGAGAGAGAGAGAGAGAGAGAGAGAGAATTACAAAATCTGAGAGTTATTTTTGGATGTATAAATAACATTGCTCAAATACACACTTACTCCTCTCCTCTCACATTTGACTTTGTAATTGGCCCTCAGGGCATTCTGGAAAGATAATAGAGACGTGGATGAGCATGAGTGTTTTATAGTGACTAGAATTTATGTATTAAACTAGAGGCTCAGTGCAGGAAATTTGTGGGGAGGATGGGTCCACTCAGCCTTACCTGCACTCTTTCCAGGGTCTGATCAGTAGCCTATATGGCAACTGTTGATCAGCCTTTTCCTCCTCCTTTCTCTCTGGCCTCCTCTGAGGCTGCTGATCGGCCCTACCTCTGTGATGAGGCCTGGAGATAGGGCTGGAGACATTGACTAGCATAGAAAATGACCATTCAGAACCAAATCTGGATGAAGTGTGAGGAGCCAATGACTGCCTAGGAGACGGAGATTTTGATGCTGACTGGCATAGAAACCGACCAGTCAGAACCTAATATGAGTGAACTGGGAAGGCAGAACATAAGATGGGGGCTGAAGAGGGGTTTTAAGGGCAACAACTATTTAGTGAAAGGTTTAAGAAAGTGGTTTAGTTTTTTAATGACTGGTTTGGCAATATAGTTCATTTGGCTGGCTATCAGTCTAGATATAGGGATTATGTATTTTTGTTTGCCAAGAACAGATGTTTCCTCCTGATAAAAAAGGTTTTCCCCCCATTTAAGCAATCCTATCCTATATAATATATCTATAGTACTAAAAGTGTAATATGATAATTAGACTGGGTTGACCTGCCATCTTCTGGACATTCAACTTCCTTCTGGACAAAGCCATGGTATTGGAGGCTGAGGCAGAGGCTGTTAGGGGTGATTGGCCGGCAGGGGAGGACAGTTGGGGGTGAGATCAGGCCAGCAGGGGAGGGCAGTTAGGGGCGATAAGGCAGGCAGGCAGGCAGGTGAGTGGTTAGGAGCCAGTGGTCCTAGATTGTGGTTGGACATCTCCCAAGGAGTCCACAATTGGAGAGGGTGCAGGCTGGGCTGAGGGGAACCCTGGCCCCCATACATGAATTTTGTGTGCAGGGCCCCTAGTTTTATATACACAAATAAGGAGTAAGTATGTATTTGAGTAAGGTTAGAATGGTAGCCAGTGTTTAAGCACTGAAAAAGTAACCAAGACAAGTGAGCATTTATAAAACAAGAGAAATATATTTTTCTTGGAGTTCAGGTGATGTATTCAAGTATAATATGGAATCTAGGATACCTTTTAAAGCAATAACCAAAGCTCTTCAGCATTGAGCCTCTGAAAAATTCACAATTGTCCTATGTTCACTAAGGTTCACTAGCTGTGAGGAGCCTTTGCAAACACCTGGGCTGAGTCCCTGTTCAGACTCCCTTTCCTTCTACCTGCCTCTAGCAGGTCTCTGTGGGCTTCCTTGATTATTAAATCTGCCTGGCTTGGTTTTCCGAGTATAGTGTGATTAAAAGGGATAGATGCCAAGAGGAATAAAGGGCTCTGACAGGGATGCTGGTGCCATATACATTTTGCAGTGAGTGAGAAAGTTGCCTTGGGAGTATCCTAACAATCTTAGTGAAGGCAGGCCATATTTATTTCTATTTGATCCTTCATGTTCAGTTATGGGTTTCAATAGCAATAAAACTTTCCAAGACTACTTCAACAGACTCTAAACTTTGGATAAATAGAATCTATCCCCTAATCGGAACGACTTTTAGCCAGCAGTTTTAAGAGCAAAGTGATACATGGTGAGGACTGTAATACAAGTGGGCATATTCACAGGTGTGACAAACATGATAAATGTGTCTTTTTGGTAACTCAACCCAAAAAGTAATAGCCCTGGTGGGGGCTCCTATCTGCCTTTGACAGAGTAGGCTTTTCCCTTGCACCTACAAATGGCTAACTTCCATCAGCTGTGCTGGCTTTTGGTGAGGCTTCTGCAGTCTCCAACCCAAGCCACCCCATCTCCTCAAGGACATCAGGTCACCAGCAATACAGGATAATCACTGGCATTCAAAGCTGGCATCAGAGCTAGTCGACCTCCTGTGCATCCTCTTATCCTTGCCAAAGCAATCAAATTAGTTCTGTTAACAGCTTGCCAAATCAGCTAACCCAGTAAACTCTGCTGTCCTAGAAAGGAAATCTAGACATTCATATTGGTTCATATTGTTTTTCCTCCCTCAGTGTGATCTTGGGAACTTTGCCAGAGAGTTTGATGGCTGTCCTCTGATGATGCCATGTGAAGTCTTGAATAAGCTGACATTTCCTGTTGCTGAGCTGCCATGTCTGAGGGCCAAGCCAAACAGTGTTTGGACTTCTTGGATCCCAGACTCTGTTTTTGTCTCTTTCTCTTCCTTCTCCTGACCCAACCCTCATCAATGCCAACCCTCTGTTTCTCCATTTAGTCTGTGTAGATGTGCAGTACAAAGGTCAGATGGCAGGCACTGCCTTCCAACCAGACTGAACCTGCTGAACAACCCTTGAGAGCAGGGCCACCTGGGCTCTGATGCTGGTTGGAAGGGTTTTCTGTGAGTGGGGGAGGCCACTTTCTGAGAAGACAAATGGGAGCATATCAGTTGGGTTAGAGGAAGAGTCAAAAAAGAACCTTCCTGTTTCAAAGCTCTTGTGACTATTAATTGAAACATATGAGTAAAGAATAAAAACACAGAAATCAAGAAAGTAAAAGTTGGGAGTAGGAAACTAAGAAAGAACATTGCCAGCTTAATTGGCCTAAACTCTCATGTGCAGTATCTCTTACTGTATCACAATCAATGGCAGATTATATCTGTAGACCTAAAAATGAAAGCCCATCCATCTCTTGGTTGGGAAAATGGCATCTCTGGAGTTGGGCAGGTTTGTGTGACCTGCGTAGCTTTCTGCAGCAGCCCAGCACATGGGCATGTGAGGGTCAAGCTGTTGGTATCTTATGTGATGTTTTGCTCTGTGTGTGGTGGGGGTTGAAATGAGGCGATATGTAAAATACAGGGAGAATCTAGGATATGATTTTCATCCAAGATTTTGATAGTAACATACCTACTGTATAACGTCTTAGCCAAGGTATCATGACCTTAAAATGTAAGCAACTATTTATCATTTTCCCTCAATACTTTTCACCAAAATACCCCCACAGAGAGATATTCAGATTCTTCTAATTCCTTCATTTTGTTTCCTGTATGTTAGTGCTTTTCCAAGTGTCAGGAAATGTATTTCTTTTTATGCAGTGAGAAATCAGTATTTTTCTTGAGGATGACCATTTCCCCAGAAGTAATAGAATCTGACTCCTTCCTCTGTGTGGCTTCATCAGGAAATCTGGTTTTGCTCAATGTAGCAACATCAACCTTGTAATTAGACAACTCATATGATAATAATTGCTGGGTAGTTTACTCTAAATTCATAATCTGGTCAGCAATGGTTCTTTCTCTTTTTCTTATATTGGTTTTGATGAGTAGCAAGTCAAAATGCCTAATGAGTCCAAGCAAGTAACATAAATTAGTGAAGGAAATAATCTAAACATAAAAGACAATAAATTCTGGGCATTGGGGTTTATAAACAGTAGGCAGGGGACAAAAGCAAGGGATCCATATTTGGGGAACTATTATATTCTGACTTCAGAAAGATCTGTAGATAAAAGAATTTGATAGAAAATTCCTTCAAGGAAGCTAATTAAAACCAGTTTTGTTCTTGCTTTTAGACAATGTTTTCTTAGTACTTATTTAATTATCATTATACAATTTTATTCTCACTTATTTTCTTACTAGGTACCCAGTGCACGAGTTTGTGCACCTTGAAAGGAACTGTGGGCTATGAGACTGCAGTGAGCATAGGGATAGGTCTTAGCCCATCCTCCACACCCCACCCAGCCCTCCCACTGTGGCCCCTGTTCCCTGGTCTGCTGGCAGCCCCTGATGCTGTCACTCCCATGTGCTGACAGCGCTGGCCCTGCTCACACCCACTGATGGCATGGAGTGTTTGGGACTGGTGCTGTCAAACTGGGACTGCTGCTCTGATCACCCCTCAAGAGCAGGGGGAGGTGGAACAGCCCTCAGGGGTGATTGGGACTGGCAGCCACACTCTATATTAACATAATATTACTGAACTAATCAGACTATATATAATGGCACTTTTGTCACTGTTTATCTTCCTTTGCATTAAAAGAAGAGATGACACGGCAATACACAATCTGTGGTATTTTCAAGAAGTGAAGAATGTGGAAATCTAAAGTCATTGTACATAGAAAATACAGAAGTAACTATTCTGAACTGGAGCTGGTCAACTTGAGATTAACACATGTGCAATAAGTATAAAAATTGAAAAAAAAATTATCAGGTAAAATTATACTTTTATCTAAAGTGTTTAAGAGGAAGAAACTGGTTTGGCTCAGTGGATAGAGCGTTGACCTGCAAACTGAAAGGTCCCAGGTTTGATTCCGGTCAAGGGCATGTACATTGCTTCCAGGCACATCTCCAGTGGGGGCGTGCAGGAGGCAGCTGATCCATGTCTCTGTCATCGATGTTTCTAGCTCTCTATCCCTCTCCCTTCCTCTCTGTAAAAAATCAATAAAATATATTTTTTAAAAAAAGGAAGAAATTTTTATGTGATTATACCCATCTTGAAGGAAGGGTGAACTTCTGGGAGTTGTCAGTGACTCACCTTATCATAAAAATATATAAAACATAAAAATTAATAATAATATATTTCTCTTTAAAGTACCAAACTTTAAAAATATTTAAAGAGTATTCAGTCTGAAAATTACTAAATAGAGCATAAAAAGTCAGATATAAGTAGTGAGAAATTTTGAAGAAGACTTAGCATCAGGTAAGGATCAAATACTGCATGTTGTATAAATCATGTTTCATTTGTAGAACTTTGTGAAACATTCTGAGATTCACCTGGTTTCAGTTTCAAATAACCCTGAAACTCAGGGAGCTTCAACAAAAGCATTGCCAGGGTTCATGAACTTTCATTAAATGTGGGCTTATTTTAGTTTCTTTGGAAGTTAGACCAGTCAATAATTTTACCACATTTAGACAAGATAGATTCCTTTAAAAATAAAAACTTGCAGATGATAGCCAAAGGAAGCTAAAGTGCAAACAAATTTATGCTTACTTTTTATCAATATAATCTAGTGCAATCTTTTTCACTTTTAAAAAAAATTTAAGTCACTTTTGGCAGAGCTAAAATTCTTAGTTTGCTACTCTGTTTTCTGTATAGAAATCAACAGAATTAATACTTGTGATGCTACCTTTTGTGAAAAGTCAATGTGTGTATATAGTGTATTTATAGAGCAATGATATCCATATATATTATTCAGTTACCTTTTTATAATGCCTTGCAAGTGTTGTATCATTTAATCCCTACTATAATTCTCTGTGGTAGGTCCTTGTACAGACAAAAATAAGATTCAGAGGAGATTAAATAATTTTTCCAATGTCATGCCACTAATAAATTACAGAACAAAATTTTAACCCAGAGGAAATAACAGAAACAAAACTCTCAACCACTATAATTTTGTGGCAGTTAGTATTAGCTACCCCAAATCTTTTCTCTCCTTTTTTCCTAAGATGTTGGTAATAATGGCTGAGCTGAAAAACAGGAGCCTGGATGTTTGATAACTTTATTTTTCTCTATACCAACCTCGTTCTTCCTACTTCTAGATTTCTTATTACCCAAGAAAAATAAATAAATTTTACTTATCTCAAATCCATTATATTCATTTTTAAAGGAGCTAATAATATATATGTTCACATTAACCTACCATAATTATAAGACAGTCACTCAATGTCCAACACAAAATCCAAATGTATTTTTTCCTAAATTGGGCAGAGTTATACTGTTAAGGCACAGTCTTTCTAAGAAAGAGAGCTGACCTTACATAAGGGCTTGGGAATCATGGTGTTTAAGGACTGATGAACTTTCAGAAGCGGGGGTACTTAGAGGTTGGCTAATTTTTTATCTACAAAACTGATTATCTCACTGAGTCTATGGTTGATTAGTTGATATGTAAAATGTACTCACTTCAGTGAAACTGCCACTATTTGGATGACTTTAGAAACGAGTTGTCACTCACTAGCTGGCTTTCAGAGGCATGATTACAGAAGCGAGTTTTCATTCATTTGATGGAGTATTTAAAAATGTGGTTCAGGTAGTTGGTCACTTGTTGCTATGGCAAGGAACAGCCAATTCTCCTAGGAGGACAGAGATTTTTCTTGTCAATATGATTGATACAAATAGGAGGAAGACCACCTAGAAGTCACAGTAGTCCTGAAGTTCTTAGACTATATTTGGGGCATCCTTATTCTTATATTTTGAACTTATACTAAAGTTAAGAGGCATCCATATTGTTTTTTGTTTGGGTTGGTTTGTTTTTTAGAATGTAACCTACTTGGCATTTTATCCTATTGTTGTAAAAAACCTTGTTGTTATATGATTGGGTAACTGAAGTACAGAGACCTTGGGGAGAAAAGAAGCTTTAAAAATGTTATTTTTAATAAAAAAAAAACTGGGTTCCAACCAATTAAATTACTTTCATTAAAATAATAACAAAATCTCAGATGTTTCTCAGTCTCTACCTGATATATTTTTTGAAAACCTTGAAAATAAAATGTTTATTGATTATAAATATGATGTAAATGGAATTTTGAGATACTTATTTTAAGGTGATTCAAAAGAGGAAATAAATCAGTTATTAAATTTTGGCTCTAATATACAGTTGTGTCTAATGTAAGCTTATATACTTATTTTACTTAAATCTATCAATACATAAGCAATAATTATGTAATTGAGCATATTTTTAGAATAATTAAATTTAGTGCAAAGTTATCTTAGAAGAAATAATTTCCCGTAGTAGATTTTAGTACAGGATTTCAATTTGTGGTTTATTTTTGTCCCTGGAGGTCACTTTGTATATTGCTTTTAGAAAAAGGAATTTCAGATTGAATAAAATCATTCTGTTTGAATTTTTATAAAAGCAACCGTACAATGTACATATCAATTTTCTTAGAATAATAAAAGAAGTAATAAATTAGGTAAAATTTAGAAGGTATATAATCACTAATAAAATGGCAATACTTGGAAGCATTAGAATATTAATTTGATTGCTAATTAAACATTAGCGGTCTTTGAATGCACATTACTTTGATTTTTTGATATGATATCTCACACTGTTTCTGAACTTAAAGTTAACTTAATGAGCAGCCCAGGCATATAAAGTTGTCCACTTACTTTGGTCTTCTGAAATGGATATGCATATTTCTGGATCAGATGCTCCATTGTCCTTGAACTTGCTTCTACTTCAGTTGCAGATAAAGATCATTGTTAATAGTGCATAATGAGAAAGGCTATCCCACTACATACCCTTAACTCTTTCTGAATTTGAGTTAGCATGATAGTTTATGGAAATTAGTATGGAAAGGAAGGACGTTGAGCTATTAATACATATAACTCATTAATTGAAATAATCTGGTGTCCATAATAAAGATACCCCATGCTGAGGTATCTATATCTACATGGTACATAAAATTTGTCATAATTATAGAAATATTTAATCAGCAATTAATAACTTTGTTCAAATTCAGTTTTCTAATTAAGGTACAAGCAAACAACTGAAATAATTCATGGATTTATATAGCATAAAGATTTTTTTCCTTACATAAAAAATTACTAGTTAAAAAAAGAAATAATACTTTGATTCAGACTCATTACACTTTTCTGGCAGCAGTCATAAACAGGAGGTATACAAGGGCATGTGCCATTTTAAAATCCTGTCCTATTTTTTATTTTCCTTTCAAAACCACTTAACAAATGGGAGTATTTAAGAATATCATATACAGATTCAAATGATTTAAAAATTATTCAAAGAATGTCTTTGATTTTTAGAAATGACATATATAATTTAAAATCAAGCAGCTAAGGACATACTTTTACAATGTTGGAACAACAGACTTCTGTGGCTACTTCAGTTTGACAACTTGAACATTATGCTAATAAGTGTCTTGTTAGAAATTTTTCTCTAAGTGTGAAGATTTAGAATAGGATGTGTATTAAATGGTTAACAAACCGTCCCTTAGTGGAGCAACTATAGAAATTCACAGCTGCCTGAACATGAGTTCAGTAAGGTTTATTATAAGAAAATTATAGTTATTTACTCAGGAAATGAAACTAGCCAAGTGGCAGGATAGCTCTCTGAAACAGATGCATCACTTCAGTCTGCTATTTATTGCATGTGTGTTTCCATTTATCATGGTTTCTTGGTCCCTTTGTAGTTCAACCCTGACAACTGTAAATCAACAGAAAAAATGAGACACCGTGGTAAATCAAAGTGAAGAACAATTACTTAAATAAGTGGAAAACACGCTTGGTATTGTGGTTACCAACAATTTGTATAGCATTTAACAGGAAAATAGCACAGTCTCTGATTGTGCCAAGAGTCTCAACAATAGTATTTTTAAAATCATAAGACCATTTAGTTACTTGGCATAAATAAATAGGAGAGTGATTAATGTATGGAAACTATCAATTGCATTGTGCTTATTACTAAGACATTTTAAATGAAATTCCTTAATCTGTAAAGCTATTTTTCATTCATTCACTTAATCAGTTCCTGGTTTGGGTAGAAACTTCATCTTTTTCTGGTCACTCCTATCACAGTAATCTTGAGTTTCATTTGGAATCCTGTGCTTGGCTAGAGCATTCATCAAAGCTAAAAACATTCTGTTCTTGACACTGATCCAATTGCTTAACCTCTACCCTGGGGGATTTGTATTAAATATAACACTTTTGTGCACTGTGAAATTTCTCTTTGTTTAAACAACACTTGAAGCATATCCTGCATGTAATACACTAAAGGTAAATGGTGGTCAATCATGTGTTCTTGAAGGCTGCAGGTCTGTCAGTCTTCAATTTAATCACAGTCAGCATCTGTTCTTCTTTTATTTTTCCACAAGAGAAACATTCTGAGCGCAGTGCTGGCTCAGTAAAGCTACAGGATGTACTGTGTGGCTTATTTCTTAAATATAAGTCAAAGCTAAAAAACATTTCAAATTCTATTATAAAGCATCTTCTTTTTAAGTCCTGAGTTTTAAAGTACTAAAATGAGACTGAATCAAACCGTTGTTTTGACCTATCATGAGTATCTAGCACATGTCCCCCTTCCAGGATTTTCCATGTTGTTTGACAGGCTTATTTATACTTTGTTTGAAAAATATAATAAGCTTAACAATGGCACATTTGAAATGAAATCAGTGCAAACACTTGTCTATATAAACTTGACAAGTTCAATTCACGGAAAAAGCTGAAATGTCAACAAGGTCTTGGTCAGAAGGTTACAACATTTCCCTGCTATAACTATTATTATTATTATTTTATCTCTCTTAGCAACAGATTATGGTTTGTTTAAGCTAAAGAATTCCTTAGGAGGCTGACATCGATCGAGATGATTTAGTGCATAATATGGCGTGTGCTTGTTAAACTACAAAGAATTAATCCCGCTAGATTTCACAAATAGCACCTGCTCAAGCCTGCAAGAGTTGTCTGTCTACATGGAATGCATCAGAGCAAAATTTGGCAGGACTGAAAGACTGAATTATCAAAAACTCCAGAGTGTTTGCTGAAAAAGAAACCTGTTCTCTTTTTACCAGTGGAAATTAACCCTTCATTAGCCAATTTCAAGTGACTAATCACATGATTTTAAAAGTTAACATTGTAAGATATACAACAAATGGTATTAATTGTTCTGAGTCCCCTAAAACTCATTTTAAGAGGGACTTGGAATCCGCTAGAGTAACTATGGATACAAAAATATCAAGTGCATCATTGAGTAAAAAAAAGTATTAATCAACTTGGATGTAAGAAATTTTGCAAGTTTAGTAAGTAGCTTTTCCTAGTGCATGTAATAGATTGAGTTTTCCGCTGTGCAGATTCTCCTCTCTTCTTTTAAGGGCACTGATCCCATCATGATTGCTGCACCCTCATAACCTTATCTAACTCTTGTCTCACCAACGATTCATCTCAAAATATCCTCACAATGGGGATTAGTGCTTAACATAAGAATTTGTGGGAGACAAAAATCTATAATAATAAAAGAGCAATATGCTAATTAAACCAGATGTCATTCCAGACATCATTATGGATGAAGCCAGGGCCAGAGGAAAGCCCGGGTCCCAGGTGCCAGAGGGAAGCTGGTGCCAGCAACCAGGGAAGGGTGGCCTACTCTTGCATGAATTTCATGCATTGGGCCTCTAGTTTAGTTCATGAGAGAGCATATGTATATATTTGATAGAAATATACAGATTAGAAATAGATAATTTAGCAATGAGAATAGGGCTTACAAAATATACCAATTTTTGTGGTGTTTAATTAAAAATCATCCCCAGCCAGTGTGTCACATTGGTTGACAATCTACCTATAACCCAGAAGGTCATTGTTTGATCCCAATCAGAGTACTTGTGGTTTCAGTTCCTAGTAGGGGGCATGCACAAGCAGCCGATCAATGATTCTCTCTCATCATTGGTATTTCTATCTCTTTCTCCCTTCCTCTCTGAATTCAATAAACTTTTTTTAAAAATCATACTGTGAGAGCATTTTTCTTATATCATTCACATTTCTTATTATATAAATGCCAACATTTTCTCTATAGTAAATATTGTTTCCTCCTTGAATTTATTTTTACTAATATATACTAGTAGTAATTTTGTAAGGCAAATGACCCAGTTACTGTTAATACTAGAATCAAATATTTTACTCTGAAAGTATATTTTTCTGTAGTTTCTTTTGTAGACCAGAAAAAAAAAACCTTCAAGGTTATTATTCAAGAATGGCAGATAATATTTAAATTTTCATTTTATTCACTCCTTATGAGAGATTAGAAAATGTCTTGAAATCTTTTTAGAAATACTATGTAAAGTCTGCATTCTTTGGCACTCAGTATAATTAGTATATAAAATACGTTGGGACTGAGCACTTCTAATATGTCACACTGCTTTCTGATGATTTAGTGAACCAATAGCAAAGTAAATTTCTTTTTTTAAGTATTTTTTTTATTTATTTCAGAGAGGAAGGGAGAGGAAGAGAGAGACAGAAATATCACTGATGAGAGAGAATCATTGATTGGCTGCCTCCTGCATGCTCCCTACGAGCCCACAATCAGGGCATGTGCCCTTGACCAGAATCAAACCTGGGACCCTTCAGTCCATAGGCCGATGCTCTATCCACTGAGCCAAACCCGCAAGAGCAAAATATTTTCATTTTTATGTGAGCGAGAAAGTTTCTAGTTTTTTTTTAATATATTTTATTGATTTTTTACAGAGAGGAAGGGAGAGAGATAGAAAGTCAGAAACATCGATGAGAGAGAGACATCGATTAGCCGCCTCCTGCACGCCCCACAGTGGAGATGTGCCCGCAAGCAAGGTACATGCCCCCCCCCAACCGGAATCGAACCTGGGACCCTTCAGTCCGCAAGCCGATGCTCTATCCACTGAGCCAAACCGGTGTCGGCAGTTTCTAGTGTTTTTACTGTTTTAAAATTACCTAAATCTGTGGCCTCAGATATTGGGAATCTCACTTTCTGACTTCACCCTGCCTTGTTCTAGCTCATTCTCTCTAACACTGATAGGTACAACTCAGCTTCCTCAAAAATCTACACTCCATGAACCTACTTACATTTTTACTTCTCTTCTTAGGTATTCACTTTCATCTTCCTCTGCTCATGTTCTGTATCAATTATTGTTATCACTCTCCCCACACACCACCAACTAAACTTTTGTCATGTTTGCATGGCTAAAACCCAGACCCTTGTTAATCTAACTCCCTCCTATACCCATTAAATGGACTAGTTATTATAGAATGCAAACAATGCTGTCTGGCCTCATTTTAAATCCGTGGTACAAATTTGGACTGCCCTTAAAGCTACTTTACTATCCAGGATGTTTCATTCTCCTACTTGGGCTGAGGGACCTTTTACACTTTCTTCTCAAAACTCCAGTAGAGCCTCAACTTCCTCAGTTTCAGTTTACCTTATTTCAAAATTGACTGAAAAATAAAAATTGAAGTTATCACATGCCCCACCAGCACTTCTTCACACCAACTTGCATTTGTGTGTGCTCTGTTCCCCTCTGTCTGCTGTTGTTCCCATTTAAGACCAACTCCTCTCGGTTCCAATAGATTCTATTCCCTCTAACCTATTTTAGGTCAGTTTTCCAGCAATTTTTCCTTTCTTATTTTAATTTTATGCATCTAATTTCACTATCTTAAACCAATCATTCCCACCTGGATACAAATATGTAATACTTTTCCATTTTAAAAACATTCTTTTGTCTCTCCAGCCTACTGGAGCCATCACTCCATTTATTTGCTTACCTTTACAGGAATGTTCTTTGGGAGGGTTTCCCATACTTATTTCTTGAATTTTCATGTTCTCTTAAACCCACTCCCATCAGTTTCAATGATCACTTTACGAAAACAACTACTGTTAAAGTCACTAACCCCCAGATTGCTAAATCCGAGGATCACCTCTTAAACCTCATAATTCTTTACTACCAGCCACAGTTGACTCCTTCCCTCTCTTGAAGCACTTTCCTCATTGGCCCTCACTCTGTTGATTCTTGAGCTTCCCCTTGTCAACTAATTTTGCAGTAATGCCTCAACTGTGTTCCCTTAAGCAGTGGAGTGCTTCAGGTCCCAAGTTTCAAGCTTCTCCAATAGTATGCCTTAAAAATTACCTTGATGTTGCTCATCCCTAAGCTCCAAGTTCAAAACTGGTATACTGTTTTGTTTCCACTAAAAATTTACCTCTCCTGCAGTTCTCATAGGCCATCAGTTACCCAGACAGTGTGACAATGTAATAAAATTTGTTTTTTTAAAACATCACTTTGTTGAGAGCACATTTGATGTCAGTTACAAAGCTAAGGATAGCATATGTAACCGATAAGGAAGAGTATATTGTTCAAAAGAAAGTATTTGGAAACATTTTTGTTTTGTTTTTCTTTTTTTAAAAAGATCATGTTAGATCCTCACTTTACTACACAATAGAATACATCTCAAATCTGTTTAATAATAAAATGGAAAAATAAAAGGATCACATTTTTTAATTAAAAGTATGTTGCATCTCAGCAATGTGATTTTATATTCACTTAAAATTATATTTACTTAGGACATTTAAAAACATAATATAAATAATTAGAAAATAAAGATGCAAAATTATAGATTGCACATTTTTATTAATTTAATATTTTCATATTTTACTAAAAAATACAACAAAATACACAACCTAAAACTTTGTTGCTAAGTAAAGTACTTTTTTATTAAAAAATTCTATTCTTTACCAAATTTTAATTTGAACTTATATTAATTTTTTAAAATAAAATTTAGCCTGGCCAGTGTTGCTCAGTGGTTGAACATAGACATACAAGTCATGAGGTCACTTGCTTGGGTTTTGGACTTCATCCCCAGTAAAGGGCGTGCAGGAAGGAGCTGATCAATGATTCTCTCTCATCCTTAATGTTTCTATCTCTCTCTACCTCTTCATTCCTTTCTGAAATCAATAAAAGTATTTTTTAAAAAAAAGCTTACATTAGTTTTTACAAGGGCAATTATTTCTTAGAGAAGAAAGAATTTTTAAGGCACACTAAATACAAATATAATAATGATTAAATTCCCAGCATTACTATAGTTAGGTCAATGTTAGGAGCAAGTTCTTATTTTAAATGGGAACAAGAGGAACTGAGGTAGACTCCTAGAATAGGTGGCTGGAAAAACCTTGGAGAGGATGTCTGTTAAATTGTGAATTTTGCAGAAGATAATAAGTTCTCTCAATGAGTCTATGAATGAGAGGTATTAAAAAATGAACATCACAAGGAAAATAGAGAAGTTTTCCCTGCCTTCACGAGGGCTGAATAAAGCCAATAGCATCAAATTAAATTTATTTGTCATTCTGTGCATTCCAATTTATTCAGTTCTGCCAAAACTGAGTTTTGAAAAACAGAGTAATGGGTCACTTACCCCAATAGCCATACTTCTTACTGGGTGCAGTAGGAGAATTCCTGGTCCATATGTGTTCTAATTACACCTCTACCCCATTGCCCGGGAATAACAATTAAACAAGATCAAATTGTTAGAGAAATATGCCATCATGGTATAGCCAAGACCTGAGCAAAGGGCTTCCACTTACTCATACTTTCTAGATCTATGACACACTCTCCTGTCCCTCCCTGATCCTCTGACCAACAGCTATGCATGGAAGGAAGCTTAGCAGTTGCTCTGGCAGGTGTGGCTCAATTGGTTGGAGTGTTGTTCTGTGCAAAAGGTTGCCAGTTCGATTCCTGGACAGGGCACATGGTCAGATTGTGGGTTTGATCCCCTGGTGGGAGGAATGTGGGAGGCAGCAAATTGGTGTGTTGTGCTCTCACATCAATGTTTCTCTCTTCCTCTCTCTCTAAAAAAAACCACACCAAAATCAATAAACTATTTAAAAAATTAAGCAACTGCTGTACTGATTTTAAGGATTTTAGGTTAGTATGTCTGTTTACATATCTCACCATCATGGTGATAGGTGTCTTGAAATTAAGAGATATTGCTAGACTCGGTGTTTATTCCCTCCTTCAAATTGCCTGTAATGCCAACAACATATCATATCAACATTTATCTGTAGGCATAATACACTACCAGAGTGCTCATTGCATAGTGACTTTGTTCAATTGGATAACAAACAAACAAACAGACAACAAACAAAAAACACACAACTTTCTGATCCCAGGTATTGTGATTTTCAAACTAAGACTTCAATAGAAAGATCCCTACAAACATAATTTAAGTACTTAACTTTAAACTGCTAAGTATGTTTTCTTCTATGAAACATGCTGTGGCTTCAATTACTTAAATGTGCTCTAGCTGAAAATATTTTATATCTTCAACGTTGGATCAGGATAACTTTAGATCAAGACCTTCTCTAAAGGAATTCTCTAAAATTATTTAAAAGGGGCGGGGGGGGGGAGAGACAGACAGAGAGAGAGAGAGAAAGAGAGAGAGAGAGAGAGAGAGAGAGAGAAATTTGCTGCTCCGCTTATCACTTACTCATGCATTCATTGGTTGCTTCTTCTTCTGTGTGCCCTGATCAAAGATCAAACCTGCAACCTTGGTATATCAGGATGACCCTCTAACCAATTGAGCTACCTGGCCAGGGCCACCCTATGATTTCTTAAATGCTAGCCAAAATTCTATGAGCATGAAGAACTTCAGGCCAAAACATCAAATCAGTTCTTTAAAAAAATGAAAGCAAACAAATAAAAAAAAAAAGGAAAGAAAAGAAAAATTTTCCAAACTTCCACAATTTGAAAAAATATTGACTTGGCATTCCTTAAGTGCTATCTTGACCTGAAGTACATCCTGTGACTCATATTCCAATTACTATTATCGCCTTCCTGGTCCAAATTGCTGGGAGGAAGGGAAATACTGTTATAGACACTTAAAGTGATGAAATAACCTAGTGTGCAGGACCTTATAAAAGCTGTGCCCTGGGAAAGATGTGTCACTTCTCATCTCTTTGTTCCTATTTCACTTTATGATCCTTTCTGGAAAGGAAGGTACATTCTGTCTCTGAAAAAAAAAAAAGACCTAAAGAATAATTAATAATACCAGTGTGGAAAACGTGTTATAGTCGTGTCCCATCTATTCATCATGAAGTTGGTTTAGTGTTGAATGCATTTGTTCTAGGTCCTTATTCAAAATATTCTACATTAACTTCTTGCAAGAAGATAAGAATAATGGTTATGTCTTATATGCAGGAGAGTCAACATTAGAGGACCCCACAGTTATTTCTGAAGGCCTTTTCTCCCCTTAGGCCTGCCATTGGGAAGAAAGCATTATGACTATGTCAAGTGGAATTTGGAACTGCTCATAGGCAGCAAGATCACAATAACTTTAAAATGCATTTGTGGGGGAAAACAAAGAAGAAGATGGAAAACTTGATGAGATAAAATTGCACTGAAGTGTTTTCCGGCTCTTTTAAATTTTAGGCAGTCCTTAACGATAATCACTTCATTGATAGGTTACAGGTTTTTCAACATGGATCCCCTCCACCCCTATTTTTCTTATTTTTATATTGTAGGTGTGCCTGGTTTTAAGGCTTCTGCTGAAAAGTATCACAAAAAATGACAACAAGGAAATATCTTTATTTTAATAGAGGAGTTCTTTAGATATTATGCATTTAAATATTCAACTCTCAAAAGTTTAATTTATATGCAATTGGTTTTTGCATGGCTCCATATGAACATTAATCCTTTAAACTGGGTCTCCTCCATAGTGGTAGCTTATAGGTAGAAGTTTTAAAGGAACATTTTCAAGGTATTGTTTCATTTTGTTTTCAAAGTAACTCTTCTGTTACTAGGAAACACGAATTTTCTTCTTTTAAACATTCTCTTGACCATTTTTTCCACAGATCTAATAGGTTATTTCTAACTGATTTCATTAGGTTACCAAGAGACTGCCCGGAATAGATTATTTTATCAAGCAGCAATATGTGGGTTACCATTAATAAAATGATCTTTGGCCTGGAGACACAATACTGAACCAGGAGTACAGGGTTGCCATTATTGTTGGTGTTGGTGGTACTTTAATTTTGGAGTTTGTAGAAATTGAATCAGGAAAGTATTTATATGGTTTTTAGCAGGGTTTGTTTTTTTTTTTTTGTCAACTCCCACCACTTTCTTCAGTGTGGAGGCAGATTCTGTTACTGCTGATTTTTTTTTCCCCCAAACAAGCATTTGCAGTCCAAGGAGAGAAGAGAAGCAGATCAAGAATTAGCTGCTGTTATGCTCATGAATTTTTACAGGCTTATCCTAGGCATAGGGATATACACAATTTCTGTTTTGTCTGATCAAAACCAGCTTGGTCATAACCTTTGTTGGCTGGGTAACAATAAAGAGGACCTGGTTGCCTTATTTATTTTTTACAAGTGTAAATGCAACAAAATATAAACCAGTTTGAGTTTATTATTTAAAAAATCCTAAAGACACATATTTACATGATTTGTACAAGTAGAATTTCCTTGCCAACATCTCTGGGAGACTCCTAACTACTGGTAAGGCTTTTAATAAACAGCTCTTTAAGAGGAAACCACACACAATTTTGCAGGATTTGTGCTGCCTCAGAGAAACTATTCTGCTTTTAGATTCTGAGCCAGGCCAGCCCCAGAATGTTTATTCCAGCATGAGAGGGCTGTCATCGAGCATGCTGAGTAAATGAAAGCTGGTTCATGTGCCTTCATAATAGGAAATTTCCTATCCTCCTGGCCTTAACAAAGGTGAACTCTTCTTTGACTATATTCAGTGTACACAAACCTGGAAACACTCTCTCTTCTTAGGAATGACCTGGAGGAAGGCCAGTGTATACTGGAGGCTAGAAAGGCTGTAAGTGAGAATTCGGCAAGTTTAGAAAGAACAGGAAAGTTGGGTGGATGGGACTATTAACAGCATTGTTTTTACACACATCAATGTAGAAAGGGATGATACTTTTACCTCCAAAGCTGTATGCGAATACACCCCATTTGTGAGCAGATGAGAGGAATTTTGTTACACCTTGCCAGGATGCAGTCAAAATGATCTCCCCCGACATGGTTGGCGTTTATGATAGATAACTCATGTAAGTTATGATAAAAAGTTATGGCAGACATTGGATCTCTGACTTCCTTGGGACTTCGTGTTAACTGTTTAAACAAGACTCAGCAACGTCAAGTGCAGCTCTTAAGATTTAAGTAGGCCACTGGCCAGGTTGTGAAACTCAGCAGAGCAGCATGCACTTTTTCCTTCCACTTTTTATTTTGTTTTCTTTTCCTTGTTACTACTTTAAACCATTCCATGTCGTAGCTTGTTAAGGGTTTCAGGCTAGTTGGTAGGTGTTATATAAATTTAAAAGATTAATGTCTACCTACAGAAGCTTGTCCAAGTAACTCCCCCCAAAACAAAAATCATGGTATTCAGTAGCTACCAGCTGTGTGTGTGTGTGTGTGTGTGTGTGTGTGTGTGTGTGTGTGTTACTCTATCGGCTGCAGACCTGAAAGTGTTTGTTTATTTATTTTTAATTGATTTTAGAGAGAGAGAGAGGAAGAGATTGAAAGAGAGAGGTATTGATTTGCTCTTCTTATTTATGCATTCATTGATTGATTTTTGTATGTGCTTTGAACTGAACAGGGATCAAACCTGAAACCTTGGCCTGTTGGAATGATACTCTACCCAATGGTGCCACTTGATAAAGGCTAAACGTATTTATTTTTAATTGATTATTTCTTACTAATAACTGTTCATCTTGGAAGAAGCATTTTGCACTATAAATGATATATGATGGACTTTATTGTCAATTAATCATAGAACCTTTGGCCTGTTTCCTTTTGATCATAATTTGTCTTGTGACATTAGTAATAATAATAACTAACACTTGTCAGTTAACTCAATGTGCCAGGCTCTTTTCTAAGTCCTTTCCTTTTACCAAATAATTTAATCCCCCCTCATCAGGAGTACAGATATTACCCTTTGTGTGTAACTGGGGAAATGGAAGTCCAGAGAGGTTCGGTAGCCAGTCCAAGTTCATCCACATAGTAAGTGCTAAAGCCCTGAATGAAACTCAGAGAGTGTACAGCTACAGTTAGCAGCTAACACTGTCAACTACTGTATTTTATAGTTATTCCAACTTTCGTTTGATTCAAACACTGGATTGTGTATTGGTAAAACAGAAAGACTATTACATTGGGGATAATAACAACTCATAATTACATATTTTCTGCCAGGTACCTTCCACGTGTTTTATACTTATAACTAATTTAGTTTTCACAGTCCTATGAGGTAGGTTCTATTATATCTCCATTTTATGAAGTAGAAATGAGGCACAGGGAAGTTAAATAACTTGCCCCAAATCACACAGCTAAGTAGCAGAGCTGAAACTTAGCCAGTCAACTGGCTTGAGTCTGTTGCTTTAACCACTATGCATATCTTTCTCAAAAGCCACAGGAACCAAATATCCGCAGTTCGAATTAGGTCCTTTTATCCATGTTCCTGTGTTTACTGCCATTAGCGTTTTTGACAATGTACTTGGCTGTGTTTGCTTTGTGTTTTGTTTTTCATATTTCCAGGTCTAACAAAGTCCTTTTCATCTATTAAGCAATCAGTAAATATCTTAGTAAACAATATGCATGATAAATGTAGTATAAGGTTATCAGAATGGTATTGATGCATTGAAAAAATAACTCAGAGTGGTACTGCAGCAAATTATCTAAAATTTGTATCAAGGAAAATTACTGAATGGCTGTGTGGGATATTGTTTTTTTAATGACCCATTTTCTAGTTTGTATCCTTTTGGGCAGGAAGCGTTTAGGAATTCCACTGCCATTGTGAAATTTGGCTGATGCATAGGTTCAGAAAATTAGCAGCTTCCACCACCGGATACTGACACCAAATGGCAAATTCAAAAGGAATTCCTTTTCCAGCAGGTTGTTTCTGCTTTCCTAATAAATACCTCTCCACTTCCTTTTGAGGAATAACTTCAAAGCAGAAATTTGAAAATTTCATAACCTTCATAGTATCAACTCTCTTCTAAGTAAATTATTTTAGACTACATGCAGTGAGAAAGCTTTAGTAAGGCCAGTTTTAAAGACCCAAGACTTTAAGATAGTTTAGATAAGATTTGAATAAGTGGTCAAATATTTTGAACCAGAATTGCAAGCCTGTTAGCAATGATAATATTATTTAGCACTTAGATAATTCTTTGTAGACAGTAATCATTAATCATTGGTATCCCACCGAGTACTACACAAGTTTTAAGATTATCAGTTTATTGAGGCAAATATTGAAGTTGAGAGATGAAGAGAGTATTTAAGGTCATAACCTGGGTTATTGCTTGAGCCAGAATTTGACACATACTTTTTCTGATTCTTTATCCCTATCATATTCCACAAACAATTATCTTACTTTTTTGCCAAGATTTTTTTTTATGTAATTAACCTGAATACACAAAGTCAGTTAAAGTCTGCTAGTATTTCCCAGGTTGTTTATAGGAGACAGTGAAAAGACTTATAAAACCTAGATAGGATTTCTTACTAAAATATATACTGACTATAGACTCTTTGGAAAATTTACAAATGTTTCTTGAGCCTTAATTTTCTTACCTGTAAAATAAGACTAATATTTTTCACCTTATGAGGATTTCTGAGAGTTAAATATAATAATATATGGATTTGTAACTGTCCTTGTTTAGTGTGTACTATATATAAGTCATTTTTGTTCCAATTCTCAGCAGTCAATTTATATTTTTAATCCAAACTTAGGGGGTCTATTCATTTATTCATCAAATATTTTTCCACATATGCTGTCTCATATAGTAACAAGCAAAACAAACTTCCTGGTCTCAGAGAGCTCAAAAAAAATTTGGGGGGGGAGGTTAAAATAACCAGTTTGCTATTTAACTAACTGAGTAAGTGAAATGTGAGCTATACATTCCATGTGGGATAAATTGTGGTATAAACTCCATCAAGAAAAATAAACCCAGTGAGAGTAAAGGGGAGAGATTGAGATAAGTTGTCATTTTATAGAGGGTAGTAACAAAAGTTTACATGTAAACACTTGAGGAAATATACAAGGTAGCTGTGAGAAATGGCTTTGTGAGATTGGGAGTGGTTGCTTTCCAGGTAGAGAAAACAGAAAATGCAGGATTTCTGGCCTGCTTAGCTTTCTCAGGACCAGCAAGAAAGCCAGTATGGCTGAAATAAAGATAGTAAGGAAGAGAATTAAATGGGTAGGGAGAGAGAAGATCATGTAGGACTTTGTAGATCATGAGAAGGATTTTGGATTTCACTCTTAAGACCAAAAGTCGTTAGAAGGATTTGGGCCAAAGGGTAACATGATTTGATTTACATTTTGAAAGGAAAAAAACCAGGAGACAATGCAGAAAGCCATTGCAGTTAAAGATGTTGGCCTGAAATAGAGTATCTACAATGGAGATCAGGTTCAAAATATATTTTGGCATGATTGACATGTAATGAAAGGTCAATGGCTAAGGTTAGAAATGAAGGTTTAGAGTGAAAAGGTGTCAGCATGTAGATACATGTAAAATCCTGGGATTAGATGTGATTACCTACGGAAGAAGCATAGAGACAGAACAAGCCCTGGAATACTGTAGCTCACCACAGAGATAGGAGGACCAGCCAAGGAGACTGAGAAGGAGGATAAAGAAGGTTTGAGCAGGACAGGTAAAACAGTATTATCAATCATATCAAATGTTGCTGAACAGTTGGATGAAATGAGAGGCGTTTGGCCATTACTCAACATGGTGGTTATCCATGACCTTAACAATAGGAGTTCTAATAGAGATGTATAGACAAAAGCTTGGTGGTCTCTCATCTGAACAGCTGCATTAGCCTTCACTTTTCCTATCTCCAATCCATTTGCCATTTGCAATTAGAATGACTTTTCAAAACAAATCTAATAATATTTCTGCTGCTTTAAAAATCCCAGTGGCTTTGTATCTCTTTCAGCATATTTATGGAAAGCTTTAACCTGTTTTCTAAAGCTCTACTAAATGAGATTAAGTCACACAGTATTTGTTTTAGAGTCTTTGCCCTGTCCCAGGACCTTTGAACAGGCGGGTCCAAATTTCTCTTCCTTCTTCAGTTACTTCAGATATTAGCCCAAGGCTATTCTTTTAATGAATCCTTGACTGGCCATACTATGTTAAAATGCCTGAGTACAAACTGAGTACAAACTCGAATAGGACTTAGTCGCACTCCCTCAAAGTACTTTACAGAGTTGTAATTGTACATTCTTGTGTGGTCATGAAATTAATGAGTGTCTCCCCTGATTGATCAAAAGCTCCATGAGGACAAGAACTCAGCCTGATTACTTTCCTTTACATATATCTCCAGCACTAATGCACAGGGCAGGGTAGGCATGCCATAAGATGCTTAACTGTGTAAAAGAACTCAGCCTAAGTTTTATGATTATTTATCTGATAATTATATAACTTTCCTTAGAATTCTGAAGGTAGTGGGTGGCTCTTTGACAGTTCCATAAATATCTATTGCAGTTATCTGCTAAAACTCTATATTCTAATTGCAGTTAAAAATATCAGAGAATAACAGAAACATCTAGCCTTTTCTTCGTCCTAATTATAAACTGTTAAAAAGTTCTTTAAGGAGTCCTCACGAGTGCTAACTTTAGACATAAGTATTGATAATGCACATGTTATATGACTTCTACACAGCTGAACTGATTGTTAGCAGGGGCAGAAAGTTTAGGTAAGAACTTATGGCCTTCTCAGGATGCTCCCATTGCTAATCTGGCCCAAAGGCCAGTCTCACACTGTGATTCTCCTTTATTGGACTGTTTTTGTTTTTTTTTTATTAATTAAACTTTCTATTTAGCAGAAAGAAAATGTGAAACATTTAAATAGAAATATTTTATTATTATAGATTCAAAATATTATAATCTTCATTTTAAACAACAACGTGTCTTATTAGAAAAGTAATAATAAAACCAAATTATAAAAAGAAGACACTGGTGCATATCTAGTATTGTGTATTCAGCTAGACCAGTTTCCTCCAGAAAATAATTCTTTGCGATGGTTACCCTTCTCAACTCCATTTTCTTAAGGTTCTCTGTGCATAATTTGCTGGGAAGTCACAGAGTATTAAATTGTGCTGCAGTATATGTAAGAAGCTGAATCAATATACGAGGTAGTTTGCTAGAGTTAAACATACGCATGAAAAAACAAAGTTTGTTTAGTCTTTTCAGTAAATCTCTGTGGCTATCTAATTCATTTGTTCTTTTACTCATAAATATCATATCCCATTTGGGGTTGGGGAGAAGGGAGAAGGAATTCAAATACTTGAGGCAAACTTCTCAGAGCATGTTCCAAGAGAAACCAGGCTACTCAGAAACAGAAGAATTTTGCACTGAATGTGCTACAAAAGAATTTGTTAAAGTAATCACCTTTATTATTCAGTGATTTCCATAGCAACCACAAACGATTTACATACTAAATCAGGCTTTAATGAAGGGCACAGTCAGTTTGCTGTGCCAGATTATTATGTATCCCTATCTCCTTTCCTGGTATAATTAAAGCCAGGTATAACTGAATAATAACTATGCCTATGGACTATTTCATAAGCATCTCATATGTTATTTCAGTAAGCCCTCCCATTAGCCATTACTATCTTTATTATATGGATCAGGAAAGATTAAGAGAGTTTAATTTGACTAACCTAATATAGTAAATGTTAAATTTCAGATTCCAGATTTGCCTACCTCCCGAATTTTTTTTCAATATTTCATGTGATGAAAGCCCTTTGGAGAAGACTTTGTTTCTGATTATTTTAGTTTAAATACCACATTTTTTCAAGTAACAGTGGAACTAAATTATATTTTACAAAACAGTAAGTAACTAATCTGGGCTTTGGGTGCTTCTGGTGGGCATTTCCTCATTATCTATATCATATTGACTGGTAACCATGAAGTGATATGTGGAATCCAGAGCCCCTGCATACGGTTGTTCTCTAGTGTGATGCACAGGTCATCTAGCCAGGTAGGCACAATGAGCTAAAACCCAGGGACATCCTTCCTGCCTGGGAACCTGCCTCAGGCCAGAAGAAAGGAAAGGGGACATTTTCTAATTGATCTGCTCAACTGGGGCACCTTTTTGTAATGTTTCCCATTTGTGTCACAGGAAAGAGCTGCTTCTAATTTATAACATGACCCGCCTGTTTTAGTAGCAATGTCAGTGTAATCTGATACTTTTAGCATTATCAGCATCCTTAAGAGTTAGGGATATTGGGCCAATATGAATCCCTTCTTTGTAGGGACTCCATGAGATTGGAAAAAACTTATTGACAAATAGCTGGAAGGTGATAATAACAAAGGTCAGCAAAGGATAAAGAAAAATTCTTATTTTTTAAGTATTTTTATTGATTTCAGAGTGGATGGGAGAGGGAGAGAAAGAGAGATAGAAACATCAATGATGAGAGAAACAACACTGATAAGTTGCCTCCTGCATGCCCCCTATTGGGGATCAAGCCCACAACCCGGGCATGTGCCCTTAACCAGAATCAAAGTTGTGACCCTTCAGTCCACAGGCTGATGCTCTATTCACTGAGCCAAACTGGCTAGGGCAAGAAAAAATTTTAATATCTGAAGTCATTATGAACATATTCATCATATTTAGGAAGATAAAACTACAGGATCTGATATTACAATCAATGAGAGTCCATTATTTTTTAGATGATTTATAATGAGAATCACTCAAAATTACTTTAAAACTCGTTTTACATATCTAAATTTCTTTCAAGGGACTATTTAAATTAATAACTTGAGTTTTGGTAGAAATATATTTTATGTCAACTTAGTCTTTAGAGGAAATCCTAACATAAAAGATAAGAGTATGCTCTCCAGATAAAGATATTCTATAACTTAATGTATGAGATATTTTTCATATTATGTCTATTAATTTGTCAAAAATAAACATAAAACAATGCAAAATGTAGAATTTGCTTTGCAATTTATTCTAGATTTTCATACTATTTTTTTAGGAATCACCAGAAGTGCTTATTGTTCAAATTAAAGCCTTTTTGTTTCTTTCGAGATTTATGTTATTATTATGTTTAGTTTGTTACAAGGCATGAGAAATTAAGGGTTTGGGAGATAAAAATCTAAGAATGTAGGGCATGAATTAGTTGCCTCTTAATATATAAAAATATTTTTCTCATCAAATGACCAAATTTTGATTTCCTTGAAATGGGTATTTAAGACTATTTTGAATAGGAAATTATTCTTTTGAGTGGCTCATGCCTTTGATGCTCTCACCAGCCTTGGCCTACCATATTGGAAAAAATGAGGACCACGACCTTGGTGAGGTTTGCTACAAATATCTGATCTTTTCCCCAGGGATATTTCCTAGTGGTAATCTGTGCTGTGTTCTTTATTAAGCAAAAATAATATACCATTGAAGGTTTCAGTAATATCTGCTGACTCATTTCATGAAATATAAGTCCTATGTCCTAAAGCAAATATATAAGTAGCATTCAGAGGGGATATCGATGTGATTTCAGATATGCATGATCGTCATCCTTCCACTAGTCTCCAAAGCTCTCACTGTTTGGCAGGCATCATGGATGTTTGCAGCTCTGCTTTCAAATCAATTGCCTTTGAATGATTTTCAGAATCCTGAGTCATTACTAAATGCCAAGGAAAGAAATTAAGCAAAGAAAAATTGGACAAACTCTCGGGAAACGTTTCCTAATTGTGAAAATTATTAAAATATGGAATAAATACCCTCTCAGAGAGAGGGTGGATGCCCGTCTCTGAGGCTTTAAAATATAGGGCTAGACCAACTTCTAGAGAAGAGAATCAAGGGCAAAATTCATTACTGGCATGGATGACATAAAGGGCCTTTTCCCTTTTCATAGTAATGCTTCTTTGATGTGTTCATTTAAGTGGTGACTTACTTTCAAAAGCAGATATTTGAATGTGGGGAGTGGACTCAGGTTTCAGTGAAAACCTCACCAAAGTCAGGGATGAAGGCCACCATTGATTATGTATTAGACTCACTTTTATATTTGACCAAGGAAGATGATTGGACAGCCACCTAATGCATTTACTGGCACACATCTATTGTGGTTAGACTTCTTTTTCTATATGGCTGTCTGGACTTCTGCTTATCAAAGAAATACAAATATTTTTCTGGGCTTGGTAATGTTAACCATAGTGTATGCAGCTATACCCTTTGTATTCATTCAAAACTGCCAGCCTTCTGTTTTTCCTACCTGCTGAGTGAATACCTATAAATGCAACATAGCTGGGTTAAAGGAACATACAAGGAGCTCTTTAACAGTAAGAATGTGATGAGGAAGATGGAGGTAGATTTGAATTGTCACCATCAGTCAAAGCCTGTGAAAAAAACAGCTTGCAGGTGATATAGTGGCCTCTGTCTACGTGATGGTGCTGTTTTCCTCCTCTTGTCAGGTAGCCAATGAAAGAAAGTGCAAAGGATTTATACATATAACATTGCCACATTGAATCTCGAGTGAGTGAGTAAAAATGTTGTAAATAGGATGTTATTGAATGTAAAGGCCTATCCATTTAAAAACATTATTTATCCTGATCCCAGTGCTCTTGAGCCTTGAGCCTTATTGGATTTGTTGTCGTAGGCCAGTGGTAGGTTATGCAGGGTTTCCTAAGCATTCAGTAATCTGCCCTGTTTCCTTTTTTGAGTAGATATAGGAATGAAATAGTCTGAAGACATGGACCTTGGTATGCTTTGTCTTAATTCAATAATTAGAATTGGGATTTCAGTCAAAACACAAGATATTTCTGACAAGTCTATGTAAAATGAACAAAAGGGCTTTTATAATGGGATCATCTTTAAAGATATATTATTATTTGCTTTTTTTTGTTCTAGGGGAACCATAACATGTGTGTTTGTTTCTATTATTGCTTGCAACTCAACAGAAATCTAGTAATATGCATGAAAATGTCGGGGAATTTATGAAATGAGAAACTGCTTATCTCATATTCCCTTTCTTGGAGTTCCAGGATCAGAAGAATATCTAACACAGAGCAATATAAATAACTGCCAGCACGCAACATACTGGTCTGTCTTTATGGTACCAGGTACCCTGGGTCCGAGGCTGCCTGTCACTCTTTGAGCCAAATTAAGCAGAGACAGGGTTGAGTCATCTATGAGCATTTATTCCAATACTGCCAGCCGTATGGGAGAACAGTCAGCCCCCCTGGAAACCTCTTTGACTCCCCTCGCCAGTTGGCTGATTGTATACACACGAGGGAGAAGATAACTATGTGCAGCTGTGAGCTGCAAGTGTAACAGGGAAAGGGCAGGGTCTGCAGGCCGGCCTGCAGGAGCTCAAAGTCCGGTAACAAGCTGGCTCATATTCTCCGATGTGACAAACAGCTCAGTCCCTTCCTGGGACTGGGAAATGGTCAGCGTTCCTGAGGCAAACACTAAAGTGTGTCCGGGTCCGGGCACAGCAACCAAGTCAAAGCGTGTTCTGTCCCTGATCTCCTTTTAAAATGTGTTTTCTTCTTTCAGCCCTGTTTTTCTTCTTGCCACACACCCTCCAATTTCCCAGGGTCTGTGAGAAAACCTCTTATCTATAGTGGGTGACGTGAATAATTATGAAACACCTGTGGCTCTATTCATATTGTGTGCCCTTCCCCCTATCATTGATGTGAAGAAATGCAGACTGGTCTAAATACAACATGGATCTCTAGTTGGCAGTAAGGTGAAAGAAATAAAACCCATTATGAATTCTCAGTTCTCCCAGATATTTTCATCAGACCACTAAGACTTTTATAACCCAAAGCCCAAATATAAAATGTGGTTTTTTTTGTGTGTGATTTTTTTTGGTCAGGGATCAGTGTTGCCCCAGAGTTTAACTTTAAGCCCAGGTTACTTCAGACCCCTGTATCTCTGATGATCTGCCTTGGGTGGCCAGAGCCAGCTAAAATATGTTTTCTTGTCAACAGGGTTGAAGTTTAGGATAGAAATGTAAATCTGCTCAGTCACACCGAAGAACAAAGCAATCGCATTGCAGAGATGGAATATGGAGCTGACAGAAGACAAAGTGTAAAAACAGATGCAGAGGAAAGGTGCAGCAGGGGAACATATAGACTGGTCGGGGCAGGGTGGGCTTGTAAGACATGGAGGCATTCTCGAGTTGTACATTGCTTAGAGAAACTACTGCAGTATCTCGAAATAATAAAAAAAAGGGAGCATATCTGTACTCAGGAAGACCTAAGTTAGCTTTCCTATTTAATCTGTAGGCCAACCTCATGGGTTGTAATTAACATAAACTGAAGAACAAAAATAAATCCAGAGACCGAGAAGCTTTGGACAGACTGTCATATCTCAGTGGGAAGGCAGGGATGGGTAGGGGGGGTTGGGTAATAGATCAACAAAAGGACTTGTATGCATGCGTATAAGCATATCCAATGGACACAGACACTAGGTAGGTAAGGGCATATCCTGGGGGGTGGGAGTGGCCAGGGAGAGGTCAGTGGGGGTGGGGGGGGGGAAGGAGACATATGTAATACTTAAATCAATAAAGAGTAAAAATGAAAAAAAAGTCAATCGTGAGTGATAAAGTGAGACCATTTGTGTTGGAGCATACCCATTAATATGGGTCTTATTCTTAGTCATTTCATGAGAACATAGGATATTAATAGCACAGTCATGGACTGTAAGGATGAGATTCAGGATATGAGGCAAAATCCTGACTTTCAAATAGGAACCCAAATGTTGCTTATTTGAGTAAACTCATGGTAGAAATAAAACATTAGCTTCAGTCTTATGAGCTCTAACATAGAAAACTGAATTAGAAAGGTACTTGGGACTGAGTTAGTGGAACACTGAAATGGTGGACTAATAATGTCTTGCAGGACTATTTACTTTTACTAATTCAGTGAAAAGTGGCAGCTATGAGACTTTTCTGAGTTAAAAACAACTAAGTTTTCTCCTTAATATATTACTTATGACATTTTTTTCAGTTGATCTTCCAAGTGAGGAAATGTTTGTGACATAACTAATTTTTACACAAGGGGGAAATAGGATAGGTCAGTGGTTGGCAAACCGTGGCTCACCAGCCACATGTGGCTCTTGAGCCGTGGTTTGCCACTCTGTTGACTAATGAGTTTGCCCACCACTGGGATAGGTTATCTTCATTCATTTTCCAAGCAAGAGATTTCTCCACTGTGTATACTTGTGTACATATACATAAATACCTAAACTAGTAAATTAAATTTGTTATAGAAAGTTCAGATGTCCCTAACTTTCAGGAATTTTCAGATGTATCAGTTACCTCAGTAGTTCTAACCAGGTGTCTCAGTTCCAGGGATTTCTCCTTCATTTCGCACCTGAACCACCAGGATGGGCCTGCCAGAATGAGAACAAGATGTTATGAATGATGTTTCCCTATAGAGGGCGCCATGGTCTGTTTACGAAGTTAGCTGTTTTGAGAGGTTAGTAGCATGAACATAAGCTTTGAGAGATGTGTTTTGATTATGCCCAGACTATTATTCTGCGGCATTTTCTTTTAGGACTTGGCTCTGATGCAAAGTTTCAGCGTAAGTTAGGATAGACACAGGCCTTTTTCAAGATAAAACTGACATTTGTTGTAGTGACATTGAGGTAGGGTTTGTTATATTCCTTTTCCAACTCATAGTCTCAACAATTCTTTGGAGAATCCTCTGACCTCTTTTCTTTAGTTGGAAACATTTTCCAGCTGGAAGATACATACAGTGATTTTGTGTGTCATTCTGCTGGTTTCTAAACAAAATAGTCAGGCTGATGTCTATAATAGAGTTTATTTAGTCTTTTTCTTTGAATTGTATCTTGTTTTGTGCCCGTCTTGCTTCCTAGGTCAGTGGGAGCAAAAAAATATCCTGGCTAACAGCCATCTGGTCCAACAGCTGCTTTTGACTTTGGGAACCTATAAGTGGAAGTGAGCAATAAAAATGGAGCTTTCAGCTCCTAATCCTTGAACACTTCTTATTCATCCTCAGATTTTTACTTCCTTTATTCTTGTGCTTTCCAGTCAATCTTAGGTACTGCTGGTTGATAATTTTAAGTGTTGACTTGGATGAGCCATGGTGCCCAAATATATGGTCTAAGATTATTCTGGATGTTTCTATGACTGTTTTTAGAAGAGATTAATGTCAAAATTGGTGAACCTTGAGTAAGGAAATTGCCCTCCTAATATTGGTGGCCTTCATTCAATCAGCTGAAGACCTGAATAGAACAAAAAGAATGACCCTCCCCCAGTAAGGGACAATTTTATCAGCAGGCAGCCGTTGGGCTTGAGCTTTGACATTGGCTCTTCCCTGGGTCTCTAGCCTGCTGACCCACTCTGCAGATTTTAGACTTGCCAGTTTCCATAGTGACATGAGCCAATTCCTTAAAATCAATCCGTGTATGTCTAATTAATTCTGTTTCTCTAGAGCACCCTAATATACAAACTAATACACAAACCATGACAAATACAAAAACCTCAGATCTTGTAAATCTACATCTTCCTCCCATTTCTGCAGTTTCTTCTTAATGTTAGTCTCCATTAACTTTTGCCTAGGATGCCCTTCACTGTGCCTCACTATTATCAGTCCCATATGCATCCATTTATTTTCCACACTGCCTTGTACATGATTTTTCTAAATCAACTAGAGCCCTGGTGCACAAAATGGACTCCATGGGTGGATCCCTAGGCCTAGCCAGTGATCAGAGCCAGAGCTGCCAACTGGGGCCTTCCTGCATTCAATGCCACCCCCTGTTGGTCAACACACCTCATAGTGAGTGATTGAACACACCTCATAGTGAGTGAGTCTCCCAATCAAAATCCCATGGGGCACTTTGCATATTAGCCTTTTATATATATATAGGTAAGTCTGTTTATGTTGTTATCCTATTAGAAACCTTGAGTGTTTCAATGTTGCTTTGTGAAGAATTAAACTCTAAATCCTTTCTATACAAGGCACTTTATTTCCTTTCACATCTATGTTTAAGCATTAGCCTTACTCAATTCCCAAACTTTCTCTTCTGCCCTGAAACACACACTCACACACACACACACACACACACACACACACAATTTTACACATTTTTTTTATTATCCACCTTTCAACATATAAAAAACACACACATTACATTCCTCTTTATTTCCAAGCCAACCATTTTGCTTTCTTGGAACCCCAGACACATGAATGGTATAGCTGTGCTTTATTTATCATTTATGTGGTTACAATGAAAACTTAGAAAGAACCTCTCAGTTCTCCTTTCACAGCTGTGATCATAGCAGAATGAAAGTCTGAAGCAATGACATTTATGGGACTGTAAATCATATTCCATTTTCAGAATCTGGATGGGAAGCTTGATAAGAGATGTTCATTAATTTTACATGGACATTTGTTTACTTGGTCTATTTATGTTATCACAAAACTTCCAAGGTTTCCCTAATGGGTCACTCAGATGACTTTATGCTCATGCATCACTTTGAGAAAGTAAAGGTTAACAACAACAGGTGTTACTGGTGTGAGATGTTGTGCAGGCTGAAAATGCACTTCTACTTATTTGGAGATCTTTGACTCCTCAAAAAATATGTGGCAATCCTGCCCCCAATCCCAAATGGTCTGAGCTACAATTTGATTGGGTTTTAGAATTGCTTATGTTATTAGGATTTATTAGAGTTGCTTCTCTGGAAGAATGACATATCTTTCAGCTCTACATGTGGACTTTAATGGAAATAGTGTGATCTCTCTGATACTCTGCCTAAGGCTGTTTTCAAACCAAAACCTCCAAGGTTTATCTGGAAAATCACTAATAGAGAATCAGACAGAATGGGAGCAAATCTGTTTTTAAAATTTTCTTTCTGAAACTTCCTGTGCAACTTTCTTGTTAGGAATTTTATTCCATGGTAGTGGTATTATATCAGTAATTTGCATTTGGGAAGTTATCCTATGTTATTTATATACCATGTTTCTAAGTTATATGTTCAACAGCTGCATCCCACATAAGCATTAAAGGACCCATCAAAAAGGAAAACCTTTTTACAGATTAAAAACTTACGAAACTGTAGCCAAACCTTCATTAACCAGTGAAAGTCATGAGGTGGCTGATGTTCCGAAACCGTGGACAGTTCTAAATATTTGACATTCGTAAGCCTACGAAAATTTTATACAGAAAATGTACCTTTAAAATTAAACTTAAATTAGGTAAGAAAATGCTGTTCCCTGACTACAACATGGAGAGGTAAGAGAGAAGCTTTGGATTGTCCCGATTGGCATAACCAATGCAACATGCTATACCTGCCTGGAAATAAGATGTGCGTGTTCCTCAGAAATCTTCTTCATTATCCTTTGATTCAAAATTGTAACTCCAGTGCACATTATTTTTAATTCAAGGAAAATTCTGTTTACGTTGCATGTTCATATTTATTTACTGAGAATTTTAAAATCTTATATTTGTCACAAAACCCCCTTACCGTTACCCCAATAGGTTATCAGCCATCTTTGTTCTTTCCAGGGAATGACAAGTTCATAAACTCCTAAAACTGGCCATTCCCATGAAAAATAACTTACCCTTAAAACCTACTGTTACATCAGGTTAAATTTATGGTATACAAGTCTAAAAAATATTTATTCAAAATCTTAGTTAAATATTAATGGTTGGTTAAATTTGGTATAGCTTTTATTTTTCCATTATAATGTAAAATAACTGACCCATAATATTTGTTGAATAAGTTGAATGAATTTATATAATTATTTAACATAAATTTACATCAATTTCTGGGAGGAAATGGGGAAAGGGATTTATGTAAAATATTAATCAACTGAAATATTTTGTACTGACTCCCATTCATTTACACATCAAGGAATAATAAATGATCTATTTATAAAAACTTAATGGAAATATATAACTTACATCTTAATGTCTCCACCTCCTACATGTAAGCCATGAAATATTTTTGTTGATTATTATTTGTTAATTCATTTTTTTATTGTTGACACTATAACAGATGTCCTCAGTTTAAATATTTTTAAAATGTTCATTATAAGTGCTTAAGAACCAAGAACCAAACCTATTTCCTCATTTGTCATGTTACTAGATTGTACATTTTTATGGCAAAGAATTGTAATTACATCAATGCTGATTTCAAGTCTCTGAAATTAATTATTTTTAATTATTTAAATATTAATTTATTATAAATCTACCTGTCCTACCACATTTAAAAAAGGAAGAGTACTTGAAAAAAATGATGTCTTATAGATGCATCCATGGAAATGCTCTTCCCATAAAAGTTTTAGCTCTCTAAAATTTAATTTTTGCTTCCTTACTCACATCTGTATGTTACTCAATTAATGTCTGCTGCATTGATTTGAGATTCTCAGTTAAACCCATTTTTCCCACAATACTGAGTGATTATGCACATTCTGGAATTTTGTTGCATTACTGATAGTTGATGTTTTACTCTTTTTTAAAAATATATATATATATTATTGATTTTTTACAGAGAGGAAGAGAGAAGGATAGAGAGTTAGAAACACTTATGAGAGAGAAACATCTATCAGCTGCCTCCTGCACACCCCGATTGGGAATGTGCTTGCAACTAAGGTACATGCCCTTGACTAGAATTGAACTTGGGACCCTTCAGTCCATAGGCCGATGCTCTATCCACTGAGCCAAACCGGTTAGGGCTAAAGTTTTACTCTTGATTTTCTTAGATGTATGGGTTTTTCTTTTCAATTTTCTATTCTTAAGGTGACTTTGTCCATATAGGTGGCAGGAATAAGACAACTAATTTACATCTAATAGTCAAATTTTGTGGGAAGACCTTGGACATAAATGATCAAGCAACTTTTCCTCTTGCCTTTTTTCTCCCTTTGAAAGATTCACCGTCATCATCTCATCCTCAATATTGTCTCTTAGTGAAGAATGTCCTGACCCCCCCTGCAAGCAGAATTAACCATCTCATTTTTATTTCACCAGTAAACTTAACAGAAACGCCATTTTTATATTTTACTTTTTGTGTGGAAAATTATAAAAAGAGGAACATTCACAAAGTTCTGATATAATTTCTAGAATCTACTGATATTACTGAAAAATTGCCTTTAATAGGGCCCTTAATGTCTGATAAAGCAAAGAGAACCAAAGCATTGCTTCTCAATGCCAAAGGAAGGAGGGAAATGGGGGAGAGGTGCATGCAGAGTGGGGACAGGATGCAGAGCAGTTGGCTGAGGTTGCCCTGATGGGTAGGATGGATTGGCACCATGCCTAGTGTACATGTTGGGATGGCCAATTTCTGAGTAGACATGATGGGGCTAACTGTATACAAATATTCAGCTATATAATAAAAGTACATGTAGCTATAAATAATTGAATTTCCATTAAAAATTTCCCTGGATGGATTTAGTCATTGGGGACAAGTTCAGGAAAGAAAGAATCTCAATTTTCTATCCAGAGTTTTTCAAAGACTGGAAAGGTCATAAATAAGTTTGATCACATGCGGAACATTAGGGCCCTTTAGATCAGACTAGAGTGTTACAGTGAGACATGCACTTTTGTTGCTCTCCGTACTGGTTGAAGGAGGACCTAGGTAGATATTAGGAATGGCAGTGCTTAAAGTGTGGCTTGAATCCTGTAATTTTTTCCCTTTTGGGATCTGTTCAGGAGTTTCCTGTGTCAATGAGTATACTTGCTACTTTTTGAAATATGTTAAGGCAGTGTCTTTGTATGATTTCAGAAATCTGTCTCACATAATTAATAGTAATTTTTATTTCCCATTACAGAACCATGGATTACTTTTCCATATCATTCTCTAACTGAGCTGGACATTAAAAATGGATTACTGTTAACCCATACAGAGCAATGTTGAGAGTTGTTTTGCAGCAAAGCAGTGGTGATGTTGACCACATTTATTGTTCAACTGCAAGAGCTGCAGACAGACTGCTTGATTCTCTCCTGACCACAGGAAATGGACATGCATTTTCAATTCCAACTAAACATTTAACATCTGTGTGTTATGGCCTTTCCAAAAACCTGACAGAAATGTCATCAATGAAACTGAGAAGAAAATATTTCTGACAGACTTTTTCTTTGGCTTTCCTGGTATTCCATTTGCCAAATTTAGGAAGAAAAGAAATCTTGCTGTCTTGTAATTTCAAATATGTACTTTCTAAAAAGAAGAAAAAAAAGAAGAGGAAGTCTGGAATCAGTGGCAGAAGATAGGATTGCAAAATGTGCCTCTGTAATAATCAGCACCAAATAATAACATACTCCTGGCCATAATCATTACCCATAGTACTGACTTGACTCTCATAGAATTAAAGGAGTGAAGAGTCTCTAACAATATCTAAAATTCCCTTAACTACTTAACATTAAAAATGTCAAATCTCTATATTTCAGGCAGACGTTCAAATAATACACACACACACACACACACACACACACACACACACACACACACACACTAAAGGCCCAGTGCATGAAATTTATGCATGGAAGTTCCCCTCAGCCCAGCCTGCACCCTCTCCAATTCAGGACCCCTCTGGGGATGGCCTCTGACAGGTCCCAGATTGTGAGTGACTATGTCATAGCTTATGAACTGCTACATCCCACACAGTTAAATAAAGAATGTGGCTTCCGCAGTATTTGAAAAAGAGATCTGTGGATGCTTAATCCTAATTCATCAGAAGAATCTCCAAACTATCCTATTTATTCTACAGGGGGATAAATATGCATTCCTATATATTGGGAACAGTCTCTTAGATTTAAAAATTAAAACCTGGCAAGGATACTTGTGGGAACCCCTTTCACATCCCTGTTCAGGTGCCAGATGTGAGAACTCCTTTCATATCCTGCGTGGTTCAGGGTTTCCATTCAGGGTTCTGGATCTGAAGGAGGCCACACACAAATGAAAAGAGACTAGAAATATATTAATTTGAGAATATTAGGGGGCCAAGCAGGAGCCTTCCTCTAGTGGGAAGACTACACACTGCTCTGGCCTTGCTATTCCTTTTATTGAGACTTTGGGACACACCCATAGCCTTTAGGCAGGAAATTCCAATAACAAAAATACATAAGACAAACAGAGGTGGAGGCTGCTTCAGTTAATGATGTTTCAAGTAAACAGTGAGTGGTTAGAGCAATTAAGGTTGTTGACTAGCCTTCGGGGCTTCCTGTCCACATCTTTCTATTAGTGAAACAAAGTTCTGTTTCTGGCAGATACTCTAACACTGAAAAACAGGATGATGCAGCAATGACATGCATAGACTCTGGCTTGCACGTTTTGTGGTCAGCCCTGATTCTGACACTTATAATTGTGTGACAAAACCAATTACTTAACTTCTCTCTGTTTCAGTTTTCCATGCATAAAATTGGGAAGATGGTACTACCTCTTCAGAAGGATCATGTTATGTACTACTTTCAATAATCAGGGGGAAAAAAATGTAGCTGCCCATACAACAGCAAGATGCCTTTCACCTGTATGAAAAGTATGGTCACTGGTGCATACAGTGTCCTGGATTGTGAGAGAGATGTCTGACTGATAGTTTAGGCCTGATCTCTAACCAGCAGTTGGACATCCCCTGAGGGGTCCCAAATTGGGAGAGGGTGCAGGCCGAGCTGAGGACCCTCCTCCCCCAACCAGTGCACAGATTTCATGAACTGGGCCTCTAGTCCTATCTAATAGAAGAGTAATGCAAATTGACCATACTTCCACCACACCCACAAGCCACACCCACCAGCCATGCCCACCAGACAATCAGAGCGAGTATGCAAATTATCCCAAGCAAAATGGCTACAGCCACAGAGAGAGCAGGAGAGGGGCTTGGGCTGCCCCTGGTGATGGGGGAAGCCAAGTTTTCCCCAAAGCCTGGCTGGCCCAGGCCTCCATTTAAGGCAATAAAGTTTCAATGGCTGTGAGAGCAAAAGGCTTGGCTCTGCTCCAGGCTACAAAGTTTCAATTGTAGAAGATAAATAAATCCCAGATATCAGGACCTCTGCTTGGGTTGCTAGGGGGCATGGTCAGCCTACAAACCACCACAGGCCCCTTGCCCAGGCCACCCCACGCCCCAAGGAAACGCCCACCTTGATCCAGGAAACCCTTCAGGGAAAATTAGCTGGCCCCCACCCATGCAGCAGGCTTCTATCTTATTTAATAACAGTAATATGCAGATTGACCATCACTCCAACACACAAGATGACTGCCCCCGTGTAGACACAAGATGGCCACCATAAGATGGCCAGCAGGGGAGGGCAGTTAGCAGGGATCAGGCCTGCAAGAGAGGGCAGTTGTGGGTGATCAAGCCTGCAGAGAAGGTCATTTAGTGGTGACCAGGCTGGCATAGGAGGGAAGTTAGGGGTGACCAGGCCTGCAGGAAAGGGCAGTAGTGGGGGGATTTGGGGGGAACCTAGGCCTGCAGGGGAAGGCAGTTAGGAGCAAACAGGCTGGCAAGGGAGAAGTTAGGGAGTGATCAGGCTGGAAGGCAGAAGCAGTTAGGGACAATCAGGAAGACAGGCAGGCAAGCAGTTGGGATCCAGCAGTCCTAGATTGTGAGAGGGATGTCCAACTGCCCGTTTAGGTAGGATTGGGCCCAAACAGCAGATGGAAATCCCTCAGGGGGTCCCAGATTGCAGATAGAGCAGGCTGGGCTGAAGAACACCCAAATTTTGTGCACTGAATCTCTAGTATAAGTATATACATATATTTAATTCAGGATACAGTATTGAAATATTGCTCTTCATCTTAATGAGATGGACTTGGTACTTTTTATAAAGGAAACTTATGTTTCCTGTTATATACTGTTTCTGGGCTCTTAGGGTAAAGTTATTGATTAGGGTAACCATGTAGCCACATACAGGCATTACCCTACAGTCCCTGCCATCAGCAGCTGCCACACAGCTGTTTTCAGAGCTAGAATGCGAGCCCAAGTCTGATTTAACTGAATCCATTTTCATGATAACTATACTATACTGACCCCAAGGAGAAAGTGAAAAAGAGTGCTAAGGTGCAATGTGAATATGTAAATACTAGTAAACCTATCAACTGAGTCTCCCATGTCTTCTCTGTACAATTTCATTCACTCAGGCTCCTTCTAATCCACTCATTACTCTGGAGCAAAGAATAGGTTCATCAGTAGGCACATCAAATTAGTTCACCCTTCTATTTACTTTACAAGATTCTACATGTGCCTTGAGAACTCATCCTTCTAAATCTTTTATAATATTTCTTTTGTAGATCTATCATTATCCCGGACTAGAAGAAAACTTCTAATACTTTGAGGGACATAGCAGTAACTTTCATTATTTTAAATGGAGGAGAGTAATGATCATATTTGATTTTTTAGGTGAAATGTTTTAACAGGAGTATGGAAGAGATTGGAGAGGGTCAGCTTAGGGTAAGGACAACACAACTTTTCTATAAAGGGCCAGATAGCATAACATAATGTCCTTTCAACAACTACTCACCTCCATTGTTGTATTGTGAAAGCTGACACAATAAGTACACTATGCCTGGATTTTGCCCATAAACTGACTCAGAAGAAGGGACAGCAGTTAGACCATTTACCTCAGTGAGAGATTGTGGTCGCATGCACAACATTGGCAGCCATGTAATGAAAGGAAGTGGCACACTAAGTGGCTAAATGAAAATGAGTTGGTAATTTATTTATTGATACAATAGGAAAGAAGTCAGGGATAACAGCCATGATTTTTATTTGGAAAATTCAGAAGATCAGTGATGCTATGAATCAATGCAAGGAACGCATAGAAATGGTTTTGATGGGGCACATGTTGGAATCCATTTTGGACAGATTAAATTTGAAGTATCTCTGGGATATAGTGAAATTACATAATTTCACTAACATACAGTATTGACAATTGTGATGATTTTCATCACATCTTTAAATTATGTGGTTAAATGGCTAAAATGAAAAATGAAAAATCTATCAATATACAATAGTTTATATTGGCAAGAGATTTTAGATTGTTAGACAATATTGCACATATTAAAAATGTTTACATAACATTATTCTCATAGAGATACATGACATGAGGAAAAGAGAGTTTCACAACTGATTCTGACTGAGAATGATAGCTCAAATTGGAACAAGCTAAAGAAGTGGTCCAAGAGGTAGAAGTGACAGTCGCCAGCAAAGGAAATGTGAATAAAAATGTCTATAGCTACAAGTGAAAGGAAATAAGACCTCTTTCTTACACTCTAAATTCACTCAGTTTTACGTACACTATTTTCAAACTTCACAGGTAATGTTATTTTTTGCATTTATATTTTGTTGATAAAATTTTGGAGATTTTAAATAATTTCTGTGAGTTCTCAAGGCATATAAATATAGCAAAGCAAAGACTGAACCCAGCTGATGGAGCCCAATGTGTGCATGCCTCACTGAGCTACACTACACTCCTCTCTGTCTATCTTGAGTTGAGAACTAAGAGCTGCCTTTATGTGAACCTTAGTCTAACAATTTCAGAAAACTAGGTGCTTAAAGAGATACGTATAGAATATCAATTTGATATTTGAAACATAGGATTAGTGAAGGCAGACAGCTGGGGCTCATTTGTAGGGGTTCCTCATCAGCATCTGATTTCATATTCTGACAAGACATATCTAACATTCAGGCAGTTCCTCTGTTTCCTATTCTAAGTAAATGTTCCCTCACTTGCATCTTTAGTTTCCATCTTACCTCTTTAACCAGCTTCCATTTCTGCTTTGCTTTCTAAAGCTCAGTGACCTATTGCTGAGTAAACCTCAGGATCTATAAAAATGTATTTCTCAGTGATACTTGATTCTATTACCTACTACTTCTTTGAAGTCTAATGGATTTCCTATGAATGATGTGTAATCGTGTTCCCCAAGGAATTGCCCTTATCACTTCCTTCCCTGTCATGTTTTTTTCCATCTAGCCATCAAAATGGAGCATCCTGTGAAACCAGGCTCTACTGCCTCATCTTTGATATTTTCCACGCTGCTCTCCAATGATGGGTGTGTTCTTATGTGCCTCGATTTCCCCTACAACCACTACAACGATGGAGTTTGCATCAAAGTGGTACATTTGTCACAATTTGTGAATATATAATAGTGGCACATAATTAGCACCCAGAGGCCATAGTCTATATTAGTTCACTTTTGATGTGGTAGAATCTATGGATTTTGACAAATATATAATGATTTTGACAAATATATAATGATTAGTTTCTCTGTCACAGAAATCTCTGCTTATTCATGCCCCCCCCCATCTCCCTTAACCAGGCAGCCACTAATCATTTTACTGTCTATATAATTTTGCCTCTCTCGGAATGTTATAGTAGTTAGAAACATATAATACATAATCTTTCAAATTGAATTCACTTATATTTATACATTTAAGGTTCTCCACTGCTTGATAGTTCATTTTTTTAGTGCTGCATAATATTCTGTTGTCCATATCACAGTTTATTTATTCGTTCACCTTCTGGCCATTTTTGGTTGCTTCCAAGTTTTGTTAAATATGAACAAAGCTGCTATAAATGTATACAAGTTTTGTATGGGTATTAGTTTCCAGTACCAAAGTGTGTGGTTGCTGTACCATATCAGAGTATGTTCAGGTTTAAAATATACATATTAATTTCAGAGAGGAAGAGAGAAGGAAAGGTAGATAGAAACATCAATGATGAGAGAATCATTGATTGGCTATTTTGTGCATGCCCCTACTGGGGATTGATTCTGCAACCTGGATGTGTGCCCTGACCAGGAATCAAACTATGACTTCCTGGTTCATAGGTTGATGATCAAACACTGAGCCACACCGACCAGGCTGTTCAGTTTTTTTTTTAATTAAATCTTTATTATTCAGATTATTACATTTGTTTTTCTTTTTTTCCCCTCCATAGCACCCCTCCACCCAGCTCCCACCTTTCCCTCCCTCCCGTTGACCTCATCCATAGGTGTATGATTTTTGTCCAGTCTCTCCCTGTATACCCCTCACCCCTTTCCCCTTGAGAATTATCAGTCCACTCCCTTTCAATGCTCCTGATTCTAGTATATTCACCAGTTTATTCTGTTGATCAAATTTTTAATTCACTTAATTTTTAGATTCACTTGTTGATAGATACGTATTTGTTGCTCATAATTTTTTGACTTTAATCTTTTTCTTCTTCCTCTTCTTAAAGAGTACCTTTCAGCATTTCATATAATACTGGTTTGGAGTTGATGAACTCCTTTAGCTTTTTCTTATCTGTGAAGCTCTTTATCTGCCCTTCAATTCTGAATGATAGCTTTGCTGGATAGATTATTCTTGGTTGTAGGTTCTTGCTATTCATCACGTTGAATATTTCTTGCCACTCACGCCTGGCCTGCATCATTTCTGTTGAGAAATCAGCTGACAGTCGTATGGGTGCTCCCTTGTAGGTAATGAACTGTTTTTCTCTTGCTGCTTTTAATATTCTCTCTTTGTCTTTTGCTCTTGGTATTTTAATTATGATGTGTCTTGGTGTGGTCCTCTTTGGATTCCTTTTATATGGGTTTCTGTGTGCTTCCTGGACGTGTAGGTCTATTTCTTTCACCAAATGTGGGAAGTTTTCAGTCATTATTTCTTTAAATAGGTTTTCAGTATCTTGCTCTCTCTCTTCTGGCACTCCCACAATTCTGATGTTGGTACGTTTGAAGCTGTCCCAGAGGCTCCTTACATTATCTTCACATTTTTGGATTCTTTTCTCTTCTTGCTTTTCCAGTTGAATGTTTTCTGCTTCTTTATATTTCAAATTTTTGACTTGATACTTGCCTTTCTCCAGTCTGCTGTTAGAACTCTGTATAATATTTTTTATTTCAGTCAGTGAATGTTTAATTTTTAGTTGGTCCTTTTTCATCTTTAGTTGGACCTTTACCATCTCTAGTTGGCTCTTTTGCATTTCTAGTTGGTCCTTTTTCATCTCCTCTTGGGACTTGATAAATTTATCCATCTTTTCTTGCATATTCTTGAAAAACCTTATAAGCGTAGTTTTGAACTCTATATCCAGTCATTTTTTTTCCCTCCATTTCTTTAGTTTGTGATCCCTTCCCTTGTCTCACATTTTCACTATGCCGGGGAAACTTCTGTGTTGAATTCAGCCTTATGATACCAGATGCAAAGCCGCAGAAGCCTCTGTTGAGCTTGGGAGGGGTGGAGTCTCAGGGCTTAAGGGACTGCCTTGCCTTCCAGTCGGCCCCGCCCTCCACAGCCCCTGAGTCTCACGTGACTGGGTAATCCCTGGAGCTGTTCTTGTGCGCAAGCCCGCAGTGCCTCCAACCGCTGCCTTTCCTGATCCCCTGCGCACCAGGACCACAGGAGTCTAGGTCCCCAGGGTTTTGCCTGAAACAGGGGCTTAGTGGAGTCAGAGGTGGCACAGTTGGGAGGGTCTGTCTCCCGCCCACTCGAGAAAGCCAGCGGCACAATCAGCGGTCTGTCCTACGCACAGTGCCGTGTGCACCACCACCAGCCCTCTGATCTTTTGTGACTCCCCTAAATTTCTGTGCACTTCTCCCTTTTCACAGTCCAAACTCACCCTGTATGAGTTTCCGCTGGATCTGGGGTTTAGTGTCGTAAGAGAAGGGGTTCAATGCCGTTGGGAGTCTCCATTTCCCTCCCACCAGAGAAAGCCAGCCAGGTACTCCGGCACCCACTCTCTCCACATGCTCACATCTCCATACCTCAGCTTTTTACAGCTCCTCTGGGTCTCCGTGAGCACCTCTCTTTCCTTCTAGCTGTAGAACTTCCACTCAGCCAGCTTTCCTGTGGTTCTGGATAATGTCCGTTCTGTCTTTTAGTTGTAGTTTTGAAATTGTTGTGCGAGGCAGCAGTGTAGGTGTTTACCTATGCCGCCATCTTGGATTCTCTCCAGTTTTTGTTTTTTTTAAACTGCCAAACTGTTTTCCAAAGTGGTTGTACCATTTTTGTGTTCCCACCAGCAAAGAATGAGAATTGCTGTTGCTTCACATCCTTGCTAACATTTGGTGTTGTCATTGCATTGGATTTTGGCCATTTTAATAGCTGTGTAGAGATATCTCATTGTTGTTTTAATTTGCAATTTGCCTAATGACATATAATATTGAACATCTTTTCATATGCTTATTTCTCACCTGCTTATCTTCTTTGATTCTTGAGAAATTTTAAAATATCAGTTAAGTCAGTTTATTTGAGCTAAATTTTTGAGGTATTAAGATTAAATATTGGACATACTTCATAAAAATTTCATTCACTGTCATAACAATTCATTGTTGTTATCTTAGCCTGCAGTACCTGCAAAACAGAAAATACTTAATATCCTTCAGAATACAAAGGGTAATATCCTATATAATAAAGGGGTAATATGCAAATGGACTGAATGGCAGAACAACCAAACAAACAATCAAAGCATAATATGCTAATTATATGCTAAGGCTACTCAACCACTTTCTATGATGTGCACTGACCACCAGGGGGATGATGCTCTAACTGCTGGTACGTTAGCTTGCTGCTGGGTCCTGTCAATCAGGACTGAGCAAGATGGGCCAGGCATGCCCAGGAGCCCTCCCTCAGCCCCTCCTCAGCCCAATCATGCACCTGTGGGGTCTCTCAGCCTGGCCTGCACCCTGTTGCAATCCAGGACCCCTCAGGGAATGTTGGAGAGCTGGTTTCAGCCCAATCCCACAGGCTACTCCCTTTGGAAGGGCACAAGACCCAGAGTTCAAGGCTGGCAAGCACTGCTGCAGCAGCGCGAACCTCTCCCACTTGGGACTGATTGGGCATGAGTCCACAGGGCTGGGATGAGCAGGAGGGCAAGTAGGAGCTGCAGGCAGCATTGGACTGGGGGTTTGGGCCCAATCCCTGCAGGCCATCCAGAGGAACCCCACCTGTGCACAAATTCGTGCACCGGGCCTCTAGTAATATAAATAATTACTTTTCTCCACTATATCTCTGTCTACTCTAGAAAGCTTAATAACTACCTCACCTTTTTTTTAAGAAAAACTTAATAGAGAAAGAAATTTTAAAATACTGCCAGGTTTGGCTTTCTGTCACATTCTCCTCAGTAGAGCTGTGGAGGTGATGAGCAGAATATTCTGGGTAAATGGCTAAAGGTTAGCTATTCATTTTCACAGGTAATTTAAGAATATTTATTGAGAGAAATTTATATTTACAAAGAAGAGGCACTGGAGAATACTTATTCTATACAATCCTGGAAAATATTATTAAATGTGGCAAATATTTGCTATGTTTTTCTTTTAGATATTGAAATGCATCCCTAAATCAGCTGACAGCAGAGAATAGTTAGACATTTCACTTGATATCTGTATTTATGTATTTAAAACTATGTTTCCAGTTTCAATGTTTCAAATTAAATTAGAAATACAATGGTAAAGTTTATTTCTCATTTCTAATTTGATTTAACTGTTTGTGGTGATAATAGTGATAATATTCACATGGCATTAATTTCAAAGAAAATAACTCTTCAAGTTCTTCCCATGTTTCTCTAAAAGAAAAATGGCATAGATCCACATTACAGATTCAGTATAAACTTCATCCTCAGCTCTGCCATTCATTAAAACACATCTCATTTTCAAAGTCGCGTCTCCTGAACAAATTTAACTTGTTTAACAGCATGCCCAATTCTATCATGCACAGCCATTGAATAGTATAGTCAATTTACATTTAAACATAAATTAATTTTATGAGGCTAACTAAAATTTCACTGTCATTGGAGGCAGATGGATATTGAGGCAATTGAATCAAGGAGAAAGGAGACATTGGTCTTGTGGCTGCACCATCCCTTGTCTCCAATAACTCTTCTAACCCTGTTCCATTGCCTTTGAATAATCAAGCTTCAGGAACATGAGATTACCTAGTTTAAATAGAGCCAGTTAAATTGAATTATGATAGTGTTGATTCAGTGCCTATTAAAAATACTAAGAATGAGTGGGTATGAATTTGTTTAATCCAGCAAAAATATTTATTGAACATTGTTTAAGTTTCTGCAAGTTCACTGGTGCAAGTTTACTGGTGGAAGATCACCAGTGATCAAAATGGGAAAGGATTCCTGCTTTGAATAGCTGCATGAGATTTCCATGAGAGAAAAAGAATCACCATGAGAGATATAGAATAAGGGACTAATTCCCAGGTTTAGATCTTGCATGCACTTCTTAACAAATTCCCTCACTAATGTGTTTCTTTCCTTTTTTTTTTTTTTTAATCCTTACCATGGTAACAAGTAAAACTCGGAACTGGAGTTAAGTCTGTCTAATTAAGCAATGACAACCAACTTCAGTGAATCTATCCCTGCAGGCCAATTACTAATAATCTTATGCCTGGAAAGTCACCCACTTGGCAGTCAGCTCACTCCGGTAATCATGCTTCTAAGAATGGCATCTAACCAATACTGCCTCTATAACTAATACAAGGTATGATTTCAATGCTGATGTTGACCACTCTTGTTCCTACACAAGAACAACCTGAAGCAACCTTCTCCCCGAAGCCCTAGATAAAATTAGCAGCTTGCATTAATCATTGAGGTTATCTTATCAACACAGCTCTTTTTTTTTACTTAAATCAGCAATAAATCCAGCTCTTTCATACTTATATAGTTTTATCAAAAATAGTTTTGAAGAACCTTGCTTAACCCAAGGGTAACCTAGGATCTTTAGATAAACAAATATGTCCAGTGCCCTTGTACCCATATTTTATTTCTCCTTCAGATCTGCTGCCCAGTGCAAATATTTCAATAATGGTCCTGTAATATCTAATCTCTAAGCATAATTCATATCAACCAGTGAATTTGTATGCATATGTGCATAACCCGTAGACACATACAATGAGATGGTGAGGGCCTGGGGAAGGAGGCGTGGGAGTGGGCTGGAAGAGGTTAGTTAATAGGGGGAAAAGGAGGACCTATGTGATACTTTCCACAATAAAGATTTAAACAACAACAAAAGCAAATTGTCTAAAGTGGCCAAATTTGTGGACTTCTCTAGAGCACAATAACTTGTTCTTTTGAAAGTGGATAAATATTTAAATACTGGTAGTTGTTTTATTTAGGGACTATTTTAGGACTCTGAAAGGCTATGGGAAAAAGAAAGGAATTTGGTAGCCAAATTTACTGACATCAAGACAGATCCCCACTGTAAAAGAAATACCAATAATAAAATATGTCACTGCTCTAAATAGGCTGCCCTGATTAAAAGAACTTTGTAAGAAACTTATAGAACATAAGACAGTTTCCTGGGGGGATTCAGGAATTCCATCATGGGTTCACAGACTTGGCCCCACATTTGAAAAGAAACAATGTTAATAAGATGGATATAAATATATAATTAAAAATATCTGGCCAAATGAAAATGTTTGCCTAGTGCCATTAGATAACCTCAAAAGAATGATTTACAAAATTCTCTTGAGATGATTCAACATAGTAGACTCCTAATAAGTTTGGTTAACTTAGTATTTTTATAGTAGCACGGTCACTAAGTTAACTAAAACAAGTTCAATTTCATATAAACCAGTGAACTTGTATGGAAATAATTTTGGGAAATATGAAGAGTAAGAAATAATTTTGAGGACATTAAATATCAATGCAATGTGAACACTTATACTTTTTTGGTAGTGGAATTAAAGATACTGCACTTGGCTAAGGGGGGAATAAGGACACCTATGTAACACCTTAATCAATACAGAAATTAAAAAAAATAAAGATACTGCACTCGGCCTTCTGCCATAAATAACTAGAAAATAGACGTGATATATAAAACAACTGTATTATGATAATGAACCATGTGACCACTAGGACTGTGATCCTTGACAGGAGGCAGAACATGAAGTGCAAGATGTTCTCCCTGGATTTTTTATTCAGGGCATCTATTAGGCATGGTGCAGTGAGGGGCAATCGAAGCAGAGCACAGCATTCTCACTGAGTTGAGGAGACAGAGATTATAGCTCAGGAAGGTTGTTGTAGTGAGAGTTTATAGAGTCATAGAGACTGTAAGTAGTTGCAGAAAAAGAGAGTTCAAAAACTCTGTATGGGTCCTCCTGAAGGCTTTGGCTGAATTCTCAGCTGCATATTTGTAGGGTGAGACATGAGTCCAGACCAAAAAAAAAAAAAAAAAAAAAGAAGAAGAAGAAGAAAAAAAAAAGACTATCAGAGTAAGAACAAAGAAAACATTAAGTGCAACAATTTCCACAGCTTCCAAAGGGCTGGGTGATGATTGAGTTTGAAATGCTCAGAGTAGAAAGAACTAAATATCCAGGGCATTCAGTAGCAACCCAGAAAGATCACAGTTTGGTGTTAAAATGGCTAAATTAGTGGTAGAGTAACAGGTATTCTAGACATGCCCTCATAAAGTTTTAAAACAAGTCTAAAAATGATCAAATAGATCCACAAGTAACATAACTGCCTGCTAAAATGTAAAGTTGAAGGAAATGTATATCATCATTAAGCAGAGGCAACCTGTGCAGAGCTTGTGCTGGGATTCTCTTTTCATTGCTAGAGTACTACTGCCCTCTGCTGATGCTTACAGTCTGTATTGATGGGGAAAGGGATCTGTAGGGACCATGCTACTCCTTGCAAACAAATACAAGAAGACTGAACACAAAGAGAGTAATACATCAGGATGTAGTTGATCCTACATTCTCTGGTTTACCATAATCACTAAAGGAGAAAGATTAATCTAGATGGAGTTCAAATTGTATCAGTTGCATTAGAAAATGTGAGGTGACCTTAGAAATTAGATACCTTCTTGTTTTATTGAAATCACATATGAATCTCCCGAAATTGAAGTGAGTTTATTTAATTAAACTCAAGGAGTCAGTGGTGAATCCAGGAATAAAATACAGAGCTTATCTTTATTTAAAGTTTAACCAAGCTTCTGCTGAACACTTTATCACACATGGTCTAAATTATTTGTAAAAACCAGATAGCAGGCAATATTATAAAAAATATTTGAACGTAGCAATTTTTAAAGGTACCTTCAACACTTTTTTTCCTTCTTTCCCTCCCAAACCCCCTTTTTCTGTTCATTGCTTGTTTCTTTCCTTGCTTCTTCCTTCCCTTTTTCCCCTTTGAGCGTCAGAACACTAATTACTGAAGATACAGTTTATAACTCATGAGGACAACATAGGGTAAAGATAAAGAGCCTGGAATTTGATATTAGATGCACATTATAATCCCATTCTACCATTAATACACATGGTTCTTAGGCAATTTAAATCTCAGTGGTTTCATCAGTAAATCGGAGCTGGTAATAATGGCATGTCATGCAGGGATTGTGAGTATTATATTCATTTAAAATATAAATAAAAGCTTGCATTTGGGCAAGAACTTAAAGCAATTATGTACACAATGGGCTTAGAAAATATGCAATATATACAGAATTCAACAAAATTTAGATAGTATTAGTCCTACTACTATGTTGTAATTTCATTCCAAAATATTATACTTATTTCTTATTATGTATAATAGCTGGCCTAACATTTTATATGTAATATATTTTATAAACTTTCTCCTAAAGCCAAGGTGATATCTATGAAATCTGTAAGTGAGTGATGTAAGGGTATTTAGAAATTCTCTTTCTCCAGATTAAAATTAGTACTTCCATCAGTCATATGATAGTGGCTAAAAGTCTTAGTGTGCCTTCGGATGAAATGCAATTTCATTTCAATGCCAGTTTTTGTTTGGGAGGAAGAATGCACAAAACTATTATTCTCTATTGATGTATTATAGACATGAACCAAGTAAGTGAAGGGAGGAAATGCTGGGAAGGAAGCAATGGAAATGGGTACTGCATTGCAGAGATGGACATGCAGCTAAAGTCATGACCTTGGGCTGTGGTTGTGCTCTTTGCTATTGGGTTCTTTTTTTCTTTATTGATTGATTAAAGTATTATATATGTGTCCTCATTTCCCCCATTCCCCTCATGCCCCACTCATACCCTCACCCCTTGGTGTCTGTGTCCATTAGTTATGCTTATATGCATGAATACAAGTCCTTTGGTTGGTCTCTTTCCCCTTACCCCCACCCTCCCCTACCTTGCTATTGGGTTTTGCTTCTAAAAACTTCTGCTGACATAGAGAGGAAAATTATGTCTGTGTATCAACTTGTTATATTCATATCTACAAATGTTTACATAGGTAACCATTTTTTATCTGTAATATTCTAAACATGAGTTTTTACTCATGTCTCAAAGTCTAATCCATAATCACATGGATTATTTTAGTTCTTCCTTCTGCCCCACCCCCATTTATCTGTAAACTCTAACTTCAACAGTAAGAAATATGGCTCCCATCATCTGCCATTCACTTATGTAATTGTTCATTTCCAGTAGGCATGTATAGTAGTGCCAGAATCTTTAACCTGTACTCCCACAGGAAAAACTTTATCAACTAGAATGTGGGGTTTAAATCCATGTCCTTTTGCCTTAAGTCTTCTAGAGTCTAGACCCTTCATTTCCAAAAGATTCTTAGGTCATCACCTTTTCCTCTATTCTCTTTAGTGAGATTGTTTTATACATTTGTGATAGTTATGAATATAACTATCGTAGTGTTGATCCCATTGTAGGCTCCCCAAGCCTCCAAAACAATTTCTTTCTTTAAAAATTAACATCCGGTTTCAAATTTTGTACTATAAAGCTCTATAGGTTTTGATAAATGTGTGATTTTATGTATCCACCATATAATATCCTACATAATTATTTCACTATCCTCCAAATCCCCTGTGTTTCACCTTTTCATCTCTCCCCAGAACCCCTGGCAACTTCTGACCTTTTCCCTGTGTCTCTATAGCTTTGCTTTTTCCAAGATGTTTATTTGGACATACAGTATATATTTACTTTTTTCACTTAGCGATATTTTTACCCTTTGGCTAAGTTATGTATCTTTGTATCAGTGGTTCCAAACTGGGGATAATTTAGACTGGAAGGGACAGTTGGCAATGTGTGGAAGCATCTCTAGTTGTCACAACTGTAGGAGATAGGGCATCTGCTGTGTAGTGGCTAAGGATGCTGTTGCCACCCTCCATGCATAGGAAAATTCCTCACAAGAAAAAATTATATAGCCCAAATGTCACAAGTGTCCAGGTTGGGAAACCCTTATTTTTAGGAATTTTAAAAAGAACTTAGTGTAAATTATCCAAACATATTTGTTTTCAACATTATTTTAAGTTCTTTTCATTCACTTATAAATTTAAAACCAACCTGTAAGGTTTTTTTTTAAACTTGATAGGATTTAAATTGAGATTTTGTTAAATCTGTAGATCAGTTTGAAGGGAATTGACATCTTGATAAGCTTGTAAATATGTATTGAATATGGCACAAATCTTTTCTGCTCAAATTCCATTGGCCAGAAATTTGTCACATTTAGGTTAAAACTGAGAATTGTACTATTCTGTTGTGAAGATCTGTGACAGCTAAACTCAGTTATTGTAGAAGATGGAGAGAAGTAAATATTAGTAGTGTGCCATAGTCAACCTCTCTGATCACGAAGTTGTTATATTTATTCTTCTTTTCACTTATTCACCATTTCCCAAGGAACAATCACAAATCCTAGCCAGTTATTATCTAGCTCATGTCATATTATTTGAATAATATTCAGAATTGTCCATCAGGACCAAATATAATCTAACAGAGTATAAAGTACTCTGGCAATTTTTAACTATCCTTGCCTCCCATATTCCATAGTGGGTAAGAAATAGAATAACTACAAATTCCTAGTTTGGAAAAGGACAAAAAACACAGTCTTGAGCAATTTAATTTGTTTTCTTATCAGCAAATATTCTCTGATTCAAGAGGCATAGTCTAATTCAGAAAAATATACAAATAAATACTGTAGTTCAGGTACTTTACACAATGTCAGCAGACAGGGAACAGTTTAGCTCGGATAATCAGGGAAGCATGGCCTTGAAGGTGAGTGAGATTTTATCACTTGACGTAGGGAAGGCAAAAGGGCCAGAGGGGAGGACGGAATTTTTCAGATGAGAGCATATTTTTAGAAGAGAGAGTAATTCACGTGTTCCAAATTTTATCTGTTCCATAATGTCAGCAAACACTGAGAATTCTCTCTTTTGAGTACTCAGAATTTGGTATGGCTTTCAGTTTTTTGTCCCCAGATGTTTAGTTACTGGAAGTATCAGAAATGTCTTTATTAATATATAGTACAGTGCCGGTATGATGATGAAGGAGGGGAAACATGATATATGTAAACTTCTACAAGTCCCTAGTCCTTTTTGTTTTATTTTGTTTTGTTTTATGTTAGGTAGGGTATTGTATAGGAAGAAAGAAAAAATATCCTTGGATTTCTCTAAAACATTCCTCTGCATTTATTCTAGATGTTTGACTATGTTACTACTTACAGAACAGTGTGGCAAATAATGTATACATTAAAATATTTTTTACCATATTCATCCATTGTTTTCCTTAATTAATAAGAGGAGGAGATTCATCTTGGAAATCAGAATGACTTCTGCTTCAGACAGACAAATATCATTAGTTGGCAGGCTGTCATCAATTAATATACAATATGACAGACCAGGTGGCCATAACCCAGGATAAGCTTTGAAAGTACACAAAGTAATATGTATCTTCCATCTGGCAGGCTGAAGGATTTGGAAGAGGTGCCAAAGTAGTCATTGGTTTATTGTTAGCCAGAGATCATGGCTGTATAATGTACTGAATTAACCACTGTTGTGTTCCGTTTTATTGTCTTCAAAGATGCAACTTGGAACATTAACATGCTAATTAAATCTCAGTTTCTGACAACTATTGGGGAAATAGGTTTGTTGCCTAAATACTACAGAAAATTTGAACAAGTCTCAACTTCTTCAAAGTTTACTTTCAAAAAGATATTTGTTCTTAACCTGGAAAGATACTGTGAGACTTTTCTTCTGAGCTTCTTGCTGATATATGCAATCACCTGCTTAACACCTTCACTTGTCTCTCTCACTTAACATGTTTAAATCTGTACTTTTGATCTTACAACTAATCTAATGTTTTCCTCATTCATCTCAGTAAACAGTTCCTCCGTGTTCCTAGGTACATAAACCCAAAGTCTGCAAATAATCCTCTGCACTGGCCTCTCTCATATGCACATCCTTCCATCTGCATAAGCCTGTCTATTTTGCCTACAACGCATTTTCCACATCTCTGCGCTTTTCTCCTTGTTCATTGCCACCATTTTATTCTAAGCTTTACCTCTCTCCTGTATAAGTGAAATAACTTCCTAATTCTTCCTACTTTCATTTTTGTCCGCCTCGACCTCATGTATACATACTGTCAGAATATCTTTAAAATGTTTTTGAAACTTTTTTATCTCTTACTCAAAGTCTTTGGTATTGGCTGTTCTGTTTGGTATTTTTCTGTCTTTTGTTGTTGTTTTTCCCTTGGTAAATATCAGTATCCTTGTGGATATTTCTTAACTTTAAAACTCTAATAAATGTTATAGATTTCCCAATTTATAGCCATAGTAGCTATTTGATAACATTTTATCATATATAATTTTATCATGCATTAAATCTTTTATTGATAATCCTTACCTGCAGATATTTTTTAGATAGAGTGGGAGGGAGGGAGGAAATTTGAAACCCAGGTAGATGTCCTTGATTGGAAATCAAACTTTCCACCTTTTGCATGGGCCAATGGTCTAACCACTTAGTGGTGCATATGTTCTTTCTGATTGGCTAATGCAGACTGGTGCAGCCACTGTGGAAAACAGCATGGAGTTTCCTCAAAAAATTAAAAGTGGAATGCCTATTTGACCCAGTAATCCCACTTCTAGGGGTATATCTCCTGTTATTTTGAGCTCTGTTTTAAGACTCTCTTTGCTCATCAACACTGAATCTCATTTACAAAGCTTAAAAATCTTCACAAAGATCTTCAGTATTTTGATAGAAAACAAAAATGTGGACACACATTTCTTCTGTTAAGCTTGCCTTTACCCCTGGCAAGTTACTTGATACTTGCTTATTCCACAGTTTAGCTGCTTCTTTTTTCTGTTTGGACTGCTTATTGCATCGAGGAGAAAATTACTACTAAGAATGCTTGGTTTAAACCCTAAGCAATCCTCGTTCAGTCATTCCATTTAGGGACCATTCTATACATTCACAATTTTTTTTCAATGTCCCTACCTTTCTTATCTTCTGACTCTCATAAAGTAATATTACCGTGCTTTTTCTTTTCACTTCTAGAACCTTGCAAAAGAAAAATTGGCATATAGTAGAAAATCATAAAAATTATTTAATTTAGCAATTCAACCATGGGTGTGTATTAGAATCATCTGGGAACTTTTAAAAATACTGATGTAAGGATCCTGTCCCAGAACAAATAAGTGAAACTTTGAGGATAATGCTCTAATATGGGTATTCTGAAGAAACTCTTAAGTTCCTAGGTGCAGCAAGAATTAATATAAGCATTGGCCACTGAGTGCCTCCTTGAAATCCTGGTCTTCTGACTGGTAACTATAAGAATAAGTCAACTTCAGTGGCAGACGGCTGTGCAGATGTCCATGTTAGTCATGCTATCAGGCTTTGTGAACTGCCAAATCCTCTAGGTCAGCAACTTTCAACCTTTTTCATATCATGGCACATATAAACTCATTGCTGAAATATTTTTTTTTTTGCCTACCTGACCAAAAAATAGGTGTAAATTTTATTATTTTATTCATTCCCATTGGACAGTTATTGTTGTGTTGGCTGTTATCATTTTTTATTTGACATTCTGAGGGAAAGAGGCCGGTGCCCCTGGCTAAATCGTCAGCTATTGCATGTTTGAAAAATTATGTGGCTAATTAATAGGTGAATTAGCATATTCTACATAGAGAAATGATGCTGCATACGCACATCTAGTAGTTGATCATCAAAGTGATGTCTATAAAACTGCTGAGAAATGCCTTTTCTATTTCCTCCCCAGGGCTTCAGGAAGCTGCACTTACCTAGTCTTTGAATAAACCTGTTGAAGGTGGGCAGATTGGCAGGCAGATCTCTTAAATGCTGGTGTTAGAACTTGGCCTAGGCAAGCACCTTTTATAATTTACTTTCAACTTGGCTTAAAGAAGGTGATTTTATGCCTGGGCTAGGGATGAAGGGAGATTCTGTTTCCCTCTGGGGACTTAGGGAGGATGAGAACATTCTCAGTTCTGTGCTTTTTGCCCCCTTCCTTTGAAAAGAAATAAAATTATACAGTATTGTGCTGCTGCTCCACTCAGTTCAGGCGCACCTCAGTTCAGGCAAGCAGAGCCAGGTAAGCAGCATGAGCCCCATTCATCCTCTTGCAGAATGCTTGGAATAAAACATGTTACAGAAAGCTTACATTGTTTCTGATGACCCATCAATGGCATGTAACTATCAATGGATGTGACTGTAATATTCTTAAATTCAAAAGCATCATAGCTGCCTCACATTTTCACATCTTCAGTAGAGAATTAAATCTTCGTTTACTGAGACTTCAGATAAAACAATCCTGGCATTTTGTCTAAATTATGTGCTGTTTTACAAATTCCCAGTGCTTGGAAAATGTGTACCAAATATCACAAAGAAATGTAGAAAAATATGGAAGTTCACTGTTTTACCCATCACTATATAATGCATTTTAAAAAAATTGCCTAAAGGGGGAAAAGTTATCTTTTATACCAAGTGAACGTTATCATTTTTTAAAGATGTTTTTATTGATTTAAGAAAGAGAGGACGGGAGAGGGATAGAGGGATAGAAAAGTCAATCCATTCCCTCCTCCATGCCCCCATTTGGGGATCGAGTCTGCAACCCAGGCATGTGCCCTGACCAGAAATGGAACTGGAGACCTCTTGGTTCATGGGTAAGTGCTCAACCACTTGGCCACACTGGATGGGTGAAACTTATCAATTTTTATTTTGACTTCCTGTTCAGTTTCTCTAGCTAAAACAGGATTTTATATAATTTTTTATGCAGAAAGAGAATGGCTTTTTGGCTTTTTTTCTTATTATTATTTAACATATTTTTTCTCATTGTTGTTTACATTTTGAACAGAAAACATTAAAAACTATTTGAAAATGCCTGAGAAGAGTGATGTGTAAGTAAAATCACAAACAATATAATTCTATTGGTCAGAAAGGACACCTTAATATAATTTTTTTCAAACAATTTATTAAATACTAGAGGCATGGTGCCCGAATTCATGCACAATAGGGTCCCTCAGGGTTGCCTGCAGGGATCGAGCCTAAACCTGCAATCCAATGCTACCTGCAGCTCCTACCTACTGCTCCCAATCATCCTGGCCCCACTGTGCCTGCCGTGGGCTCACTCCCAATCAGTCCCAATTGGGAGAGGCTTGCGCTGCCCCAGCAGCACTTGCCAGCCATGGCCCTGTGTCTGGTGCCCTCCTAAGGGGAGTGGCCTGTGGGATCAAGCTGAAACCAGATCTCGGACATCCCCTGTGGGGTCTCAGATTGCAAGAGGTAATAGGCCAGGCTGACGGACCCCAGTGGTTCATGATTGAGCTAGTGAGGAACCACAGGAAGGCTCCAGGACATGTCCAGCTCATCTCACTCAATTCCAATCAGCCAGACCCCAGCAGCAAGCTAACCTACTGGTCAAAGCATCTGTACCCTGGTGGTCAGTACACGTCATAGCAACTGGTAGACCAGTTGACTGAATACCCCCTGGTAGTCAGTGCACATCATAGTGACTGGTCAACCAGGTGAGTGTCTGCCCTTTGGTGGTCAGTGCACATCATAGCGAGTGGTTGAGTGGCCTTAACATATTATTAGCATATTATGCTTTCATTGGTTGATTAGTTGTTTTGCCCTTTGGTCTATTTTCATATTATTCTTTCATTATATAGGATAAATATATTAAATAAAATTCAATAAATATTGTACTAAATAACATTCAAATATTTCACCTGATATAAATGATATATTTTAACTTTGTTGATATTTTATTTGATAGATATTTATAGAAATAGTAAAATATTTTACAATTGTTTAATATTTAAAATGAACCAATTTCTCTATCATTTTGTTGGCTAAATATGTATACATATCTGAGTATGATGCCTAATGCATAGTGGATAACAAGAAAAATTTTGGATTGATTATAATATTACTAACATAACCTGTGTTTTAACTTTATAATGTTCTCAGTAGTAATTTTTATTTTGGCCTTGCCTTTATATTTTATTTATTATCAATTGTAAAATGGGATAGAAAGATGACTAAATAAGATTTGTAGATTTATTAGCAATTAATTTCTGAATTTATTTTTTTATACTTTTTAATTTCTACCTGGAAGAATTTTTATGACTATGAATTTTAAACTGGTAAGGGAATTCTAATGAGGAAGTATATTAGCAAAAAAAAAAAACACCCCAAAATATTTAAGAAAGGGTCTAGAGTGGTAACCTCTAACTAATTGAAGTATTATATCTCCTGGTGTTTTGATTTATTTACACTCTTAATTAAAAAAAATATGTTCCATGATTTTCAGTAAATGATAATTATATGTTGAAGTAATGCTACAACATGTCAAACATTTTGGAAACTGAAAGAAGAAAAGGGCTGGGACCATTACCCTGAGCCTCACTGCATGTCAGCTTTCTGAGTAGTGGGTAGAGTCTGTGTCTGTTATATATGAAAGAGATGTATGGGCTAGGCTCTGGTTCAAACTCAAGGCTACCTTTCTACTTTTTATATATGAGGTTATGCTCCATAGGCAGACCGTAATAATGGGCTTTTCTGTGATGGTCCATTTAATCTGGGAGGTAAGAGTCGGCTAGGGTTTCTCTGCATCTAAACTTTTTCTGGGGTAAGGGTACATGGTGCAGGACTGAGTGGGGTTTGTTAGGTAGCTGGACCTCAGAGGTAGTCCTTGTTCCTCAGATGGTATGAGAATATTTTTTCACATGTCTTAAAATAGTGTGCATATAACGCCAAGATCCTGAGGACCTGAAGAGAAGCCATGTTGCCAGATAAGGAGGATGCAACAGCAAATTTAAACAGGACTGAGGACTAGAGAGAAGGTATGCATCTCAGCCAACAGAGCACAGTGGCTCATGTCCTCCCCTGCAGACCTTTTGTAGGATCCTATAAAAGGATTCTAGAATCTATAGCAACTGAGGGAGACTCTAATTGGAAATGAGCCATGGCTGGCATGGCTCAGTGGTTGAGTGTTGACCTATGAACCAAGAGGTCATGGTTCGATTCCTGGTTAGGGAATATGCCCCAGTGCAGGGCATGCAGGAGGCAGGCAATAAATGGTTCTCTCTCATCATTGTTTCTATGTTTCCATCTCCCTTCCTCTCTGAAATAAATAAAAATCTATTTAAGAAAATAAATAAATGGGAAGGAATTTGGAGTGGGGTGGGATAGAGAGAGGGATGTGAGGGATCAACCAAAGAACTTGTATGAATAACTCATGGACACAGACAATAGAGTGGTGAAGGCCTGCGGCAGAAGGTGGAATGGGCTAGAAAGAGTCAATGGGAGGAAGGGAGACATATGGAATACTTTCGATAATAAAGATTTAAAAGAAAAAACAAAGAGAGGAGAAAAAAATAATCCTCAAAATGAATAAAATTTATTCTTGGTAATACTTATAATTAACATAAATTATTAATATCATCAATATTTGAGGTAAGAAAAGAACAAATTTTTAAAGATCTGTATTTTCATTTCTCTTCTGACATTCCTTCATAATAATAGCCTGGATTGAGGTTTATTTTAAGTATCTAAAATTACTACATGATTTACTAAATTTGGGGAGTGTTCTTTTCTTAATTCTCTAGTCAGAAGACAGAGTTTGAAAAAAATGTGACTAGGTTATTATTCCTTGTGCATAAAGAATAAGGATAATAAGGATATCTACAAAATCTTTAAAACTAAAATAATATATAAAAATTTCTGTATCATTCATAAATGACTTAGAGAATGAAGTCTCATTACACAAAACATGAACCATTTTATTTCTAACTATTCTCACTAAATATTAATGAGATTCAAAGCCTATGAAATAGTGAATACTGCTCCCACAATTAAAAAAAATAAAGTACTTCTGTTTCAAATAGTTATCATTGTTATTTATGTGATTAAGTTACAAAGATGGATAGTTACCTTGAAAATTCGCAGGAGACACCAACACCTGAGCAAGTTATTTAAATGTAATACCCAAGTGTTTTAAAAATAAATCCTTAGTCATCACTTTAAAGCTGCCTGGATCAGGTCTCTTTTTCATCTAGAGTTCACTGGAAATCAAAGAAAGGAGGGTCTGAAGCCACAGCATGGAAATTCCTGGAGGACTTTGAACATTTGTTTCCGTACACTTCCATTGTTAATGTATACCTCTGGGACAATCCCACTAAGAGCATCTTCAAATTTAGGTCACTTAAAAATAATATAATCATCTCCCTTTTCTTTATGTAACTCTGTCTCCCAACCACTCATCTCTGTAACCACTGTTTATACTCATGCCTTTGCTTGTAAAATCTTCTCCATAAACTCTTACTACAGAAGAAATTTCACTTATTCATTCTGTAACTTAGAATTTCACTGAAGAAATGGTCCATGTACAATTCTTGTTCCCATCTCTTCATATTTTATTCACAACATACTGTAATATTTCTGCCTCCTTCACATCATTGAAATTCTTCCCACTAAATCACAAGAGCCTAATTGTAAAAAAAATTTAATTTTTGGTATCACTTTGCTACTTACAATATCACTTCCTTTTTCTTTAACTTCATGACACCATCTTTTCATGTTTTTCCTCCAGTTTCTCTGAAAATGTCCCTCAAATTATCACCCACTTGTCAACCTAATGGCCAGGACCATTAAATGTATTAGGAACCTAAAGTCTAATATTTAAAAAAAAAACTCATCTTATTTTCCCATCTGCATTCTATCCTAATATATTGCTTTTTACTCCTTGGTTCTGTGTCCAATTCTTAAAGTCAGAATACAGGAAGCCAAACCTGGTTCTTTACTATAATAAATACTTTATCATGCCTTTTTATTCTTAAGTATTTTTTGATAACTACCAACTTAAAAATTATTACTTAGCCTGGCTGATGTGGCTTGGTAGTTGAATGTCAGCCTATGAACCAGGAGGTCACTGTTTGATTCCTGGTCAAGGCTTATGCCCAGGTTGCAGGCTTGATCCCCAGTGGGGTGTGTGCAGGGGACAGAAAATCAATGATTCTCTGTCATCATTGATGTTTGTATCTCTTCCTCTCCTTTTCCCTCTAAAATCAATAAAAATGTTTTTTAAAACTTATTAATTATTACTGGACTATTAAAATTACCATTATACTTGGTTTTGTCTTCAATCTCATTTCCTATAATGTGTTTTGAAAGTTTACCCTTTTGAAGATGGGATTTTATTTTCTTATTATTTTGAAATAATTATTTACATATTCCTTTCTCAGACTTAAGGGTTGTGAATATTATTTTCCTACTAGTGGCTTGTGTTTCATTTTCTTGTTTTGAGGTTCTAGCAGGGGAGCACAGCTACTTGTATTCCCTTGATCGAGGACCAGTCCTCTCTGGGAAGAAATGCCTTAGCATTATTCACACACATTTGACCCACGGATGTGATGTATCTCTCCATTTATTTAGTATGTCTACATTTTCTCTCAGACATGTTTTTTAGTTTTTAGAAGTGTTTCCATTAATAACTTCCTATATAATAAAAGGCTAATATGCAAATAGACCAAATGGTGGAACAACTGGAACAATCGAACAACCAGTTGATATGACATATGCTTACCACAAGGGGGCGTGCGTGGATCATAGTGAGCATTGGCTGCTACCAGGTGGTGGAGCAGGTGAGCAGGAGTGCCAGACCAAGGCAGGGCACTGGCTGCTGTCATCAGGATGAGACTCTAGTGGTTACTGAAAATTCTTTGCTCCTGCATGCCTAGGTCCTGCCTGGCACTCGCACCCACTGCCAGCGCCAGCTCCGCTCGCACCTGCAGCCAGAACCAGAGCTGCCACTTGCACCTGTGCCAGTCCTGATTGCTCAGTACCATCAACAGGTGCAAATGGCGGCTGCCAGCCCTGATCATCCCTGAGGGCTTCTCCATCTCCCATGGCTCCTGAAGGGTGATTGAGGCTGGCAGCTGTCTCATGCATCTGATGCCAGCAATGGTCCCACTCTCACCTGGTGCCATTATCAGAGCTGCTGCTCGCACCCACAGCCAGTGCTGAGCCACGGCTCGCACCTGCTGCCAGCACCTGGGACCAGTCCCAATCGCTCGGCACCATCAACAGGTGCGAGTGATAACTGAAAGCCCCGATCACCCCTGAGGACTTCTCCACCTCCCCTGGGTGATTGGGCCAGCAGCCGTAACTTGTATCCACTAATGGCACTGGCCCCACTTGCACCCACTGCTGGAGCCCACCCCAATGGCTGTGCACCATCAGCAGGCTAACGTGGGGCTTACACTATCAGTGCATGGTAGCAGCAGCAGTGGGAGCAGGGCTGCCAATAGAGAGGAGACCAGGAGCCCCGGTGGAAGGGGCCAAGCAGGGGCATGGAAGATGGGCCAAGGCTCAACCCTGTGCCCACTGCAGCCTCAGAGCCCACAGTTCCTTTAAAAGTGCACAAATTTGTGCACTGGGCCCCTAGTTTAAATATAATATGCTAGACGAAGCCAGGCACAATTGGTAGTCAGCACTCTGTGTGTGTACTTTCGCATGCACTTTCATATGCACTTTCAGGAGCCCCCAGACCTCTGTCTTGCACAGCTCCCCTAAGTTTCCTTGCACTCCTTCCTTTTCACAACAAACCAGACTTCCCCTATGAGTCTCGCCTGGAGCTGGGGTTCAGTGCAGTGGAATTTTCCATCTCCCTCCCGCTAGAGAAAACCAGCCAGGCACTCTAGCACCCGCTTTCTCCACACATGCATACCTCAGGTTTTTACAGCTCCTTTGAGTCTCCGTGAGCCCCTCTATTTCCTTCTAGTTGTAGAATTTTAACTCAGCCAGCCTTCCTGTAGTTCTGGATGGTGTCTGTTCTGTCTTTTAGTTGTAGTTTTGAAATTGTTGTGCGAGGCAGCAGTTTAGGTGTTCACTTATGCCACCATCTTAACCAAACAAGTGGGAAGACAAGAAATATGAAGCAAGAGCCAGAAGAATAAACAGAACCATAGACTTTGCAGAGGCAATATTTGGCATGGCAATTAGGGAATATTTCTTCATCACAGCCCCCAAAAGACTACCAATAATGGCACTATCAGATATATACTCGATAAGAACTATATTTTATGTGTTCAAAGAAGTAGAATTCAGCCTTGAAAATTTCACCAAATATTTGGAAACTATAAATGGTGGTAAAGAAAATTATAAACTGAACCAAACACACATTCTGGAACTAAACTTCCATTAACCATATTTAAGATACAAGGAAAGGTGTAACAGCAGATCAAATTCTCCTCTTTGGGTGAAGATAAACTCAATTACCTAAGAAATAGATCTGAAGAAAATATCTAGCATTTACAATAGAAGTAGAAAAGTTGGGAAATAAAAAGGGAGGGTGAAATATAGAGTGAATGCTTTGAAAGTTCTAAAATATACATTTTTTTGTTTGTTTGAAAGGAGAAAAGGAAATAATAATAAAAAAACCTGGAAAAAAATTAATTCCTCCACTGAGACACATGCAGTGCAGCTGAAAAAAAAGAAATACAATGAGAAAAATATTTTATATTTTAACTAGAGGCCTGATGAACGAAATTCATGCAAAGGGCTCCACCCTTGCAGTCCCAGCCACCTCAGCTGGCCCATCGAACCCCTCACAGTCTCAGCCAGCCCTCGCAGCCCTGGCTTCATCCAGAAGGTTGTCAGAAAGTCATCTAGAATGTCATCAGGATGGTTGTTCTGCTGTTTGGTCTAATTAGCATATTAGCCCTTTATTATATAGGATTACAGCTTGCTTTCATTATTATTTTGTATTGCTTTCAGATGTACAGCATATTCCCTAGATAGTCATATACTTTCAAAAGTGGTCCCCCTTGCTGAAACAGGTTTGGCTCAGTGGGTAGAGCATCGGCCTGCGGACTGAAAAGTCCCAGGTTTGATTCCAGCCAAGGGCATATACCTTGGTTGTGGGCACTTCCCCAGTAGGAGGCATGCAGGAGGCAGCTGATGGATATTTCTTTTTCATCAATGTTTCTAACTCTCTATCCCTCTCCCTTCCTCTCTGTAAAAAATCAATAAAATATATTAAAAAAACAACATTTAAAGGTGATCCCCCAATATTTCCAGTACCCATCTGACACCACACATAGTTGTTACAATATTATTGACTGTATTCCCTGTGCTGTACTTTACATCCTGGTGACTATTTTGTAACTACCAGTCTTTACTTGTGAATCTCTTTACCTCTTTACCTAGTCTTCTAACCCTTCTCCCCAAAAACATATTAAAAAGAGAAGGAAAAAGGCATATTTTCTTTAAAGTTCAAAATTTATATAAATAGCTATTATCTTAATTGCAATAATATCCAAAAAATGTACAGTATATCAAAGATATTGGGAGATCATTTTTAATATACTAAATGGATAAATTGTCATTCTGGAATATACACTTAACTTTTCAGATGGGCAAAAGTTGAGTGAGGTTTAAGCAGCAAATACCCTTCAAATGATTTATTTCAAATAAAAAATATACAAAATGAAAATATGGAGATGCAGAAAAGAATTAAGAACAGAAAAGGGTTAAAAATATGGGTAAATATAAATGCATATTGATGTATAGAATAACAATAAAAATAGCTTGGAAGATTTTAAAAACACTTATTTATAATTAAAATACTTAATAGCTTGTAGGACTTACTTTCTAAAACTTTTACAAGTTTTGAAGGCAAAGGATAAAAATTAAAGTAATACCTATAGTCATTCCTAGGTCAACTACTATATCAATAAACATATGGTATAAACCTTTCATGAAAACATGGAAAGATACAAATATACTATCAAGTCAAGAAGAATAGGAACCAGGGAACATAGAAAGTACATAGTAAAAAGGCAGCCATAACCCCCAAATATATCACCAAATGGACTGAGTTAAAATAAACTAAAGTGGAATAATTACTGCAATCAAAAAAACAAAAATTATGGGATTGGATTAAAAAGTTCTAACTGGGTTAGATGGTGGCCTTGTCCTCTTTCACAGGAATATAAAGTATGTAAAACAATTAAAACATTAGGACAAAGAAAGGTTGAAAAATCAAAGATTGAAAACACTTATTATACAAATGCCAAAAAGGAGAAAATCATATAATGTCTAATTACTGAGGTTTATACTTGAAACTAAGATAATGTATGTAAACTGTAATTGAAAACTAAAAATGATTTAAATTAAAAAAAAAAGAATTTTGAAGTCAAAAAAAAGGAAAGAAGTAATAGTTAATATAAGACAAAGTAGATTTTAAAGCATAAAGCATTATAGAGCATCATTGTATGGTGCTAATAAATTGAATTCAGGCTCAATTTGGTTCAGTGTGTAGAGCATCAACCTGAGACTGAAGGGGTCCCAAGTTCTATTCTGGTCAAGGGCACATGCCCGGATTGTGGGCTTGATCCTTAGGAGGGAGCTGTTCAATGAATCTCTCTCACCACTGATGTTTCTATCTCTCTCCCTCTCCCTTCCTCTCTGAAATAGATAAAAATATATTATTTTTTAAAAAAGAGGAGTTCTTTAAATCCTTATAATGAAAAAGATTATAAGATTATATAAATAATTTTAAAGTAATGAATTTGAAATTTTAGATAAAATGGCAAAGTTCTTTTTTTTTCTTTTGAGAGTCCATTTATTTATTTATTTATTTATTATTTATTATTTATTTTTATTTTTTATTAATGTGTTACATGTAAAGATATCTTCCCATCACCCCTCCCCCCTACCTCCAGGCATACCCTAACCTCCCAGTGTCTTATATTCATTGGTTATGCTTATATGCATGCATACAAGTCCTTTGGTTGGCAAAGTTCTTAAATAAGTATTTCTTATTCCATTTAATTTTGCAGCTTAGAAGTAAAAAGTCTAAGAAATTTTATAACTATTAAGAGACTAAATTTGAAATTAAAATATTTTCATAGGTAATCCAAACCCAGGTAGTCTTATAAAGAGCCCTACTAAGTATTTTTAAAAGAATTGCTAATTTTATACAAATTATTCCAGATAATTTTATTTAACATAACATATACCAAACCTGATATGGTATAATTAATTTAAACATCATTACAGAGTTAGTAAATAACTAAGGAAAAAATTGCTAATTTTATACAAATTATTCCAGATAATTTTATTTAACATAACATATACCAAACCTGCTATGGTATAATTAATTTAAACATCGTTACAGAGTTAGTAAATAACTAAGGAAGGATTCATTCTCAAGTTTTTTTGGTTTCAAAGCTTTTAATCTTATTGCTATACTATATCCTATAGACTATAAAGTGTTGATCCATGAAGAAATATACAGATGAAAGGACATTTGTTTAATCCCTCATGTTTCACCAGCTAAAGTCAGAAATGGCTAAGTGGCTTTGTGCTTCTTAAGAGTCCAAGCTTCGCTGTTTCCCACTGACTAGGTTAATAACTCTTTCAACACTGAAATCCATGCCAAAATGAAACCACACACCTGGGACATCTTGAAGTCCAGGGGAAGGTCATGGGAAGGAAACCACTTTCATGGGCTTTTGCTAAAATCATGTTATCTCAGGTACATCAGCAGCAAGAATCATTTATGATGAAAACTGTCCTCTCTAGGTATGTCCAGCTCCCATTCATATGAACCGATCACTCAACAGTTGGTCTCTTTAGGGATGTAATTTCTCTGGTCTAACCGGAATGAGGCAAAGTAATGCTGTGCTCTGTTGTTACATGTCCCAAATTCTGAGGTGCTGACATTGTTCAGATTTGATCGTTTGGGCTTACATAAGCACGTTCAACTAGTTGGAACCTTTAAGCAGGAATAATGGATTTGAGGTGTTATTTTTTCCCCCTGCTGTAATATTCTTTTCTTTCCTCCAGAAAGGAAAGCACTCTCTCTCTCTCTTTTTAAATTTATTGTTATTGTAGAAAGTACAATAACATATCTTTTTTCTCCCATTTCTCTTCCCCCATCTTCCCCCAGGCCTGCACAACATTATTGCCTGTGTTCATAGGTTTTGTGTATATGCATTTAAGTTCTTTGGTTAATCTCTTCCTGTCCCACCCTTCCCCCCAACATCTGCCTTAACTCTGAGATATTTCAGTCTGTTACATGCTTTTATGTTTTTTATTTTATTTTGCTTAATAGTTAATTTTGTTCATTAAATACCATGTATGAGTGAGATAATGTGATAATTTTCTTTCTCTGACTGGATTTTTTTGTTTAGCATAATACTCTCCAGGTCCCTCCAGAGATCCTTCTTTTTTATAGCTGTGTAGTACTCCATTGTTTAAATATAACACCTCTTTTTTTATCCACTCATCTACTTATGGGCACTTGGGCTGTTTCCAGATTTTCACGATTGTATTTGTTCTGATATGAACTTAGGGGTGCATATATTCTTTCAGAATAGTGTTTCAGAATTCTTGGGATATATTCCTAGAGGTTGGGATATATTCATAGAGGTGGGATCACTGGGTCAAATGGCAGTTCCATTTTTTATTTTTGTGGAAACTCCATCCTGTTTTCCATAATGGCCACACCAGTCTGCATTCCCACCAGCAGTTACGAGGATTCCCTTTTCTCCACATCCTAACCAATACTTGTTGTTTGTTGATTTATTGATGGTAGCCATTCTGACAGAAATGAGGTGATACCTCAGTGTCTTTTAATTTGCATCTCTTTTATTATTAATGACCTTGAGCATTATCTCATATGTCTTTTGGCCATCTGTCTTTCCTTCTTAGAGAAGTATCTATTTAGGTCCTTTGCCCACTTTTTAATTGGAATTTGTCTTCCTTTTGTTAAATTGTATGAGTTCTTTATATACTTTGGAAATTAACCCCTTATAGGTTGCATCTTTGGCAAATATGTTCTTCCATGCAGTGGGCACCCTTTTCATTTTATCGATAATTTATTTTGCTTGTTTGTTAATTCTTATCCGGGTATATTTTTTCTATTTATTTTTATTTTTTTAATTTTTTTATTGTGTTACATGTATACATATCTTCCCATTGCCCTCACCCCCACTCCCAGGCATACCCTAACCACCCAGTGTCTTGTGTTCATTGGTTATGCTTATATACATGCATACAAGTCCTTTGGTTGATCTCTTATCTACCCTATCTCTCCTTAATCTTCCTGCTGTAATTTGACAGTCTGTTTGATGCTTTACTGCCTCTATATCTATCCTTTTTTTCATTAGTTTATAATCTTTATTATCCACAAATGAGTGATATCATGTAGTGTTTCTTCTTCATTGACTGGCTTATTTCACTTAGCATAAGGCTCTCCAGTTCCATCCAGGTTGATGCAAATGGTAAGAATTCCTTCTTTTTTAATGGTAGCATTGAATTCCATTGTGTAGATGTTCCAAAGTTTTCTGATTCACTCATCTGCTGATGGGCACCTAAGGCTGTTTCCAAATTGTAGCTATTGTAAATTGTGCTGCTATGAAACAAAGGAGAAAATAAACAAATGGAACTACATCAAAATAAAAACTTCTTCCCTAACCTGTTTGAGTCAGTGGTTAAAGTGTTGGCCCGCAGATGGAAGGGTGCCAGATTTTGTTCCAGTCAAGGACACACCTCAGTTTCAGGTTCGATCCCCTAGGTGGGGCTCCTGTGGGAGAAAACCCAATCTATGTCTCCTTCACATTAATATTTCTCTATCTCTCCCCCTCTCTTCCATTATCTCTAAAAATCAATAGAACATAGGGATTTATGTTCTATGAGAGAGACACATAGATTAGGTTTTCTTCCACAGGAACCCCACCTAGGGGATCGAACCTGAAACTGAGGTGTCCTTGACTGGGACAAAATCTGGTACCCTTCCATCTGCGGGCCAAACAGGTTAGGGAAGAAGTTTTTTATTTTGATGTAGTTCCATTTGTTTATTTTCTCCTTTGTTTGCCTTGCCTCAGGAGATATATTAGTAAACATATTGCTATGAAATTTTGATACCTATGGTTTCTTCTAGGATTTTTATGGTTTCAAAACTTACATTTATGTAAGTCTGTTATCCATTTTGAGTTTATTCTCATGTATGGTGTAAGTTTGTGGTCTAGTTTCCTTTTTTTACATGTACCTGCCCTATTTCCCAGCATCACTTATTGAAGAAACTGTCTTTACTCCATTGTATGCTCTTGCCTCCTTTGCCAAATATTAATTGAGCATAACGGCTTGAGATGATTTCTGGGTTCTCTGTTCTGTTCCATTGATCTGTATACCTGTTCTTGTGCCAGTATCAGGCTGTTGTTGTCTTTTTAAAAGATGTTTCAAGTCTCTGTGGAGTAGGGAAATGGAGGAGAGGAAAGAAAGTTAAAAGTAAACTAGAAGTTAATTTTGTCTTACCGGAGAAGGGGAAGTAGAAGGACTAATGCATTAATGAAAGTGAGTGGCTCTGTGAAAACATGTTATTAGAAGAAATAAAAAAATTTAGTCACCAAAATGAGAAAATGTATAGCCTCTGTTCACAATAGCTGAACATGATCATATCTCATGATCATGTCCTATTTCTCTTTTCAGTCTCATCTCCTGTAGCTATCTAAAGTCTATTTAATATTTCCAATTCATGGAAACAGGCTGTTCCTAACCACCATGCCATTGCTCACAGCTTTCTGTCCTCTTGAACATCAGTCTTTTCTCCTGCAATCACTAGGCTAGTATCTGCTTATACTCCAGCTCCCTCTCAGATGGATCAGCCTTTCTTGACCACCTCAAGATGGGTTAGGTAGCCTCCCTGTATTTCTGAAGTTTTTGTCCTCATTCTTACCCCAATGAGTTTAGTGTTCAGTTTAGGGGTCTCTGCTTTGAGATAGTAGTTATCTTTGCTCCTTAACTGTGGCAATAAATATCTATTAAATCAGTGAATTATTTGAGTTATGAAAAGCAGTTCATTCACTTTTCTGGATGCTCAATTTCTTATGTGTGACATGAAAAGGTCAAATAATATCATTTCTAACTTTCCCTTCACAATAAAAGTGGAGACTCTGGTGTGAGATTCTTAGTTTGGTACTGGAAGGAGTCCATCAGTATAAAACTTCACATCAGAAAAACAATAAAATAAAATAGGGTGTGATTTATAATTTTAAACCTCACACTCACTGGAGTGACCCATAAATAGAGACTTTAATAAGTATGTATGTTTAAAATATTATAGCCTTCCTGCATCATTTTGTCAGTATTATATTTTTAGTATCTTTGTGTATATGGCTCTATAACTGTGATCTAGTCTTACTTTAATGGAAAACAAAGTCAGGGGAGAATTTTATAGTCCAAAGTTTTTTGTTTTATTGTTAGTTTTTAAAGTTTTGCATAAAACCATTATAAAACTGCAATTTAAAAAATCAAATGCTCCAAAAGTTTCTGAGGTTTTGTCTAGAAGCGAGAGAATGTTATCAAAGGATTTCATTAGATGTAGCTACAATTAAAGACAAAAACTTTCTATTTGTTTTTAGAAATTTATACCTAAAGGGAAGATACATCCATATTAAGGTCCAGATTAGATTAGATTTTAATAAAACCCTGGAAAGATTTCTTCAAAAAATTAACATATTTTAATATATTTCTACTCCAATAGAATTTAGTTTCTTACAGACTCATAGTTGTGAAACCAGCTCTTCATGAAGCATGAAGAGCTATGCTTTTAATTTTAATTAAAAAAATGAATAAGTATAAGAAAAACAGGTTACTTTACTGTAGTTACCTCAATAATATCTTCAGGGGATTGGTACCAGTAAATCATGAACTGGATGTTTGGTATCTGACATTGCCAGCCAAAATACCCTGCTTTGGGCTGTATTTAAATAACTGTACCATCAATGCTCTGTTTTACTTTTGTAGTGGGGAGAAAAAACAAGAACAGTGGATTAAGACGCTGAATGCTCCAATATAGCTGTGTGTTAATTATTCTCATGTAGATTCAGAGCAAGAAATATATAGAGAGAGCTATTAGATTTTCAGAAAATGTGTTAAGATGGTGAAATGTGATGGAAAAGGAGGCATTTGACTCCACCTATAATGGTGATTAGAAAGGACTTCAGATAATAAACACTGTCACATCTGAATCCTACAGTGATCACCTGTCTAGAAGCAGACCAGTGATTGCTGCTGATTGCTGGCAAGGAGAAGTGACTGCATGCTCAGTTCTCCAGTTACACCTAAAATTCATTCCACACATTGGGTGATAGAAGTCAAATGAACTAGGAAATTTTTCCAAACAATGAAGAAATGGGCAGGACAAGCAAATGTCTATTAGTTATAGGTAGAATATTTAAATTTAATTTCTTAGGTTAAAGTTCTATATAGTTTGCTTTTAAATTAGTTACCCTTGTAAACTTAAAAGACTGTTTAATCAGACAATATAGATACCTCAGTCCTTTTCAGAAGCAGGTATCTTATTTTGATTTTTCAAATTGGAAACCTTGTTATTTAAAATATCAAAATAGCCAATAAACCAAAATGGTACTTTCTAAGAAGAGGACAGAAGCATTTTATAGCATAGTGTTCACATGATCAGGCACAGAAATGCTTTTTCAAACCACTCTCTCAGAAGTAAATATAGGTTCCCATGAAGACCAAATGTATAACACACACTTGTCTTACTCTGCTTGGGTTGTTTTAGCAAATTACCATGGAATGGGTGGTAAAAAAACACACACACACATTTATTTTTCACAGTGCTGGAGGCAAGGAAGTCCAAGGTCAAAGTGCAGGCAGACTTGGTTCCTGATAAGAGCTCTCTTCTGATTTATAGATGGCCAACTTCTCACTCCATCTTGACATGGCTTAGAGAGGGCTCTAGTCTCTTTCTCTTCTTGTAAGGAGACTAATCCCATCATGAGATCTCCACTCTCAGGACAATTACATCTCCAAGGCCCCATCTCCAAATACCATCATGTTGGGCATTAGAGTTTCAACAGATGAATTTTGGGGCAACACAAAAACAGCCTATAACAGCTATTTCATTATTGTAAGTGTGAAATGTTCTAAAAAATATGTGCAACTTCTTTTTGCAAGTGCAGAACATGTTTGATATATGAAAAAAATATAGGCCCAAAATTTCATTTTGAAATGTCTCGGTTGAATAAAATCTACTTTATTAAATGCAGTAAGTATAGCTCACAATTGTAAACTGTACATTCTGATCCTAATCAGAGTTAATGCCCACCAGATTCCAGATGGTGAGAGGGCATCTAGTTTCACTCACTAAAAAAATAAAAATAAAAAACACTGTACCTCAGTTTGTCCATAGTCAGAGATTCATACCAGTATCCACACATTATGAACCAATGGGCTCACCTCCAGTATTCCAACTGTGAATGGGAAATCTTCAAAATACTGGGCTGCGCTGTATTTCTATATCACCAAAGAATTTATTCACATTCTGGGATCTATGCCTGCATGAGCCCTCCTACATTCAGTATTGTTCTACAAAAGGAAATGCTTCACCATTCTTAGGTCTGTCTTTCAACCCATGTTTGAGACTGCACGGTGACCCGAGAAAAGAGAGAGAGAGGGAGAAGCTCAGCAGCTCTCCCAGGTACTTTCCTGCCTGAGAGTTAGGCACTATCGAAACTGGTACAAACTCTTTTATCTGATCTGTGGTGGTAAAAGGTGTGGAGCTACCCTGCTCCCAGAGCCTCTCCTCCCTCTACTGGTCTCCTTTTCTCCCAGTCCCCAGACTCATTCCTGTGTATTCACAGATCCAGGAAATGAAGGAGCAGTGAATTTGGCTGGTGCTGACTGCAAACACACAGACCAGACGAAACTTTAGGGTCAGGGGTTCAAAACCACAGAGGACCCTGGATGTCATATAGTCCGAACCTCCCTGTTAAAAGCCACAAAAATGCAGTTCAGAAAAGGTCCAGCATATCTAAGACCACACAAATTGTAGCAGCAGAGGTAAGTCTAGAACCTTCCTTCTCTTCCTGCATTTGATGGGATGAGGTTTATCCTGAACTTTGTGCCAGGAGAGTTTTAGTCAGATTTCTGCAAGGTCACAGCTCTGGAGGGACCACAAATAAGTCCAACATCCAGTGTTACTGCTTTGGCCAGTTGATCGTTCTTTGAGCAACTATTTATTGAGTGTTTTACAGGGAGTTCCTTTGAGCTACTTCTTCACTGACTTTGGAACTCTGACACTGAAATGTTGCCAACAGAGCCAAGTGGGGAGTCAGGATTGGCGGCAGCAATTTATTTAGCAATTTCATTGCTCCACAAATAAATTGAGAGCAAAGGAGAGATGTGTCAAAATTTGGGGGCATAAACTTGTATAAAAATATTTTGAAATACATGTTCAGCAGGATTAAAATATTTTTATTTTTTTATTTTTTTTTCTTCTTGCAACTCATTAAGTGTGGATATCTGGCCAATATACTTTAAAATGGCAAGATATGATTCAGTTGCGTTTTAATTGGTCATCATTTATTTGTAAACTGATCTTACTATGTATTAACAAGTAAAACAGAGTGAAGAATGTAATTTTCTTCATTAAATTTATGGGAGTTAAAAGCTAAAACCCATTTACAAAGGAACATGTACTCAGAGCACATAATGCCTTCTTATTGGGAAATACCTCGGGGAGCTCAAATAAATTTGTCTACCCCCAGGAACAACAAAGAGTGAGAACAGGCTACTGTAATGTCTGTTTGTTTAAATGATGTATGTGAATACGCTCAAGATTTGCAGACAAGGAAGATGCAGGGGGAAAATGGAAAGAAATTATGTCGTTTGATGACTCTGGCATCAGTTTAAAGCACACAAAGTAAAGGAAGCATTTGCTCACATCAGAGGAGGAAATCCTTGGATACCACTCAGTGTTCTGACTCAGGAGAGAAATGTTCCCACACTCACATCCTCTGACCTTTACCTTGTGGCAAGCAAAACCCCAAATCTGGGAGGGTTGGTGAGCTTAAGCCTTCAGAACTCTGGACACTGAGCTAAAATAGCTAAAAGCTGGAGCATTTGTTAAGCAGATTTTCATTGATTTCCTGATCTTTGCAGGGATTTTTTTTTTAGTTTTTAATGTCAGGTTACTGCAAGATCTTTTGCCAGATTATCAGAGAAATGACTCTTGCTTTTCAGTAAGATCTATGCTAACTTGGTTGTTTCCTTAAGGGTATCTCTTAACCACTGTATGTAAATAGCAATGCCTACCCTCATCAGTTTCTCTTCATCTTGCCCCAGTTTGTTTTGTATAATATTTATGACTATAACCATAACTTTTCCTTTTGCTTATTTACTTACTACTGTTTCTCCTTCTTTAGTGAACAGTTCACAAAATCAGCAATTTATTCTGTCCTGTGAGCTAATGAAAATTAACATTGTTAAAGATGAACAATAATTTTAAAAAATAATGAATAAATAAATAAATCACAGGAGAGAGACCTTGCTAGAAAATCATTTTAGTACTTGAACTAGGTCTTGGCACAGTAAACAATTTAAAAATTAATATTTTAATAACTTTCACATTATTGTCCTTTTGTTAAGTGAATGAAACTATTGAAAGTTAATAAATACAACCAAAATGATGCTCATTTATTACATTATTTAAAAATATCTTTGAAGTAGATATTATAATTTTAATTTTATGTGGTGAGGAAACTGAGGTTCATTTCTCGTCAAAACATACTTATCACATGCAGCACAAATAAGTATAATTCATAGGAGAATGCTGTAGGGTAAGTACTGTTCTGAAGGTCCAGACGAGAGTGAGAGCACATCTTAGTAAAGGTATGGATTGGACAGCCAGCATCACTGAGAGAGCTGGAGAGGGAATAAATAAGGCAAGATAACATTGGAGAAAAGAAAAGCATTAGGCGTATTCAAGGAAGAGTAAAGGTCAGTTTGCCTGAAACTATCATGAATGTTGAAAGACAGTTACAGGTGAGGCTGGGAGAGTATTTGATATCCATGTTTGAGAGCTTAAATATTTAGTTGACAAGAATTACATAGCTATGGAGAAAACCAGAGCCCTATGAACTTTTTATAGAGTGAAATGACATAATTTAAACTATCCATTAGAAGCATTTAGAAGATAAACAAAGGCAGCATATACATGGTGGATTTATTTGAAAGGGAGAGTTTGAAAGTAATCCAGAAGAGAGGGGCTAGAAGTTAGAGGTTTCACAAATGTCCCTTCATAAGTAAGCGTTATACTTAGAGCAAGCCTGAATAATGGAGATTTACAACTAAGTCACCATTTGGGGAAGCATCCTCTCTGGCCTCGGAAAAAGTGTGCCATGACCTAAGTTGCTTAGACCCTTCTAGCACTCTACCACCAGGATCTTCTTATCTGGTTCCTGTTTCTGAAATATGCTACCTTGCACCCTCACAGTTAGGCTTTCAACACAAGCATGCCCACTGGGCCATCCTTTTGAACCAGAATATCCTTCCTGCATCCCAGCATTTCCCCTTGGCTGCATCTTGGACTCCTTACTAGTTATGAGCTTTTCCACCTCAGTCCCCTGGAGGAGGTGGATTCAGATGGATCACTTCTGAGGGAACTTGAAGTGGACTAATTTAGAGGGACTGAGAGAAGGTAGACCAGCTCATAGAACAGGAGTTGACCTAATAAGAGATTACCACCAATTACTACCTTTGTGGTTTTCAAACTTGATCATGCAACAGAATCACCCAAAGGGCTTGTTAAAATGGGTTGCTGGATGCCCCCCATATTTATTTAGTGGTGGGACTGATGCCGCTTCCCTGATGACCATATTTTGAGGACCATTTCTCTAACAGAAGACTGACTGACATCCTCAAATCTTGCTTTTATTGATGTCTTGGATTTTGCAGAACTCAAAGGTTCATAGTTTTTCAATAGTATGAGTGCAAAAATTGTTAGCCAAAAGCTATATTGAATAAGAATTCATGGTCTTATGTAATATCTTAATCAATAAAGAAAAAGAAAAGGAAAAAAAAGAATTCATGGTCTTTAGGAAATACATTTCTTTACTATTCATACTTTGACAAAGTAATAGGATTGTTGACTGTCCTTCATAAATAAAATTTTAACTGTAGCTATCTAGGAATAAGAAAACCCATTCATGAGTTAAAATTGTGATTATAATTACTTAATCAAAGCTTTTTTAGGTTAAAAAGGAACTGTATTTTAGGAGTAGTAGCAATGAATATGTCAGTTGAGACTTTATTACTACTTTATAACTAAGTACTTGAATGTAAGATGTTATTGGCATTCAAATAGCTTACTTTTATACATGAACAATAATGACTTTATTCATACTAGCTCCAAAGTGAATAGTTTTCACATTATAAAGATGAGCACAGCTATGATTAATCCATCACTAATCACTCTTCGTGCAGAGTGATAACTGACTGTTTGGACTGATTCAGACAATATTGGTTTCTGTATATAAAGAAAAAAATACTGAGAAGAGATAACTGTTTATGTAGAGAAGCAACAATCAGATCTTAGTTTCAAAACAGAAAAAGAAAACCTTTTTTGAATTCCCCATTTCTCCCCAAGGGGAAACAACTCACTATATGTCATACAATATTTAGGACAATTTTTCGTTACATTATAAGGACTGCCTATATTTTCAACATTTTTTAATTGTCAATTACATTGTTACTTTAGATCCTTACTCCACTCAGGCTTCTATAACAAAATACTACAGACTGGGCAGCTTGTTAACAACATACATTTATTTCTCACAGTTCTGCAGGCTGGAAGTCAAAACCCAGTATGCCAGCATAGATTGGTGAGAACCTTCTTCCAGGTCACAGACTTCACATTGTGTCAAGAGAGCTTGTTGGGGTCTGTTTCATAAGAACACTAATTCTACCCCTCAGGGCCTCCAGACCCAATTACCTTCCAAATACCATCACATTGGATATTGGGTTTTCAACTTATGAATTTGGAGGAGATACACAAATTCAGAGCATATCACCCACTATACACAGTGCACTTTAAAAATTGTGATCCTAAGCCATACTTGTCAAATATGCTTATTTGGGCCCTTCTTAATTGTATTTTTGTGTTTGCATGTACCTATGATTATACTTAACTCAGATTGCAAATATGGCTGCATTCATGATCTAATACACTTAAAATGTCCTGGTCCAATCATAAATAACAGATCATAGCACAAAGACTCCCTGCATACCTCCCCCATCATCTATATACAGTGGTACCTCGAGATATGAGTTTAATTCATTCTGTAACCTTGAGTTGTGGGAAACTATGAGACACTCGAGTTGTGGTAAACTGGTGGGTCATGTGCAGCCGGCCGATCCGCGCGATTACTCATATCTCAAATGTTGCTTGTATTCAAAGCAAAAACTGCTCGCTTGATGGCTTGTATCTCAAAAATCTCGTATGTTAGGGCACTCATATCTCGAGGTACCACTGTATATATAAAAGCTAAGCAACAGTTTGACCATTTGACCAGTAGCTATGACACACACTGACTACCAAGGGGAAGACATTCATTGCACAGGCAGGGAAACATGGAACAGACTGATGAATCTCAGAGGGAAGAGGGGAGGAAGTGGGAAGAGATTAACCAAAGATCTTATATGCATACTAGAGACCTGGTGCATAAATTTGTGCACTAGTGGGGTCTCTCTGCTTGGCCTGTGAGAATGGGGCTGAAACTGGCAGTCCAACACCCTCTGAGGGGTCCTGGATTGTGATAGGGTACAGGCCAGGCCAAGGGACTCCCCCCGACCCCCCACCCCCTGCCACCATGCACAAATCCATGTACTGGGCCTCAAGTTAAATATAAAAAGTGAACTTCTAGGTTAAGTTGCAATTGATGCCTTAAATGTTTAATATAAATTAAACCACACCTAATTATCTGTCAGTTATTAGAGAAATATTTCCAGGGTAGTTACTGGCAGCACAACAGTCACATATTACATGTTTGAAATTTTTTTGACCCATGTGGAAGTGGAAAAATAAAAAACAGAGGAAAAAACAACAGTCAATTATTTGCTCATCCAGTTATGTTCCTGACTCAACCTTTTCTCATACTCTCAAATGAAAAGAAGGACTTGGTTTTAATTTCAGTAACTTTAATTACAATATTTCTTTACTTTAGATTCTCTAAGTAGGTTATTAACTATCATTTACTAGCCAATAAGGGTTGTTTTTTTTCAAAAAGTGGCTCATACTGAATTCTGCCATACCCTGAATCTAGGTGGAAAGTATGTGGCCAGAACATTTGCACTGAGTGGCTACACAAGTGAGAAATCACCCTTATTATATTCATCCTGTGACCTGGGAGGTTTATTGGTGTATTTTTTCAGAAGCTAACATATATGACTGAATCATGTTTCATAGGCAACCGATTTTGCTTCATTTTTCCTCCACATTGACTATCCTTTGGGGTATTATGTTCATTAACTCATTAAAAGGTCAGAATTTTTTTCCTTTCAAATGACATCCGTGTCTCTGGGCTAATGTAAGACTCATGTGAGATCTATGCAAGAGAAACCGAACAGAAGCACTTACCACCCCAAAGATGTGGCTTAACAAATTATCCATCTGAGACAGTGCCTGCAGTGGTCACACGTTACCCAGGACAGCACCTGTGAATATCTCTCTGCATGGATATGTATTTCTGTCTGTTGGGCCTCCCCTAAGCCCTCCGTAACAGAACCAGGCCCAGTATCAGGCCAAGGGGCACATTTTTTGCTTCTTAGATATTTTGCTTGCCTTCATTTTCTTAGCCATGGGTGTCTGATTAAATCACAAGCTATGACAACAAAATGATTGAAACAACAAATCCAGTTAAACAAGCTTGCTTTTCATATGATAGCTATCTACTTTCAATTTTTTGGCACAATTGTTTTATTTTTATAAAATTAATCAGATTAAGTCTCCCTCCTCTCCCCTGGGCAAAAAAAGAATCCTTCTATATATGCCAAATGATTTTCTGTTTTTTTTTAAATTAAATCTTTATTATTCAGATTACTACATTTGTTTCTCTTTTTTCCTCTCCATAGCTCCCCTCCACCAGGCTCCCACCCTTCCCTCTACCCTTACTTCTCTCCCATTAACCTCATCCTTAGGTGTATGATTTTTGTCCAGTCTCTCCCTGTACACCTCTCACCCCTTTCCCCCTAAGAATTGTCAGTCCACTCCCTTTCTGTGCTCCTGATTCTATTATATTCACCAGTTTATTCTGTTGATCAAATTTTTAATTCACTTAATTTTTAGATTCACTTGTTGATAAATATGTATTTGTTGTTCATAATTTTTTGTCTTTTACCTTTTTCTTCTTCCTCTTCTAAAAGAGTACCTTTCAGCATTTTATATAATACTGGTTTGGAGTTGAACTCCCTTAGCTTTTTCTTATCTGTGAAGCTCTTTATCTGCCCTTCAATTCTGAATGATAGCTTTGCTGGATAGAGTATTCTTGGTTATAGGTTCTTGCTATTCATCATGTTGAATATTTCTTGCAACTCCTGTCTGGCCTGCATCGTTTCTGTTGAGAAATCAGCTGACAGTCGTATGGGTGCTCCCTTGTAGGTAATGAACTGTTTTTCTCTTGCTGCTTTTAATATTTCTCTTTGTCTTTTGCTCTTGGTAATTTAATTATGATGTGTTTTGGTGTAGTCCCTTTGGATTCCTTTTATATGGGGTTCTGTGTGCTTCCTGGACTTGTAAGTCTATTTCTTTTACCAGATGTGGGAAGTTTTCAGTCATTATTTCTTTAAATAGGTTTTCAGTATCTTGCTCTCTCTCTTCCTCTGGCACCCCCACAATTCTGATGTTGGTACGCTTGAAGCTGTCCCAGAGGCTCCTTACATTATCTTCACATTTTTGGATTCTTCTCTCTTCTTGCTTTTCTAGTTCAGTGTTTTCTGATTCTTTATATTTCAAATTGTTTACTTGATTCTTGCCTTCCTCTAGTCTGCTGTTAGGTCTCTGTATAATATTTTTTATTTCAGTCAGTGTATGTTTAATTTCTAGTTGGTCCTTTGTCATCTCTAGTTGGATCTGTTCCATCTCTAGTTGGTTCTTTTTCATCTCCAGTTAGTTCTTTTTCATCTTCTCTTGGGTCTCAATAACTTTATCCAGTTTTCTAGGATATTCTTGAAAAACCTTATGAGTGGTTTTGAACTCTATATCCATTCATTTGTTTTCCTCCATTTCTTTTGTTTGTGATCCCTTCCTTTGTCTCAACATTTTCACTATGCTGGGAGAACTTCTGTGTTGGATTCAGCCTTATGATACCAGACTTGCAAAACTTCAGAAGCCTCTCTGTTGAGCTTAGGATGGGTGGAGTCTCAGGGCTTAAGGGACCGCCTTGCCTTCCAGTCCGCCCTGCCCTCCACGGCCCCTGAGTCTCACTTGACTGGATAATTGCTGGAGTGGTCCCTGTGCGCGCATGCTCTTGCAGTGCCTCTAGTCTGCTGCCCCTCTGGCTCGCCTGCACTCCGGGACTATATGAGTCTGGGTCCCCAGGGTTTCGCCCGAAACCAGGGTTTAGTGGAGTTAGAAGTGATGCAGTTGGGAGCGTCTGTCTCTCGCCCACTCATGAAAGCCAGCAGCACAATCAACAGTTGGTCCTCTGCACGCAGTGCCATGCGCGCCACCAGACTACTGATCTTTTGCGACTCCCCTAAATTTCTGTGCACTTCTCCCTTTTCACAGTCCAAACTCCCCCTTATGAGTTTTGGCTGGATCTGGGGTTTAGTGTCGTAGGATAAGGGGTTCAATGCCATTGAGAGTCTCCGTCTCCCTCCCGCCAGAGAAAGCCAGCCAAGTTCTCAGGCACCCGCTCTCTCCACACGCTCGCATCTCCATACCTCAGCTTTTTGCAGCTCCTCTGGGTCTCTGTGAGCCCCTCTCTTTCCTTCTAGTTGTAGAATTTCCACTCAGCCAGCTTTCCTGTGGTTCTGGATAATGTCCATTCTGTCTTTTAGTTGTAGTTTTGAAATTGTTGTGCAAGGTAGCAGTGTAGGTGTTTACCTATGCCGCTATCTTGGATTCTCCCCAAATGATTTTCATTTAACCTAAATTTAATAAGAGACATTCAAATATCTTTTTTTTTTAGCTGCAGAACTTTTTGTTTAAATGAAGAAGTTGCCCAGTATAAGAAAGGGATGGTTGTTACATACCCTGGTTCAATTAGGAGAGGTTGCATAGAGTCAGACCTTTTCCCATTATCTGTGCAAGGCTCCACAAAGGCCCCAGAGAACCCCTACCACTATGTAGGCCACAGGTTTTTCTGTTGGAGTGAAATTTAAGTCAAATCAGTGAAATTTCTATGAGACAGTTGCATATATTTCTTTGGTTTAATATATAGAATTATGCATTAAAAAAAAGGAAGTACTGGTAGGTTTATTCAAAAGAAACTGCTTTTAGTTTTAGAAACTTCAAAAAAATTTAAGTATAATTTATCAGAAGTTCTAAACTATTCTTCACCTTAATATTACTGATAAATATCATCAAGATGTTTCCTTTTGCAATACTTCTTAAAAGCTTTATTTCTAAAATTCAAAATAATTCCTTTAGTAAATGAGAACAAAGTTTTGCTGAGTGGTGATATGACCCAGATATAGCATTATCCTTTGCACATACAGGTTTGGCACATTCGTTTACTTTTTGAATAGAAACAGAAATGAAAGTACTTATAACCATTTCTGAGTTAAAATTATTTAAGTATTATTTAGGCCTATCTAAGGAATAGTAGTCTATTTCTCATTGACCTTATCACAAACTATTCATTTTATCATAATTCATTTAATTATGTATATATACTTATAATCATAAAGGAAATCTTAGCAAAGTGCTTGGTTATAGCATGTATTCAGTAGAGTATCGAGTTTACTGTCTTTGTATATAATAACAGATAATCAGAAATCTAGAATTGGAAAATAAATTGAGCAATATAATATGCTGCACCCAAAAGAAATCCTTAGTTTATCTTAAGGGGCTCTTTTCATAGAAATAAAAATAGGGGATTACTTTGCCATCTAGTGGACACATTGAGAAATGGAAAAGTTTTCATTGTCTCAAATAGAGTTTCGTTAAGTTTACCAAAATGCTGAATTTTTTCTTAAGCAGAGTAACACTTGCGCTCTTTATTGCTTTTGGAAGCTATTTTGATAATTTATTCACATATTAAATAAGATCATTAAAAATTGGTTTGGTAAAAATGGGATTTAAGGATTTAAGGATTCCAGGATAACTAAAAAGTGCACAGCGAATGTTTTCATATACAGAATATCACAAAGTGAGGGCAAGAGAGGGGGGACAAAAGGAAGGAGAGAGAAATTGATTTCTTTACTGAGATGTTTAAAAGGAGGAACAAATGAAAAAGAAGCATTGTTTAGCAAAATTCTAAAGCTTGACCCAGAAGTCCCCAGGGCTTGAGGAATAATTCTTTAGTCTAACATACGGAACGTTTGGCAAAGGGAAATGTCTCTGGAAGCACCTCCGGTGTCTGGGGAGAGGGAGAGCAGGGCAGATGGTGAACAGCTGCTGGAGGAAGTGCTGCTCTGGGACGAATTCTGCAGCCGGGGAGCAAGGCATGCTGGTGACAGTGTTCCCTCCACTACCTGAGTCACCAGGTTGTGGTGGAGGAGACCAGGAGGGAGGGGCATAACTGACAGAGAACTTTGGACGAACGGGATATGTCCAGTGTGTTACCTTGTTAATGAAATAGTGTCCTAGGAAAGAAGACTGTCTGATCCCTTCTTGTTACACCAAATGGAGAGTCGTTCCCTGAGGTTTAAACCCTGTGCCCACTGCCAATTCAGTCCTTGCTAGGTCTGCCCCTTGGGCAGTTTTCAGGGGGGTCTCATAGGGCTATGCCTGTGGTCGGCAAACTGCGGCTCTTAAGCCACATGCAGCTCATGGGCTGCAGTTTGCCGACCTCTGGGCTATGCTATCGTGAAGAATGAAGAGGTTATTAGGAGAACCAAGCATTTGGGTATGTTAAGACTTGTGGTAGCCCAGTTCATGGTGCTAGTGATTCTCAGCACATTAGGACAGTTGGCAGTGTGTCCTCTGCAGTGAGCAAGGAACCGAGGTGCAGACCCTTCATTTGGGACAGTATATTTGGCCTGGCCCACGGTAAGGACCCAACTTATTTAAGATTAGTTCCAAAGTCTTACACAGGGGTGATAATGAATAGGGAATAAAATAAATTTGGGCCAAAACCGGTTTGGCTCAGTGGATAGAGTGTCAGCCTGCCGACTGAAAGGTCCCAGGTTCGATTCTGGTCAAGAGCATGTACCTTGGTTGCGGGCACATCCCCAGTGGGGACATTCAGGAACCTTCCTCTCTGTAAAATATCAATAAAATATATTAAAAATAAATAAATAAATTTGGAACTCCTAGCATTGTTTTATGAAATGAAGAGCACGTATTTTGAGATTTAACAGGAAGACACCCTACTGATAGGAAAATGATACTACCCCATCACCTTGCTTTCTCTTCTTTATAGCCTTTTGCAAGGAAAGAGAGTGGGGTGGAGGGGAAAGAGAGAGAGAGAGAGAGAGAGAGAGATTGAGATTCAATAGAGCAGGCACAATGAAATAATTTTGCAATAGCACATAAACTTTTGGCCTGAAAGTAGATGGTGTGTTGTTCAGATAGTGATAGGGACTTAAATGTATTGGGTCTAGCTAGAGACTTCTCACTACCTGGGAGCTAGAAAGGCAGCCCTGTGTGGGTAAGCTGGAAGCTGGTGAGCACAATGGCAGCCCAGGAACTCTGTTGTGACAATGTCCCATTGTTATAGCAATGTGACTCCCAGTATTGTTTCTGCCATGACTTCTTCCCTCTGGATAAAGCTGACTGGGTTACATGTGGATAGCTGAGCAATGCTGAGCCCATCAGCTTTTCTCTTTCAGAAACTTAGAGCGGGGGATTACTTCCAGCTTGGACCTGAGGCTGTAAGAGGCTGACCACCAACATCTGAACTGGCGAATTAGGCTTAGTTCACGGTTTGGGATGTGGACAGAAGAGCAGAAAAAAGCCACTCTGCAGAGAAGGAGCAAAGATGGGAGGTTTTAAATAAATTTTTGAAAAGTTTTAAACTATTTGTGTCAATTTCTTTCTATGTCCCAGCCATATTTCTGCCCTTGAACTTCATTAGATTCCTCTGCATCTATGTAATGGGACCAAGAACCTGCAGTACAGCTCAGCTGGTGTGGCTCAGTTGGTTAAGCATCGTCCAGTGCTCCAGGAGGTCACCAGTTAGATTCCCAGTCATGGCACATGCCCAGGTTGCAGGATAGATCTCCAGCAGCGGGGATGTGCAGGAGGCAGCCAATGGATGTTTCTCTTTTATGGATGTTTCTGTCTCTCTCTTCCATCCTTTTTCTGAAATCAATAAAAAAACATTGGAGGATGAGGAGAAGGAGGAGTAGCTTTTTTGATATAGTTAGAGAGAGAATGCTAATAAAGACAACTATGGAGTGTAGATGTAGATAAAACGGATCAGAAAATTACAGGTTAACTGGCTGTGGTTCAGAGTAGGGAATGCTTTGAATTCTGATTCTGATTCATTATTCTGATTGGGGGCAAGTCTCAGTGGATGTCCAGGCTGGATGAGAATTACTGTGGTAACCTAACTTAATGTTTAAATAGCTTTATTGAGGCACAGTAGTCACCCCTATTCACAGTTTCATTCGTTGTGGTTTCATTTACCTGCAGTCAACCACAGTCCAAAAATGCTAACTAGAAAATTGCAGAAATAAGCAATTCACAAGTTTTAAATTGCACACTGTCCAGTAGTATGGTAAACTCTTGAACCCCAGGCTGTGTTCCACCAGGAAGTGAATCATCTATTTATCCTGTGGACAAAAAAGGGTCACATGCTAATGTGACTAATTAAGGGAAGGCCTGCGTGATGTCCTTGCATACTCATAGACCTAATGTAACCACAAAGGATGGTCTGAAATTAAAACCTTTAAAATGAAATTAAAAAGCAATTTAGAGTGGGTAGTCATGTCCTAGGCCAGTATCTTTTCTGACAAAGATCAACTTCTATCTTAACTGAGCCTATTGACTTTCTGTATCTAAGATAACATATCTGTGGAATGTCAAAGTAACTTGTAACTTCCCTTTTTCAGGAACCTTCAGGGCACAACACATGGTGCCAGGGCACAAATCACAAATTCCCTCAGTGTTGTTGTTCTCAAGTTAATTGTTTACTGTTAACTATCCTGTGCCCACTTATGTAAAAGAATCATGTGTCTATCATTTTACTTTTCATTTTTTTTTATCCAATCCCAGAGGTAGGATGCCTCCCCACCCCGCCTTTGCTTTCTCCCACCTCCCAAATCTATCCCCAATGGATTTTTTGTAACCCACTTAAGTCTCCTCCTTTGATGGTAATTTATAAAAACAGGTGAAAAACCTCTATTCTCCTGAGCATTATCTAAATTCATTGAGATTCTGCTTCCCAGTGTTGTTGACAATTTGGCTCAAATAAACTCACAAAAAATTCTTTGCAGGTTTGAATGTTTCTTATGTTAATGGTCCAGCATTACTGTAGGTGTTTCCCCACTGTAACACTAAGTAGTCATCTGGGTCATCAGGTTGATTGCTGGCTCTCACAGTGCTTGTGTTGAAGTCAGTCTTGTTATACTTAATCATGGCCCCGAAGTAGAAGAGCAGTGATGCTGGCAATTTGGATTTGCCAAAGACACTTGGGAAGTATATGTATTGAAGGGGACTAAAGTTTTGGCTTTTGGGATGTTGATTTTAAGCTGGTTATTAAGAAACAAAAGACTCAAAGAACCTTGACCCTCCTCCCTTTCCTGCCTAAGAGATTCTGATGGAAAGGCCTGATTCAGGAAGAAAATCTCAGGAGGTTCTCCTTAGCCCAATTTGAATTGAGTGTGGTAGAAAGGAAGGTGCCAAACAGGGATAGATTACCTTCTGTGTCCCATTGAAGTAAGAATGTACCTGCCATGTATATCCCGCTCTTCCTCAACTACCTATAAATTGTCTACTTCCTTTAAAATGACATCATTGCCCATCCCTTTGTCCAAAAAGATATGCATACCCAATTTTGCCTAATGGTCTATGGAATTTTCATACTTACGTGAATTCTTTGTGTGCACATATTAAAATTTCATTTTCTCTTGTTAACCTGTCTCTGATTATTAGCCCAGCTAGAGAATCTTAGAGAGTGGGAGGAAAAAACATAGTATATAAGCGCTCCATTTCCACTGGGTTGTCTTGGAACGTGTCCCTCATGGATAAGGGGGCCTATCATATAATCTACTTGATGTTTTGTTATCCCAACTCTACTTCCAAAGAAAGTACTTCTTTTACATCCACTGCAGAGGGATGCAGCCCAATTATTTCATGAGAAAAATATGACCAGTTTGCTCTGTGGTTCCTGAAACAACAGCATCACTCACCCAGGGGCTTTTTGTGAATGCAGATACTTACACCCCACCCATAGACCTACCGGGTGGGAACGATGGATGTGGCCAGCAGCCTGTGTTTTGATGAGCTCCCAGGTGCTCCCAGAGCACAACAGAGTCTGGGAACCTTGCAGAGGGAGCTGGCCTCTGAGCAGGCCTCGCTCGCCTGGAGACTGGTCTGGGGAGGGTGGAACCTCCACATTTGCGCACTTGCCCCTTAGGTAATGCTGATGAGCTATAGCTTCCCACCCTGAAAGGAAAAAAAAAATGGAAATCAACCAGCTGTTAGCAAAAAAGGCAGAGAATATGCTTCAAGAGAAGCAGAGACCAAGAATTAATAGAGTCACATCAATGGCAGGCTGTGAAAATCCCTGTAGATGGAGTGTGTTCCCCACTTCCACACATAGTCTCACAATAAGCTTCCATTAGGTGAGACAACTCAGTCTACATAGCTTAAAGCATCCTGTCCCCTGCATTTACAATCTGTCTAGAAGGCAGAAAATATATAGCAATTGAACCAAGAAGATGGAGAAGGGGCAAAGATGCAGTCTTCATTTCTATTTGGAGAAATGAATATTATATACACAAGGGTCAGATGAACAAGCTGTTTGATAAAAGGTCTCTTTCAGATATGCAACTGCCTTTTGCAGAGCAGGGGACCATAAGTTACAAGTCTAATAAGTAATATATATTGTACACGCCCTTGTGCTGGAAGCTGTTATGCATGTGTACATATACACATGTATAATATATATGATTCTTGGTTCACATAACTTAGACATGTTTGTACTATTGCTGTATTTGTCTTATAGATTTACAGATAATAACATTAAGGTAAAGATCATTGAATTACCTTGCCCAAGGACACACATGTAACCTGTTACTGCATGAGGATTGGCACCCCGTCAACCTGACACCAGAGCCTACACTATCAACTGCAATGCTTTATTGCTCCTTGATGGTTATTAAAACTAATCCTCTAGGGTGAAGCATCTATAAATTGCTTGTTTGTCTCTATAGCAACCATATCCAAAGCTATGTGCTTCTGGACCCATTTGAAATCACCACTAACCATAAGAACCACATGGCTCCTGTGTGTCCCACCAGGCATGTGCCTGTGATTATGTTGCACATATGACTCCTAACATCTTCATCACATGAATGTTCAATTCTGGGAGCTCTGGCTTTAGTTCCTATACAAATTGTTTACATATGATTTCCTAGTGGTAATCCTGAGCAAAGAAGGGAGAAAGGACAAAGGTAGGTGCTGTCTTCCCCTTTCTAGATCATGAATGGATTCAAATGTTTTATGGAGGAGCAGTGTGAAACCTTGGAGTCTTTCCTAAAAGGTCTGGGGGAGGCCCTCACCCTGTAAACACAGTAAGCTATCCCCTGACTGGATTCTGAGAAAGGCATGCCCATCTTAAGCCACATATGATCGATGCTTTTATGCATTTTTTAACACAGGTGATTTCAGGGGAGAAAAAATATATGTTAATTTTATGTTTAACTCAAAATAAAAACGGCCCAGTGTACATAGCAACTCAATGGTAAGTCTGGGGGCTGAGTCTTTCTTTCTTACTGTAGTCATCACTGATCATCTACGATATGCCAGGGACAGCACCTCTACAGCGGCTGCAGGAAAACAGCTGCCTCCTCTCATCATTATCCCGGCTTTCTCTGCTATAGCTTTGGCATCACTGCTCCCCTACATGGGCCAGAGAGTAGATTGTCTACACCCTCTGTCTTCCCACAGCCACAGAGATGACTCCTGCCACCTGGGAGCCCTGGGAGGCTGTATTCATCTACTTAATTCTGGAAAGGTGTGAGGAAGGAGTCCCCCCACTAGAAGTCATGCCCTCTACCTGTACTTGGCCTCTACCCTTGATTGCCTGAGGATGTTCTTTCCATCATCCTGTCTCTTTAGTATGAGTTAAAAGGCTGACTGTATTCTAGTCAGACTCAGGAAAGCTAGATGTGTGAGTGCACACACACACTCACAGGCACATGTACTCATATATGGGCTTGTGAATGAGTAGAGGGGCTGTCAGTGGGGTAGAGGGGCGTGAAGCAATTTAAAATGTAAGATTTGAGGCTGACTGTCTGGTTCCTGGCTCAAGGTCATGCTTCTCAGAAGTTGCATAGTGTCTAAGAGCCTTCCCTGACATGGCAGGTCACCTGCAGTGTCCTGATGTTCTGACCCAGTGGAATGGGTGTGCTTTCTCAATACAATGCTGAATCTGAGGAGCAAAATGTATGATCATTTCAGAAATCCTAACTGGCATTTAACAAGTGTCTATTTAAACTATATGTGAGCCACATGTAATCACAACTTTTCATATTAAAAAAAAAACCATTCTGATGAAATTAGGTGTCTCAAAGAGCAATCATTGGAGAATAAAAAGCTAGAGAGCTCATAAAGCTGTGATCATGAGATTGCTCTCTGTAATTTATATTATGGAATCATTAGATTCATTTCCTTCTACATAATATTAGATAGTACACAGACTGGTTAATGGACTCCCTTTTTAGAAAATGCTATCTGATACATCTCTCCACTTCCTTTCCATTAAAAAAATGATTCCATTTTCTTTCCAGTTAGCATAAATCAAATAAAAGCATGATGTTAAAGCACTGTAGAGGTGAGGTGATATAATTAGAAAAAATGGAAACTACAAATCTATTGAATAATATTATTTTAACTATAAAAGATTATTGTTTTATAATTTAATTAAAGCAATTTAAATAAAAACTAATATGAGCAGCAGGCTAAATGTTAGATTTAACACCCTAATATCAGAAAGGAAACGCCACTAGGGGGCGCCCGTGGTTTCTGAAAGTTGGACTATCTCTGTTCAAGCAGTTCTGGGATGTTTTCTGCTCTCTTGTGATGGTGATTAGGCTGATGCATGGGACACTCAGCTGTCTGTGGCAATTAGAGGATGGAATGATCCATTTTTCTTCCTATAAGACTGCATAAAGGAGTGCAAGTATAGTCACCCCATTTCTGGAAATTAACAGCATCTTAAACTGACTTTCTGGAGAAGAATAACTCAGTTGATAATCTTATAGTAAAAATAGTTAGCTATGGGACAGATTTATTGAAATGAAGTTTTCTCTTATTAGTGGGCATCAAATGTCCACTTTAAAAAGAGTTATAAGAAAATTATAACAAGACTACGCTATAAAATGTATGAGTCAGTCATATCACAATGAAAAGAAACCCACTTAAAAATTATTTAGATTGCCTTCATCAGGCAATTGCAATCTGTTCAGTACATCCTGTAAGGACATGTAAATGAGGTAAACTCTAGTATAACAGGCACATCAATTCTAACAAGACAAGTGAGTAGCTTTCCATACTGATGGTACAGGTAAGCCTATTAAAAATATCTTAAAGTACTGACTTCAAAGTCATTTTTCATTTTAAATTTATGAAAATTTTAAAAAGTTATAAAGCTTTATTGATATATAATTGCCCATAGACTATATATATATATTTTAATTGTATAAAATTCTCTTGCACACACAACACACAAAAACATCACCACAACAAAAATTGTGAACATATTTCTCTCCCTTGAAAGTTACTCTGTGTTCCTTTGTCATCCCTCCTTCTTTCCTTCCCCACTGTCTGTCCCCTTTGCTCAGAAAGCTCTGTTTCTGTTACTATAAATCAGTTTGCATTGTTTACATGGGTTTTTGGGGTGGACTGTCCTGCTTCTTTCACTCAGAATTGTTTTGAGATTCATCCACATTGTTTCCTGTGTCAGTAGGTCCTTCATATTTATTGCTGAGTAGTATTCCGAGGTTTGGAAATACTGCAGGATGTCGATGGGCCTTGGTCCCCTTCTCCAGTTCTCAGTTTGGAGTTATTACAAATGATCATTCATGTTCTAATATTGTACGGACATGTATTTCTTTATTGAGTGGTAGGTATCTATTTAATCTATATAAAACTGACAAGTGGTTTTCCAAAAACGGTTGTCATTTATCCGTCTTTTATATATAATAAAGCACATATCTCTATTATATGGATATTAATAAAAGCAATTAACATTATGAGTTAATTTAAATTAGGCGAACAAAAAGACACCCTTGCTTTTCTTTCTGTTTAATACTACTAGTCCTGGCCCCGGGGCCAGTGTGGTTCAGTTGGTTGGGTGTCATCCTGTGCACCTAAAGTTGCTGGTTCAATTCCCGCTCAGGCCAAATGCCTGGGTTGCTGGCTCCATCCCCAATAGATGGCATTCAGGAGGCAGCCCATCAGTGTTCAGCTTTCATCTTGATGTTTCTCTCTTTTATTCTCCCTTCCTCTCTCTCTAAAAACAAACAAAAAAAAAGTAAAAATTAAAAAAAAAAACATAAAACTCCACTATCCTGTACTCTACATTGAATTTGTTCCTGTGTACTGTGTAGGGGCAGGAATAAATCCATCATCACTTCCTTTAAAAATACATGATAATTATAAGTGACTTAAGCTATCATTGGACAATTTATGGGAAAGAGGAAAAAACAAATAAGGTTTTTATTTAACCAAAGTACAAACATGATGAAACATCCTAGAATTGTAATCAGCCTATGTAACTTCATAATCTTATCACTGTTAGTTGATGAATACACATCTCAAAAAATTAGAGCAGTGGTCCATCCTAAATTCAGTCCATGTGTTCATATTCTTCATCGAAAAAAATTACTGTTTTTTTAGCAGAAAATATTCTTGTAAATTTCTCAGCATATTAGCTTCTTCAGTAATAGAGATCTTGTCATGCTTATAACCTGTCATGGTCTTTACTCAAGTAAGTCATGATAGCCACAATGTAAGATAATCATTTTGAAAAAAATAGCTTTATTTTTTTTCTTTATTTATCTTTTTATTATTATTATTAAATTCTCACCCAAGGATATTTTTCCATTGGTTTTTAGAGAGAGTGGAAGAAAGAGGGAAAGACAGAAACATACATGTGAAATACACCAATTGGTTGTCTCCTTCACGACCCTGGCCAGGACCTGAACCTGGGAGGAACCTAGAACCAAGGTACGTGCCCTTGACCAGAATCAAAACCAGGATCCTTTGGTCTCAGGCTCTATCAACTGAGTCAAACCAGCTAGGACATTTTATGTTTTTAAACTAATGAAAGTGCACTGTAAGAAAGAAGGTGCCAGTTAAATATTTTGGAAATATTCCATTATAACCAGCTGTGTGACTTTATATCAACTATGTAATTGTTGTGTGGCATCTGTAAAATGGGAATAATGTTTTTATATACAGCACATCACTTTTTGAGGATTAAGATAATTAAAACACATGAAGTAATTAGAAAAGTGCTAATCATATAGTAAGAACTCAATAAATATTAGTTTTTATTATTTTTAAAGTCCTCCAAATATATATAGGATAGTAGTACACAAGTTTGTATTGAGATAAACAAAAATATGTACAAAGATACCCTTCCTTTCTTTCTTATCTCCTGATTCCTATAGAGAGCATTTCTATGCTGACCTTAAAATAGAGATAGATCTTATGTACATCTCTAGATTCCCAGTGACTACAACAGTTTCTTAGATTCTCAGAGAACTTCTGTGATTTTTTTGAAAAATGATTTCTTAATTCACGTGTGTTTCAGTGATTGGCTTGTTCAGTAAGGTGCTTTGGTAATTCCCTAAAACATAAAGATTATGTAAAATTAACTACATTTAAATCTAACTTAGT
>JAAGEH010000293.1:12515917-12628222 GCA_011751065.1 Lasiurus cinereus
AAGCTCCTGGACCAGCAGAATTGCAAGTTTTTAAAATATAAGGTATAACCCAATATGACTCCATCATTTGTGTAACTGCAGCTGAATTCCACTTTAAGATGATGTCAGAACAAGGTGAACACTCAAATGAAGACCATTCCGTATTGTGAGAAGCCTAGTGTGGTGGTGCAGGCCACAGATGGGGAGTCACTGTAGCAGAGTGAATTCCCAGCCCTGCCAGTTCTAGTTGTGACTACTCCAAGTTTTAATTCCCTCATCTGTAATGCATGACTAATGACAGTGACTACAGCACGGGGTTGTGTGAATGAACTAGAGTTATGCCTCCTTAGAACTCAACACATAGCAAAAACTATGTAAGGTTTGTTGTTAGTGAGAAAAGTATGCACACTCCATCTATGTGAATCATCTTGAAATACCTATTTGGCTACTATCATATTCAATTTTAAATATCCTCCCTCCAATTGCTTTCTAGACTGCCTTTCTTACTTTGAGCATCTAAGTGAAGTAAGGACCCCAGATTGAAGTGTCAGCAAATGTGAACCTGACCTTTCAATGTCAGGTGAGGAATTTCATGCATAGTTCTTCACCTTTGGAAAATATATTTCTCTTGGATGGAATTCATTAGCTCCAGCAAATTGTGAGACAATGAGAATTCAAGTCCCTATATGGGATTTGTTCTCCCTAAAACTTGCTTTGTCTACATTATTATGCTTAAGGCAGAACTTAAAAAGTTTGGGGGCTCTTGGTCAGAAGGGCTTAACAGTTGGCCAAAATTCAAGGTCTTTTGCATTTTTCTATATTTTTCCCATATGCCCGTGGGCCTAACCCACCCCACTGTTAACAAGTTTTAAAGCAGTTTAAGCATTCATTAAATCTTTCGGGGGAATTTTTGGGCCATTCTAAGTCTACAAAAGAAGATTCAGAACAGGAAGCCATTGAACATTTTCTGGCTGAAAGAATTCCTTGCTTTTGGTCCTGAGCTAAGCTTGGCGCAGGAAGAGAAGATGGGAGGTTTCTCTTCCCTCCATGCTTTAGAATTCATATTCCCTGAAGTGGAGAGAAAAAAGAGCATTATATAAGGGAGAGAGTATTAAAGCACATTCTTTTATGAAATGTGAGTTAGAGTTCAGGGATATGTGTGGTGGGTTTTGTTTCAGTATTTTGAAGTGGGTTCTGAAAAGTACAGTTTTAATCTAATGATACACATATGTTTGTACTTGGTGTATTGAAAAGATTATTAAGAACATTTGTTTCAAGGGATTGAGGCCTTCAGAAAGACAGTGAGAAGTCCAAGTGGACATTGGATAATTATACTATATTGTATACTTCAGTGAATGAGCCTTCCTTTCATGAGTTTCGTAAGATAGTTAAAAGTACACAAAGCCTTCCCAAGTGCATTTCTTCAAGGTTTCTTGAGATCAAGTTCCAAATAGCATTTCCTAAATTAATGTCCCTGTTTTCAAGCCAGTTTCCCAGGTGTTTCAGCTGTTCTCCAGGAAGTATAATTCACGTGGGGATGTGTGTGAACTCTTCTTTAGCTATTTTCTGTTTAAGATGTGCTAGGATTTACTAGGATTTATTTTTCCCCCATATTTATATTGATTCTAAAAATGTATTTTGTAAAATGAGTGTATCTAGTTCTCCTTCCACAAGCAAATACAGTTTGTAATTTCTGAATCATTTACTGCCATTATCTATAAATTATATTTTAACATGAGATGGGATATTAGCATAAATTTTTTTCAGAAAATAATATAGCAAAGAAAATCTTGTTGATCTAAAGTTTAAAATTTTCATTTTTTAATAGTTTATCAGATAGTAACTACTTTATACTTAACAATTAGACCTTTGAGCAAACATAATAATCCCTAAATAGTATTAAAATATTTTCAAAATTAAGCAGAATGTACTGATTACTAAGCATCAAGTAATTTCTGAAAGCAGAAGAAACTTATTTCAAGGGTTGGGAAGTTTTTACAACTAACAATAAAAGTGTTTACAATTAAAGATAGAAAGTAAACTTGTCAGAGTGGAGTCATATTCTTGGATTTGAAATCAGTCACTTTTCTCAGTCATTTAAATAACAAAGAACTTAGTACAAGATTTAGATAAAAAGAACAAAACACTTATCAAAAGTTTACTATGTGCCAGGCATACTAGATCAGTTAAAAGCTCTAAATTGTTATATGGCTTTTAAATTATTATTTCACTGTTGTAGCTGATTTGGGTCTGTGGATAGAGCATTAGCCTGCAGACTGAAGGTCCTGGGTTTGATTCAGGTCATGGGCCCATACCTGGGTTGCAGGCTCCTCCCCAGCCTGGGCCCTGGTCAGGATGCATGTAGGAAGCAACCAATCTATGTGTTTCTTTCATATCAATATTTCTCTCTGTCTTCTGCTCTATAAAATTCAATGGAAAAATATCCTCCGGTAAGGATTAAAAAAAAGTATTGTTTCACTGACAACTATTATAACCTCTCCTGTTTTAAAAAATATATATTTTATTGATTTTTTACAGAGAGGAAGGGAGAGAGATAGAAAGCCAGAAACATTGATGAGAGAGAGACATTGATCAGCCGCCTCCTGCACGCCCCACAGTGGTGATGTGCCCGAAAGCAAGGTACATGCCCCCGACCAGAATTGAACTTGGGACCTTTCAGTTCGCAAGCCGTCACTCTATCCACTGAGCCAAACCGGTCTTGGCACCCTCTCCTTTTTTTAACTTTATACTTTCTAAGTCCACTATCATTAAAAAAAAATTCTTTAATTGATTTTAGAGAGAGTGGAAGGAAGGGGGAGAGGGAGAGAGAGAAACATCGATGAGAGAAAAACATTAACATTGATTGGCTGCCTCTTGTAAGCTCCCTGTAGGGAATGGAGCCTACAACCCTGTGCATGTGCCCTGACAAAGAATTGAACTGGTTACCTGTTGGTTCGTGGATTGACACTCATCCACTGAGTCCATTATCTTCTCTCCTTTTTCTTCAGTGTTATTCAAGGACATCATGATCTTTTCTCCATATTCATTACTTCTTAATTGGTAGCCATTTTATTCTTTTGACCTCATCTCAGATGACTTCAGTGTCAGTATTTATCAGATGTTTACTGTTATTATAAGTACATAGCTACTTGATAATAAACTCAACTTCATTTCCCAAATCATATCCTAGTGCTTATCATCATCTCTGGAAAAAAAAATTGGAAGTATTACTATGTGCTCACTACAGTGGTGTGCTGGTCAAGGTTTAACAGCTAGCTCTCTGGAGGTGAGGGAGAAAGAGATGGCCTGATTTGTAACTATTGTTGATTATCATGGTGTGGCTGATTTCAAGTTACCACCAAGATATCCTTGAATATAGAGTTGGGAAGAAATGCTCATATCAGCTGGAACTAGTGGCTCCTGCACATCACTGGGTCACAGATTCATATTTCTTCATTCCTTATGTCTTTTCCTCCCTTGTGTTCAAACCTCAGGTCTCTTCAACAGTGCTCTCTTTCCTCAGTTGATCATCTTAACTTTCTTGTCTTCTGGATTAAAGCATATTGGCAATCACTTCAAACACAACTCCCCAAAGATCCAATTCTCCAGCCTTTCCCTTTGTACTATGCCCATCAAAGCTAACTCAGGATCACCAAGATCTTACTTCCTCCCCATCTCTCCTCCTCCTTTCCCCTGGCAGGAAAGAAGTCTGGAGAAAATCATGTATCTATAAATTAAGATTGTATCTTAATGCACAACCTCTAAATTCTGGTGAGTCTTTAGTGCTTTTATCATTCATTTCAGTTAATTTGATCAGTTCCTTTTATTATTCCCACAGCAGTTCTTCCAATCCTTTGCCACTCTCTTTAGATCTCTTGTTAGTTTTTTTTTTCTTAAGCAAAATCCCTCTCCAACAATGTAGAGCTCATGGATGCTGTTTTATACACTCCTCCCAACTTTACATTTGTTTCTTCTTGTCTCTCCTCCCTACTTTCTATATGCTGTTTTGAGAAATAAGTACCCTCTTTCTTTCCAAAACTTCATCTTTACTTTTCTTTTCTGAGGTAATCCCCTCTTGGGTGTTTTATGTTCCTTATTCATCATGGTTCCAATTTCCCCAGAATATTTTTTCAATCTCTCTTATCTCCCTCTTTGCTAGTGGAAACATCCCTTGCCTTAAAACTAAAGCAAACAAAATCCTTTTCTCAATGTTTTCACATAAAATAATCAAATGCTACTTCTTTCTTTTATTGCCAATCTATAAAGAATTTTTGTGCCTTGGATTTCTATTTTCATCATCACCCTTTTTTTTTGTTCACTAAAATATAACTCCTTTGAGTTTGCAGGACCATAAACTTCAGAAAGGCTAACAGTATCTTATTCTTATCACTTTGCAATATGCTAGAGCAGACAATCAATAAAAAGTCATTGAATAAATATATGCCATCACTTCTCCTAACATTGCCTTCACTTAGATAACCAATGAATGACTTCTTGTAATGGTCAAATTAACCTGTTTTTGAAAAACATTTGTATGGTTTTCTGAAGCATAGGAGACCCTTCTGAAAACATTTTATTCTCCAATCCAATGAGCATCTGAAAAGATCATCATTAGTCATAAGAAATGCAAATTAAAATCACAATGAGCTATTGCTGCACACCCAGTAGAATGGCTAACATTAAAAAGATTAACACTAAATACTACATATTGGAGAGACTACAAAGCTACTGGTCTTCTCATTCATTTTTTTTTTTTAAATGTAACATGGTAGAGTCACTTTGAAAATATATTGACAGCTACTTATAAAGTTGAATATGGTCTTATATTATAATGTAGCATATCTACTTCTATGTATGTACTCAAAAAGAATGGAAATATTTGTCTCTTGAAAAAAAACTAGTATAAGAATATTTACTGCAGCTTTACTTAGGATAGCAAGTATTGGAAATAGCCTAGATATCCATCAAGAAGATACTTAGAAGCTTGGAATTTTAGCTCTATCCCCATTCTCCAGAGAAGAGAGAGGGAGTGGAAATGGAGTTAGTGATGGATCATGCCTGTGTGTGAAGCCTCCATAAAATCCCTGAAAGTACAGGGTTTGGAGAGATTCCAGGAGGATGAACACATGGAGTACTGGCAGAGTGGTACCCAGAGAGGGCATGGAAGCTCTGCCCCTTCCCACACACCTTGCTTAACATCTCTTCCATTTGGAAGTTCATTTTATCCTTTGTCATACGCTTTTATTATAATCCAGTAAACATAAGTAAACTGCTCTCCTGAGTTCTATAAGCCTCTCTAGCAAATTAATAGATTAAACAAGCAGGGAATCATAGGAACCTCTGATTTATAACTAATCAGTCAGAAGCATAGGTGACAATCTGAACTTTTCATCGATATCTGAAGTAGTGGGGGGGGCAGTCTTGTGCGATTGATTCTTCTACCTATAGATAGGGTCAGAAATGAGTTAAACTGTTGGTCATCCAGCAGATGTCACAGAGTTGCTTGGTCTGAGTAGAACCCCTTGACATCTGGTGTCAGTGTTATGAATGTGGTAATGGTGGGAGAATAAAGAAAGACTGAAGAGAAGCACTTAATTCTTTTTTTTTCTCAATAGTGGAATATATTGCTGTTATTACTTTGAAAAACAACAATACCCTGTTATCTGTTAGATCAATTCAGAATAAAAATAATAAAAGTTTTTCTTTTACTTCCAGGTATTCTTTGTCCAGTGTTGTTCCTTTTTATGTAGCTGTTTCTGACCTATATAATTTCCCTTCTTTCTAAACTTCCTTTGGCATTTCTTGTAAGGCAGTTCTACTGGCAACAAAGTCTCTCAATTTTCACTTGAGAAAGTCTTTATTTCTTGCTTATTTTTGAAGGATAATTTTGCAGCATATGGAATTCTAGGGTAATATTTTTTCTATTAACCTTTTAAAACACTTTGTTCCACTCACATTGTGTGCACAATTTCTGAGAAGTAGGATGGTGTTGATTATAATATAACTAGGTGTGGCTTTTTGGCATGTGTCCTGCTTGTTCTCTGAGTTTTCTAGAGCTGTGGTTTGGTATTACTTTGGGGAAATTCTCAGTGACTATTGCTTTAAATATTTCTTCTATCCCTTTCTCTCTCTTCTCCATCTGGTATTCCTTTCATGCTTATTTTACACCTTTTGTAGTAGTCCCACAGTTTCTGGACATTCTGTTTATTTTTGTTTCATCTTATCCTCTTCCGTTTTTGAAATACCATGACCATAACCTCATGCTCAGAGATTATTTCCTTAACCACTTTCAGTCTATTAATGACCCAATCAAAGGCATTTTTTATTTCTATCAGTGTTTTTTTTAAATATATATTTTATTGGTTTTTAGAGAGAGAGAAAGGGAGAGAGATAGAAACATCAAAGAGAGAGAAACATCACCAATCAGCTGCCTCCTGTAAGCCTGATCAAGAATCAAAACAGTCGCCTCTTGGTTCATGGTTTGTGGCTCAACCACTGAGCCACACCACCTGGGGTCTATCATTGTTTTTCTTATCTCTATCATTCCTTCTTTATTTTCTTAGGATTTCATCTCTTTGATTACATTGCTTATTTATTTCTTTTTTATTGAATAAAATTCACATGCAATATTGTGTATATTTAAGGTGTACAGTGTGTTACCTTGATACAATTATATATTGCAATATGTAGCCTTATTTATTATATAATTGTAATGAAATACTATTTTCTATATTCATTATACTGCGTGTCCATTTGCTTTTGTGTCTGTGTACTTTATCCATTAGTGTCATTAACATATTAATCATAGTTGCTTTAAATTCTAGTCTAATAATTGCAACATCCTTGCCTATCTGAGTCTGGTTCTATTGCTTCCTCTCTCTCTCCAGATTGTATTTTGTACTTTTTAGTATGCTTTGCATTTTTTTTAATGTTAGATATAATGTACTAGGTAAATGGGACTGTTAAATATGACTTTATTGGTATGCTCGTAAGATGTGGAGGCAGTGGAAGTGTGTATAGTCCTATAATTATATCTCAGTCTTTTAATGAGCTAGTGCCTCTGTTCAGTGAACTTTATAAATGTTTATCAGGTTTTTCTCCCTCCTCCCTACCCCTGCTTAAGCGGGATAGGATAGTTATAGGGAACTAGGGTTGAATATTATCTTTCCCTCATGTGGAAGATTAAAATGGGCTAAATTGGATATTTCCTTTTACCCAGGTTGGTTAGGCTCTGATAAAACCCCAGTTTAAGCTCTGGTGAAATAGTTTGTTCGAGGTCTGACCTTGCTAAGAAGAACCGATGCTCTGGAATAGGTATTTCAAAAATGGTAACATTTCCTCTCCCTCTGGTGGAGGCAGGAAGGCATTTTCCTCTGACCTTCGCTGGAAAAACAGCATAGAGCTCCTGGAGATAAAAGTCACAAATGTGTCCGGGCTCCCTGGAGTTTGTGACACTTAGACTTGTCAACAGTGAGTTTCCAATATTCATAAATTACAATTTAGGTTTTCCTACCTTGGTAACAGGTTCCCACAAAAGTTTCTGCTCATGAGTTTCTGTTTAGTGAAGTTGTGATTCTCTGTACTCACTTGTTTGTCTCTCCAATTTGGGAGGCAGTTATTTGTCCTGTGACCTCAGATCTCTAACACATTATATTTTATTTTAAATTATTTTAAAAATTATTTCAGAGAGAAAAGGAGAGAGAGGTAGAAACATCAATGATGAGAGAAAATCATTGATTGGTGACCTCCTGCACATCCCACCCTGGAGATTGAGACTGCAACCCGGGCTTTGCCCTGACTGGGAATCGAACTGTGACCTCTTGGTTCATAGATGGATGCTCAACTGCTGAGCCATGCTAATGAGGGTGTAACACGTTTAAAATGAGCTGTTTGTTTTACAGTATGTTCAGTTTGTTTATCATTATGATGGATTGAAGACTTCCAAGCTCCTTTACATGTTGGATCGAAAACTGGAAGAACAAATTCTATTTTTATATAACTGAATTGACATAAAAATTAGTGAATTTGCTTAACTTGGAAAGAACTAATTTTCAAACTGATATATTGGTTTCCTATATATCATTTGCTGCTGTAACAATTTGCCATAAAAGTAGTGGCTGAAAACAAAACAAATATATTATCATTTGGAGGTCAGAAGTCAATGATGGGGCTTACTGTGATAAAGTCTTGATGTCTGCAAGTGTGCATTCCTTCTGGAGGCTGAGGCAGAGTTCTTTTTCCTTCCCCTTTTCAGCTTCTAACAGCTGACTACATTCCTTGGCTTGTGACTTTATTTTTTCATCTTCAAAGCCACCAATCTTTGGTAAACTGCCATCTTCAGTTCTCTCAGCTTATTTTTCTCTCCCACTTTTAAGGACCCTTATGATTATAGTGGACTCACTAGGATAATTCAGGATCATTTATTTTTATGTCAAATGTTAGCAACCTTAAATCTACCTAGAACTTTCATTCCTCTTTGCCAAGTGATATGGATATTCACAGGCTCCAGAGTTTGAGATGTATACTTCTTGGGGTGAGGGGTGTACCATACCTGATATGCTCTTGCTTTAAAAGCAAATGGAAGAAGAATCAAGCCATTTTTCTAATGTGCATGAAAATAACAAAGGAAAATTATTTAGTTGGGAGAGATTATGTTCAGTATTTGAAAACATGTAAGTATTTTTGGAATAATTTGTGTATGTGAATTTACTCTTTCAAACGTGTATTTTATGATATCTAAAAATAACTCAAGTATTTCTACTGAAAATTTAGCACCCAAAATGAGATATGATGTAAAATATAAAATATATACTATATTACAGAGACTTCTACAAATAATGCAAATTGGTTTAATATAATGTTGTATTAATCATATTCTGAAATTATTGGACATATATTAGAGTAAATAAAACATAATTGTTGAAGTTAACATTACTGGTCTCTTTTAACTTCTTCTACTAAGTTTACTAAGAAGGTACATGTGCAGCTTGTCTTGTAATTCTATTGGACAGAGTTGATATGGAATTAGCACAGTTTCTTATTTCTTTATATCATTATTAAATCATTCCTATACTAATTCCATATGAGGAGTGAGAGAGCAGGGATGAAGATTGGCTACAGTGTATTAAGATTACACATACCTGGCACACTGCTATTGGCTGCCCAGAGCACAAAAGTACTCAAGACCACTCTATGTGCCAAATATGGCCTACTGGCAGCCAGAATCCATATCTGTTCTCTATAATACTTCCGTTACATTGCATGGGTTGGACGGTTGGAAAGTAAATTTTCCAGACTTCTTGCTCACAGGGCTTATGAAGTGATTGAGATTCTGCCAAAGAGATGCAGTAGGGTGATTTTTATAAGGCACCATTCCCTTTCCGGTGTCCATGGTTTTGGGGGAGTCCACACTCTAGATTTCATTCTCTAGTTGTCAACTTTCAGAATAGTAAATAGCTGTTAAGTTGGTAGCAGTTTGCTGCCATTTCCTGATCTCTGAATGGCAACTGTGGTGCTATTATTTTGACAACTAGTGACAGCCCTTTTATCTCCCCATGCCTAGCTTTTCCAGAAAGGTTACAAGCATTTAATGATCTGTATAAAGGACTTCTTTGTTAAAATGCCTAGAATGGTTTCTATTTCATACTAAATGCTCCGATACTCCTTATTTTTAGATGAGAAAGGAACTTTCTAGATTTATTTCGGGCTAGAAAGAGTCCATGGTAGGAGTTGAACTAGAATTAACTTCTTTCATTTCTTTTAAAATATTGTACATCTTCACAGTATAGTAGAAATTGCATAATGTAATAGAAAACAAGTGGTTGAAGTTTTAATTCCAGCTTTTCTAGTGTGACCTTGGGCAAGTCTCTTGGCTGGGATTATCAATCACTTGGTCATATCTCACAGTATCCTTATCCCACAAGGTTATTGTAAATATTAAGATAATTAATATTTATTACATTTGTTGACATATTATAAGAAAGTAATGATTACCCTTTATGTCATGAATATGAGCACACTATGATTGCAGTGCTCCCTTACACTTAAAATAAAGACAATATATAAAATTCCATAATCACTGTAAAGTGTTTATATACAATAGAGCTCATATGAATCTTACACATTGGGTAATAAAAAGACATTGTCAATACCTGTAAAAATTGTATTTAATATTTACTCAGTTTGTACCTGAAAGCTTCTAAAGTTGTTGTTGTTTTGAAGAGGAAATTACATTATTAAAGCTATTCTTATAATTATATATAAAACAAACATTGAAGTATAGAGATTGGAACCTTACAGGAGGCAATTACAATGGTTTTGATAAATTAACAGAAGGATTTAAACCAATGTGGAAAAAATGTGAATAAAAAGGAAGGACTGGAGTATAGTCCAATGTTGTAAAAAAGATAAAATTGATGGAAATTGAGGCTTATTAAGTATGAGACATTGAGAAAGGGCCAATGTTGAGTCCAAGTTTCAGGATTCATATTTGTTCAGATAATCAGTGGGTCAGCAGGAGCAGGCAGAGTGAGAATGTTTCCACAATTTAGGAGTGGCAGATTGAATGGACTAAGTTTATTGGTTGAATTTGAGATTCTTATGGAATTAGAGATTCTTGGCAGGAGTTAAGAGAGAACACAGAGAACAGAGATGAGTTGATCCTGAGGACCATGTGATTCTGAAGAGTAGGCTTATAAAAATAAGGGATTATATATATAGTCAAAGAAAATCTTAGTATTTTATTCATATTTTGGAATCCAGGTAAAGTAAACAAGCTTGAAAACTTAAAAAGATAAGAGAATAGGAACTGGATAATCAAATGTTAAAGACAGATTGAGAAAAATTAAAAAGTTAGACAAAACCAAGTGTTGGTGAGGGTATAGATCAATAGGAACTACACATGGACATATACATTTTACCACCATTTTAGAAAAGTATCACATTATTTAGTAAAATTGAACATATACTGTCATGGTCCCATAATCCCATTTCTTCATATATTATTGAAACACTAAAGACATATGTTTACAACATTGTTGTAATGTTATAAACATAGAACATGATTTATAATAGCAAAAATCTGGAATCCACTCAACCCTTAAATGTATGGATAAATAAATTGTGCAGTACTTATACACTTGAGGGATTATTATACCTCAATGAAAATTTTAAAGTTATATACACTAATATATATGAATCTCAATAATAACACTGAGAGAAAACAGGTAACCACAAAAATAATTAATACGGTTCTGTTTTTTAAGATTCAAAAATGGCAAAACTAAACAATATATTATTTAGGGATGCATACATATTTAATCAAATTATTTTTAAAGTAGGTGACTGACCAATTTTAGAACTGCTTTAAAAATTTTGAAAAATAAGAACTAGACATATTTTAATCCATACATGTATAACCTATGAAGACATTTCAGCTATGTAAGGACCCAGAAATCTTGTCCCTATGTACTCCTTTTATGGAATAATTAGAGGATGTAGTCATTCAAGATAGATCAAAACATAAGATTCATGAATGGTTGGATCTAGCCCAATAGAATGGAAAAGAGAAGCCTTAAGATGAAATAAGATGAAAACTGGGAGTTGAGTAAATCTTTAAAATAACCAGGGGAAAATGGGAGATTTAGTAAGTACTTAATATGAGAGATATTTCTTAGTGATTAGACACTGGCTATGGAAAAAGAAAGACAGACAGAGAGGGAGAAGGGGAAGTAGAAGGGGAGAGTGAGGAGAAAATAGAGAAGAAAGACAAAAGGAAATTATTGGTTAAAGGGCAACGTTTATAAAAATAAAAACAAGCTTAGTATAATACTTGGCTCTGTAGTCAACAATTATGTACAGTTATGATGTTATAAACACTGATTATTTTATTCAGTAAATCAGTAGTTATTTCATTGTATTGGGAGGGAGAAGTGAAGTCAGCTTGAAGAGAGAGCTATATCTTCATATGGTCTGACAAGGAATCAATAGGTAAAAGCCAAATTGCTACTCACTAAATAGCAATGTAAGCATATTATTTAGAGATGTGGAAGCAATTACCTAAAGAATCATTTAAATTTTTTTTTTCTGTGGGGAAATTGTTTGAGAGACAGGAAGACATAGGATTAGTGAACACACTCTAATAAACCTTTTGTTTCATTAGTAAAACAACTTTGTACACTAATTTTTGATATTTAAGAAAATTAACTAAATTAATAAATAAAAATTGCTCCAATCATAAATTTTCAAGTGTTTACTTTATCTGTTTGGTAAATGGATGGTGTCCTAAAAAATTTACAAGGCAGAAATCCAAGATAGTGATTTTTTTTTTTGAAATTTACTTTGCCACAAGCCACCAATTTTGAGAAGCTTCTACCATCCAAAGCTCAGGTCTACATTAAATGTTCCTTATGGATGAAGTATGTGGAAGGTAGAACTCCAAAGATCTTTCTGAATGAGAAGTATAAATCTGAATGTTCAGTATCTGCTAGAAAAGAGCTACTTTCTCTGAAATTCTCCTGCTTACACTCTGTTCTTCTTTACTGAAACTTTTCCTTTCTATACAGTTTTTCCATACACTCTTGGTAGTATGTTGAGTTAAATGCCCTAACTGGTTACATTTACTGTTGATGGTTATTGTCATGGTTACAGAAACAGCAATTTCAGCAGGCAGTTAAACTGACTTCATGATATGCCTTTGCTACAAGAACCAAGTTCTAATTTTCCAGTTGTACTTGGATCTGAAATTTGGCTTCACATGAGTTCAGTCTATCCCAGGACAAAGTGAAGCCAAGTTTACATTGTGTATTAAATGGTCCAGTGGCCGACACTAATTTTTCAAACATGACACATACTTTATAAACTGGAAAAGAATAGTCCCATAATAAAACTGTTGGATTTAATTTTTTTTCCTTTTTTTCCTTCTTTTATTCCAAACTCTTTTCTTTAGAATTTCAATTTTCCTTAGCTTTTCAATTGCTATCTTTTATCCAATAAAGTAAACAAAGATGCCTTAAACATTGGAAAGGACAGGTCAGAGATAAGCACTAATCTCTCCTCATTCTTTCCATTCATTTTGTTTACTCTCTTTTTAAGTTTCTCACCAAGAGTCACTGCTTTTAAATCAGATTCCCATTGACTTTTACAAAGGACTGCTTATTCCTTAACCACAGAAGCTCTAGACATTAAGCAGACAGTTCTGAAGTTGACATAAGGAACTACATCTCCTAAAGAAATGGGATTGCCATTTCCTATTCCAAGAATTACACACTAATTCTAGTTTTACCTTAAAGGTAACTGCTTGCTACCCTATTATAGGAAAAGTTGGTTAAATTGTTAAAAATTTAAATCCAATTTTCTTTTATGAGAGTAGAATACAACTGGACCAATTTAGCATAACCGATTATACTTACTAGATGTCAACTTGAATTTGTAAATAACAACAAGGGACCCAAAGTTGCTTGAAGCAGTACAGATAGATACTCATTACATCATGATTAGTGACCTCAGAGTTTCAATGGAAGTTAATTAGTATATATGCCTGCTAAATTATCCGTTGTTTTTGTTTTGTTTTGTTTTGTTTTTTTCAGAAAGAAAATAAAACGCACTGCAAATGTTTTTCGTCATCCTTACCAGTAATGTTGGGTTGAGACCAATAGAGTGATGAGTTTTCTTGAAGGTTTGCTTAGTCACACCAGGTTTTATCTGATACTTTTTTGGGGGGCTGTCAGCACTCATGAATGACAAGCAGATATTTGCTTGTATATCATACGCCATGTTGGAATCCATTTCAGAATTAACACTGCTTCCAAGCTTAGATTAGATGGACCTTAGAGTCTTAAATTGAACACCCCCTGTTGAATGAGAAGGGGCTGGAGAATAGTGTCATTGCCAGAATGGGGAGGAGTCTGGGAGCTATAGCCATGGTCACTCTTACATTTTCTCATTAGTTCTATAAGCAGTGGTTAAATTGGACAGGTCATTAACTTAAAATTCATCATATTAACCAACCAAACTCATCATCTCATGGAGGCATATTTCTCTTTCATTGTTCCTTTTACTATAAAAGGGACCTTCATCCCCAGCTAGTCAGTCCTAAAACCTAGAAGTAATTCTTGATTTTAATTCTACTGTATATTCTACATCTAATCATTCATTCATCAAATTGATCTTCCTACCTCAGAAATCGGTCTGAAATATTATTTTTCCTTCTTATGACATCATCACTGAAGTTCAAAGAATTATTACTGTGGGAGGTTTCTAATTACTTTTTCCATGTTGCCCTCACCAACTCATTCTTAACCTAGAAACCAAAGGAATCTGTGAAAATGAAAAAAAATCTAATCTTTTCTTTCTATTCTTAAAACTGTGAAATAGCTTCACATTTTCTTAAAATATTAAAAATCTGTACAAAATGCAGGGTGGTATAGCTTCAGCCTTAGCTCTTGTCACTTTACATTTGTTCTTTATGATATAAGAGGTTTGACCTTCTTTCAGATATCAAGCCTTATTTAAAAAATCTACTGGTTCTGGGATTTTTTGCATGAGAATATATTACTCCTTCTTTCTCACCTTATTTCTCATCTTTTTGTGTTAGTTTAAGAGTTAATTTTTTTAAAAATATATTTTATTGATTTTCTACAGAGAGGAAGGGAGAGAGATAGAAAGTCAGAAACATCGATGAGAGAGAGAGACATCGATCAGCCGCCTCCTGCACGTACCTGCGAGCAAGATACATGCCCCTGCCCGGAATCAAACCCAGGACCTTTCAGTCCGCAAACCGACGCTCTATCCACTCAGCCAAACCGGTCTCAGCTAAGAGTTAGTTTTTTTACAGAAAACTTCCTCTTCCCTAGGCAAGTTTAAATCCCCTTGTTTCAACCCAGTGCTTTGGACTCAGAACCTTTTATTTCCTAACATACCCCATACTTCAATTTCTATACTCCCATCCCACACTCTAAGCCCCATGTCTACAGAGGCTTAAATTTTCTTGTTCATACGTCACCTCCTTATTTCTACTATAAATCCTGGAATATGGTAGAAACTGGATAAATGTTGATTTAATCAAAATGAATGAAATATACCAGAATAATAAAAAAAATGTGTAGTAGCAGCTTCTTTCAAAATGTTAAGGTCTAGAGATTTCAAAGCAGTGGCCAGTAGGGAGAGTTTTCCTTTATCAAAGGCCTTGCCATGTTCTGCAATCTTTCCTAGGTTTCTTGGTATACTCAAGAAAATATACCAGAGCAGAAGTGGTTAAATAATGCAAATAGAAATGCCTGAAGAATAAATCATAGAATGCTCTGGTGCCTCTGTCTTTCTTTAAAGATGTGAGGTTCTGAGAGATTATATAAAACATAATCCCTTCCTATGGTTTTTAGAAAATATTGAGAACAAAATACATATAACTCTCAGCATATGTTTGTAGTCACTCCAAAGTAAATGTTTCCACTGTACCTTGTAGAAAAAGTGATTTTGTGACTCTCTGCTTTTGAAAGTAGGCTAGATTAATTTTCAAAGACAACTTCATTGACAAGTATATATATTTTACAAGCAGCATCTTTCTCAAATTCTATATCCTAGGACTAGTATTTTCCTTGAGACATTTGTAAGTTGTTTTTTTTTAAAGGAAACCTTACATCTTTGGGGGGTGGGTGGGTCACATTGAAGGATGGGTGGTTCACATTGCACTGTATCATACTTTGAAAAATTTGAGTAACATTGATTAACCTAGATTTTCTGGCATTTTTGTTTGTTTTTTTTTTGAATGCTAATTAAAATCTGATTCACTCTAAAGCCAACTGGTGAAATTCCAATGGGAAAGATAATGAATTCCAAACAAACAAGCTTATGAGTCTCTTTACCCCTCAAATAATCTAACATCTAGCCTTAGTCATCATTTTTTAAAATGACAATAATCACACCTATTGCCTACTAGTGTAATGAGAATTTAATAAGGAGCGTATACCAGATTTTCTACTCAAAAATATCTCATTCAATCTTCTAAGCTCCAAACCACAGGAGAAAAATTGTGACAAAGAATTTTATATAAAAATATGTAGCAACATTTAGTAATTAACATTTTTTCAAAGGGGAAATTTCATAATTTCTATTATTGTAACTACAACATTTTTTAAATCATTAAATTGCTATGATTTTTATACTGGGGTAACTTCACATGAAGGTTTCATACAAATGCTGGCTGTTGCCATCAAATGTCATGTAACAGAATGGCAAGCCATCCCCGGCATGTGCGCAGGGAGAAGCTGACTGGCACTGCAATCAGGGGCTGCATTTAGACACTGGAGAAACAGCTGCTCTGACAGCTCTTTCACATTCACATCACTCTCAGCAGGTCTGCAAACCATAAATGGGTTCCAAAGAATGAAAAGTCAGGATTTGGAGCAGATAGAAAATGGATTTTGAGACAAGTCTAGGTATGGAATTAGAAATTACTGAATTTTTAATTCTTTGTCAAAGTTGTACCTGCACAGAACCTGACCTTAATTCCCTCATCACTTCCCTCCCTCCACCCAATCCCCATCACTTCCTCAAGCTAAGAGGAAGACTCAAAATGGCAGAGTAAAACACAGCATCCTCCACCTAAAGAGTCATACCTTAAAGAGAATAAATGATTTTCCCCCAAGAGAATTGCTCTTAGCAAATATCTGACAGTTCACGGGCTCTGACTCCAGGGAGCCTGACTGGAAATGGCAGTAGTCACTGACTCTGACTGGAACTGGAAATTATCTGCAGGAGTCTCAGTTATGTAAAGTTTCAATTATTTCCCCACATGCATTTTTGCTGAATTTATGTTTAAGAAACAGAAAAATCAGAGCATAATTTCTCTCTTTTTTAAAAGCAATAACAATAAATTTTAAGACTTCATAAATGCATTGCTTAATCTGGCTAGTTTCCAAGATTCACAGATCTGATTACATATATGTATCTCCATGGCTTCTCAAAAGATAGAAGAGCAAATCAGCAAATTGCAAAGGTTGTGCGTAGATACTTGGAATGGAGTAAGAGCCTATCATTTGATATGAAGGAGAGAGGAAACCTGAGGTATAGGAAACATACCCCTGTACCAAGTGTGTCGGAGAAGCAGTTCAGCTGAAAATGCAATATTTCAGCTTCTAACGTTCACATTTGTCTTTAAGAAAGAATCACAACTTCATTTACCTAAGCTATATTTCATTTTATATATTGATTTTTGGTAAATGACAAACTCTCATCATTGGTCTAAGTGTAGGATTCTTTTATAATTTTTATTTATTTATTCATATATGTAGTTATTCATCCTGTCTAATAAAAGCAATATGCAAATTGACCATATCTCTGCTACACTTGCAAGCCATGCCCGCAAGCCACACCCACCAGCCAATCAAAGTGAGTATGCAAATTAACCCAACAAAGATGGCTATGGCCACAGAGAGAGCAGGAGGGAGGCTTGAGTTGCCCTTGGCAAGGGAGGAAGCTAAGCTTTCCACAAACCCTGGCTGGCCAGGCCTCTGCTTAAGGCAACAAAGTTTCAATGGCTGTGTGAATAGAAGGCTTGGCTTCACTCTTGCTACAAAGTTTCAATTGTAGAAGATAAATAAATCCAGATACCAGGGCCTCCACTTGGGTTGCTGGGGAGCATGGCTGATCTGCAAACCACCACAGGCCCCTTGCCCAGGCCACCCCATGCCCCAAGGGAACACCCACCTTGATCTGGGACACCCTTCAGGGCAAACTAGCTGGCCCCCACCTGTGCACCAGTCCTCTATCCTATCTAATAAAAGAGTAATATGCAGATTGACCATCACTGCTTCACACAAGATCCTGCCCCCATGTGGACACAAGATGGTCAGCAGGGGAGGGCAGTTGTCAAGGACCAGGCCTACAAGGCAGGGCAGTTGGGGGTGATGAAGCCTTTAGGGGAGGGCAGTTAGGGGTGACCAGGCTGGCAGAGGAGGGAAGTTGGGGGTGACCAGGCCTGCAGGAAAGGGGAGTTGGGGGGTCCCAGGCCTGCAGGGGAGGGGAGTTGGGGGTGATCAAGCCTGCAGGGGAGGACAGTTAGGGGTGACCAGGCTGGCAGAGGAGGGAAGTTGGATCAGGCCTAAATGGGCAGTCAGACATCCTTCAAGTGGTCCCAGATTGGAGAGGAAGCAGGCTGGGCTGAAGGATACCCCCACCCTGTGCATGAATTTTGTGCACCAGGCCTTTAGTTTAATAATATAAATAATCCCTATGAAACTACTGACAAAACCAGCACTACAGCTTTACAAATAACTTACTTCTAAGGGATCCTCTATTATGCCATTTATCTTCTCCACTCCCAGAGATAAACGTTATTCCCAATGTTGAGTTTATGGGTGTGGATGCTGAGATTAGCTGCCTGGATCACCTATTTAAGACTGAGGAACATTTTCAGCCAAGTGCTGGAGTACTGGTGATTGACAGGTCTTCCTACATTTCCCCTTGGAATTGCCTGAGAACCTCCTCATCCAAAATAATTTCCCTCTTAGAGACAGCTTGTATCAGTTTCTGTGTGTGTGTGTGTGTGTGTGTGTGCACGCGCACTGCATATAACTGAGTGCTTAAGAGATGGGGACAATTGGTGGGCCTATATCATTCCAGCTACCTGCTGTAATACAGGACAACTCTAGGGATCATCGCAATTCCAGACCTCTCTATGGTGGCTGTTGAGGCTTTTTTTATTTTGAGACTCAGTCCAGACTTTAATTCTTACTTCACTTTCCACCCTGAAATCTCCCTCTGAGATTCTGTTTTCCCGGGGACTCAATCTTTGACATTATTCCTGTACTTATTTCAACAAATGATGAAGTGCTTTGCATATCCATAAACTAAAAAATAAACCTCTTGCCTTATACAAAAATTAATTTGAAATGGGTAATGGAGTTAGGTGTAAAATGTAAAGTTATAAAACTTTTAGAAAAAAAAATTAGGTGGAAATACTTGGCATATAAAAAGATATTCAACATCATTAGCCATCAGGAAAATTCAAAGTAAAACCACAATGCAATATTCTTACACATCTATGAAAATGGCTAAAGAAAGACCTAATGACAATAACAAATGCTGGCAAGGATGCAGAAAACTGGATCACTAATGCATTGTTGATGGGAATGGTACTGTCACCTTAGGACACAGTTTAATATTTATTACTAGAGGCCCAATGCACAAAAATTCATACGAGGGCAGGCCTTCCTCCCCCAGCTACTAGCACCAGCTTCCCTCTGGCACCCAGGACCTGAGCTGGCTTCCCTCCGACCTTGGCTTCCTCAGGAAGAACATCCGGAATGTTGTATGAATGGCATCCAGTCTAATTAGCATATTGCCCTTTTATTATTATAGATAATATGAAGTAGACACAGGGGAAGCTCAGGAACCAGAGTAGAAGTTACCCTGTGGTAAAAGCAGTGTACATTTACAAGGGAAATCTCCGGCCACAGCGGAGAAGCCAAGTCTCTTCAGTCTTTAGTCTTCAGTCTTTGCTCGGGCCAGAGACTTCAGTCTTCACTTCATATGCATGTGATATGATCTTATTTATAAGAAACCCTAAGGAATCCACCAAAAAACTATCAGAAATAATGAGTTCAGAAAGGTTATCAGAATATAAGGTTAATGTACAAAATAAAGTGTAGTTTCATACAGTAACAATGAGCAAAACAAAATTGAAATTACAAAAGCAATTTCATTTACAAGAGCAATAGAAATACTTAGGAATAAATTTAATAAAATAAGTGCAAAACTTATACTCTAATAACTAAAAAAACACTGTTAAAGATATTTTAAATAACCTGATTAAAATGTTTATAGATGGGAAAACTTAATATTGTTAAGATGGCACAAACTCTGTCAAAATCTCGGCTGCCTTCTTTATAGAAATTTATAAGCTATTCTAACATTTATATGGAAATTCAAGAAACTGAGATTTTTTTAATCTTTAAAGAGAAAAACACAGTTGTAGAACTCAGTTCCTAATATCAGAAGTGACTAATGAAATTACAGTAATCTAGACCATGTGGTAATAGAATAAAAATAAAGATCAATGGAAGGGAATTAAAAGTCCAGAACGAAGCCGTCTCATTTACAGTCAGTATAATTTTTACAAGGGTGCCCAGACATATAAATAGGAAAAGAATCTTTTTTTTCAAATGGTAATGGGAAAATGGGTATACACTTGTGAGGAAATGAGGTTTGGACTTCTGTCTCACTCCATATACAAAAATATCATTCCAAAGTGGAGTAAAAGCCTAAATGTAACAGATGAATGTTTTTTTCTTAAAAGAAAATATAGGCATAAACCTCTATAATTTTGTATAGTTAGTTTCTTAGCTATGACATTAAAAGCACAATTAACACAAGATAAACAGGATATCATAACAATTTTTTAAAGAAAAGCTTTGCTCTTCAAAGGGCAAAATAAAGAAAATAAAAAGGCAGACCACAAAATGAGAGAAAATTTTTGCAGGTTATCTATCTAATAAGAGATTTGTATCTATAATGTATAAAGCACTCTTACAACTCAAAAATAAAGGTACATGACCAATAAAGAGGGGGCAAACACATACAATCACCAAAAAGCACATGAAACCTCAACATCACTAGCTATCAAAGAACTGCAGACTAGAATCTCTTTACAATATATATTCACTTCCACTAGGGTAGCTATAATCTAAAAGACAAATAATGAGATTTTTTGATAAGGATGTGGGCAAACTGGACCCCTCATTCACTGGTGGTAGAAATGTAAAATAGTGCAGGTGCTTTAGAAAAATGATTAAAAGTGTAGTTACCATATGATCTAGAATTCGTAGGTCACTGTGAATAACCAAAACAACTGAAGACATATGTTATGGATGTTTATAGAGCCATTATTTGTAATAGCCAAAAAGTGGGAATAATTAAAATATTCATCAACTGATGAATAAATAAAGTGTTTATTTCTATATAATGGAATTTTATTCACTTATGTAAAGTAACAAATTGTTGGTACCTTGGGCACCATGGATGAACCTGGAGGACATTGTGGTAGGTGAAAGAAGCCAGTCACAATGGACAGTGATGGTGATCATCAATGTTTATGGATGTGCAACTCCATGAATAACTAAAGTCATTGAATCATAATATTTTAAAAGGGTGGATTGTATGATATGTGAATGATATCTGAAAAAAAGATGTTAAAAACTAAAGCAACAGGACAAAATAGCTGTCACTGTTTACCCCTATGTGTGAGAAAACATTCTAAGATTTTTACCATACGAGTGGGATGGAAGCTAGTTCATCCAGGAAAAAAACATTTTCCAGGTATTTCAAATGAGATGGATTTAATATAGGGAGTTAGGTGCACATAAAACTGTTAGAAAGACTACAGAGGCAAATGTGAGGCATCTATCACCAGCTCTTAGGTCACGGATGCAGCTGTGATCCAGAAAGTTAGAAAGTGGCTGCCACTAGAGGTCAGGAAAATACAGACAATTATTCCCAGCATCTGAGCTGCCCCCACACCCCCAGAGTAGGTGATTGGCAGGGCAATGAGTTCCAGCTGCCCTGTAAGAACTCATTCTGCCAAGCCTGTGTGTCTCTCACCTCTGGCAAAGGAAAATTGGGTTCTATTTTCTGCCTTTCAAATTACATACCAGCTCATCTCATTGGCAGAATCTAAATAAACATACAAACCAACACATAAAAAATAAGGCACTTGTCTAAAGGCCAGGATAGTCCATATGCCAGTGGAACTGTAAATGATAGTTTAATTCCAAATTGAACTCAGGCTGTATTCATCTGAGTTATTCACAACTTCGTCAGAGGAGTTGTAGTGGCTGATTTTTTTTCTGGGGCACAAAAGCCCTAGCTGCCATCCACTAATGCCTTACTCTCATCTTAGAAGAACAGATTTAAATGTCATTAATTTTCCCTAATGATTCAGTTAATTCCAAACAAGTATCCACATTACTTTCAAATATGTTAGTCACGATTTTCTATTGTGTTAGCACCTGTAATAAACTATTCTCTTACTTCCTTTGGATGCCTGGGGGTGTTTGTGTCCCAGCTGCCATCTGGCAACCAACCACTGCTAAGCCAGTGGCTCCTTCTCTTTTCTCCAATTAGTCATCATAGGAAAGTGCAGTGTTCATATGAATGTGTGTTCATCCCACAAATGAATGAAAAGGAGCTGACTTTGCTCAAAGGCAAAGATATGAAAATAGACAAGAGTCCATCCAGAAGAACTGAATAGGATGTGAATAAGAGAAGCTTTAGAATTACACATAACTTCCCAACTTTTACATAATCACCAAACATTCATGTGTGCAGTTTCATTTCCAGTGGCTTTAAGTAATTCAGTGGCTCTGAGTCACTTTATTCCTATTTATTTATTTCCTTCAATCCCTCAACCCTGTCCCTTCTGACCTTCCGTTTTTGTGTGTCTTCTTCCTACTTGGGCATGTTTGGCTTGCTTATATAGTTCTAATCTTTAGTAAGTGGATGCCTTTCTGAATAGGATGCATTTTAGTACTTCCCTGACATTGTTTAACATCCTATCCAGAGTGTCAGCTTGCATCCTTGTAGCTCATATGCACAATAGAATATACTCTTGGGTGATGTAGAAAAGGAAACTCTTGTCTGGTAGGCAGAGACATAAATTCCAGAGTGGTATGGAAGTTAACTGGTGCAGCTTTTGATCCTACCTGTTTATGCCAGGCGGATTGTAAGACAAAAGAGTGAATGAAGCAGAAGGAAAACCAGAGTGGGCTCTGCTTGTGAAGAGGTGTTAATTAATGGTTTCCTGAGTTAGAGGACTGGCATGCAGAGCTTTTGATCTTGGCAGATCCTCAGAGTGGGATTGTGAATTAAAGTTTCAGGTTGTAAGCACCCAGACAACAAGGGCTACATCTGTGCTTCTGGCTTTACACAGCCTAGGGCCATACTTGGGTGGTCACTTAGTAATACCCAGTGACTCATGTAGAAAAGGACTACCAGTTGACTTTAAAACTAAGTGAGACCAATATCGGTGATGCTCAGGCAATACCCCAGGTTCCTCTTTCTCAACCTGGGATAGATGATTCTGTCTTTACTCATATAACAGTTTATTTATGAGATTAACATTGATAAGAATGATCCCCACTGAACAAAGTTTTAAAGGTAATAAAGAACACCAAGAAGTTACATCGGGAATGAAATTAAAGAAATATGAGAAAAGATTTTCTAGTTGCCTATTCTATACTTCTAACCCCAATTTACTTGTTCATTGCTACATACTATATTGGTTATGTACTTGCCAGTCTCTGCTGCAAAATTGTAAATGACTTGAGGGTGGAAGTCTTCATATTGCTATAAGATTGACTAGAAAATTTTGATTAGACTATGTTAAACACAGCCTATGCTAAATGCTAGTCATGGAGCGAGGCCAAAGAGCAGAACAGTGACAGGAAATTTGGATAGTAGTATCCATAGTTCAGACAGGGATTTGGCAAAAAGTAAATCCATAGTAAAAAAAGGTCCCAGTTTATTTTCTACTATCTTTTCACTCTTATCTGCTTCACCTAAGCTTCCAATATACTGAACTCTTGAACATAGATCTTGAAGAGCAGAAGGGATTTTAATGGGCAGAAACAAAAATGGGGATTTGTTTTGGGCGGGGGGGCAGCCTGAAAAAATGAGGATTATCATTGGCAAAGTAGACTTCCAATAGTGAAGGATATTAAACTATGTCAATCCCAAATATGCCTCTAACACAAAAATATTGAACTGAAGATAATTAAGAAGCAGCAAATGCAGTTAAAGCTATTTCTAACCTCCTCTTTTCTGCCTAAAGGCAGGATATAATTCCCTTTTACTGGAGACAGATTCTTAAACCTTCTATTACTTCCCTCCCATATGATTACCTTTTCACAGTTTGCTGCCCTTTGGGAGCTTAAAATTGCTTTTCTTTCCCCTGTCATTCTCTACAAATTTATTCTTTGTTGAAGATGCTATACAAGCCAGAGTTCTAGTTACCACTTTGAGTTACTTTTGTCAAGATGTTTTCCATGTGATATATGTGACACACATTAATGAACTGTTTGTTTTTCTCATATTAATCTGTTTTGTTGTTGTTAAAAGCCCCAGATAAAAATGTAAAATGAGTAAAGTTTTGCCTTTTCTATAATGGTGAGAATGCAGTATATGTAAGAAGAGAAAGAGGTATAGTCTTGGCAAGGTGGTTTTTGACTATGTTATTGGTGGGGAGAACATGGTAAGGTAGAAGTTAAATTCTCAATTGAGAAGCTTAAACTCTATTCAGTAGGCAATCAGGAGCCACTAAACGTTTTAATTGTAGGGAAGTGACTGGGTATAAGTTGTGCTTTATGATGTTTACTCTGGCAGTGAGGTTTATTTATTCATACCCATTTATTAACTAGTTATTTTAATAATAAATATACATTAAATGCTGTGAGAGATAAAGAGGGTGACATGATAAACCTGCTTTAATGAGAATGCAATTTAGAGAGCCATTGCAAAATGCACCCTATGGCTCTGCTGCCTAAGACAAGTAATAAATATTCTAACTGTATGGAAGGGAGGGATAAAGGGCGCTAGCCATTTGAAAGACCAATTTGGAGGCTAAAACAAGAGGCCAAACAAGAGGTGTAAAAATTTAAACCATCAAAGAACCTGTGGTCAGAAAGTGCAGAGAGAAGAGAAGCTGTAAAAGTAAACCCAGGAGCCATAGCCACCATTTTTATTGGTGGGGTAATGGAAAGAAGAGTCAAAATAATCAATGTTTTGAAGCCTCTTTAAACATGGCTCATCCATTCATTCTCTCATTAATTTGGCACTTCCCCCGCCCCAATCCTCATTAATTTGGCATTTTGTTTTTTAATCCTCACCTGAGGATGTTTTTTCCACTGATTTCTAGAGACAGTGGAAGGGAAGGAGGAAGAAAGGGGGATACAGAAAGAAACATCTACATGAGAGAGACACATTGATTGGTTGCCTCTCACACTCGCCCCTACTGGGGTTGGGGAAATTGCAATCTAGGTACATGCCCTTGACTAGGAATTGAACTTTGGACCCTTCAGTCTGTGATATTCCAACCACTGAGCAAAACCAGCCAGAGAAATTTGGCACATTTTTATGTAATAATAACCATCTCTTATCATTATTTTGGTTATTAGGAGAAGGGGTTAAATAAATTAATCCTCAGTAGTCCTAGAGAACTTGCTCTTTAGTAGGGGGATGATAACATGAATAGAGAAATAGTGCTATATGATCAAAACTGAAAACTAGAAAGAGAGGTTGACTATAAAAGATTTCATTTACTTTGTAATATTTTGAGTTGGATCAGCTGATGAGGTATGAATTTAGATAGAGAAAAGGGTCAGTAAAATAGGCTATTAGATCAGTATGAATAGTTCAAATCATGAGGATAAATGGGCTCATTAAAGAAGAAAGTACAGAAAGGCCCAAATAGTGTTTAGCATAGAATCTCAGAATATGTCTATATTTAGGAAATGAAACATTGCATATGAGTCAATTAAGGAGACCAAAGAAGAGGGATGAAAAATTTGGAAACAAAAAATGAAACAGTCAAGGAGCTCACATTGTTCCATTCAATGGAGATTATGAGAACATGGATTGGCAGTCCTGGCAGCTTTAGTACAGTAGTGGGGGAAGAACCAGTTTTAAACCAATATGAGGTGTTAAAGGAAGTAGAGAGACTTGATAAGATGTTGAGATAGAGGTAAATTGATAAAGTTGTTTTAAGACTGAAAGTCATAAATGGTCACAAGTAGAGGAATATGAATTTTTAGAGCCAAGAAGGAGAAAGAAAGGAGAGTAAACAGCTCATCAGTCAAGGAGGAAGTATGAGAGCGTGAGATTGAGCACACACAGAGCCTTGGTGAGGGAGATGAGAACTCCTTTCACGGGAATACATCAAGTATGCAAAGAGAAGTGATGGTCTCAAGTACAGGAACAGCAATGACAAAGCTGTGGAAACTACCATGGAACAATCCTGATATTCCTAGTAGTTTAGAGAGAAAATGATGTATTAATTTGGAGGTGTTGGGGTAGGTTTTTAAATATGAAGAATGGAGACAAGTTAAAAAAAAACTGCAATAGAAAATAAAATTATGATTCAACAAGAGATGAATCAAATAATTAGTCACAAGGTAAAGCTGAAATTAGAGAGCATTTATTTGGAATGGGCCAATATATATGGTTTTATGATTTCCTCTAATAAGCTTTGGCTGCCTGATGGCCAAGACAAAGGTCTGGGAGATCCCAACTCCCCTTTCTCATATGCTACCAATCTTGCTACTGGCAGGGACTCAGGTGATCCATCTGTTGTCAGATGAGAGACAAAGGGTTTTTCTCTTTATGTTCTCCATGGTTTGTTTTACCTCTTTGATGAAAAGAAGCCGTACGCCAAAGTGAAGAAAGTGAAGACACCAAAATGTAAGCCCACTCATCTGTCACTGACAGTGTTTCAGACTTATTCATCCCAGTTGTCCTGTTGGTGAGTGGGGATAGAATTGCCAGAAACTGGAGGAGAAAAGTTCTCAGAAAATTAAACCAAGTGGGAGTCATTCATTTTCCCAAACATAGAGTGAAATATCTCTCCAAGAGCAGTAGGAGGTCAAAACCTTTAGAAACTCTCTCTATTGCTTGGTAGGAGGCACTTTTCTAACTCCTCCTCGGGGAGCCTGGAAGACTTGATGGCAGTCAATGCTGGTTGGCCCTTCTGTTGATTTACATAATGTAAAGGTGCTGAGCTTTAATATGCATGATTGTGCCTCAGATCTTAGGCTCAGCTCAGTGGGAACAGGGTGAATATAGTCTTTGTCAGGAGTGTATGAGTCAAAAATATATAATTCATATAATAACTTAGTGAGTTAGTCCATCAAAATAGAGTGTTTTTTTTGAAAACTTTAAAATATACTATTATGACAATATAAGCCTGAAGGGAGGGACATGATCACTGTAATCTCTCCACTTAAAATGAGGATAAATCTCAAGAATTTTTAAACTATTATAGTCTCTCTTTTTGCAATTAATTTTGCTAATGGACAAGTTCCTAAGCGAGGCAATATCATTCAAGCTCAGCTCTGTTCTTTCCCAAGCAAAGGGGCTGTTGAAAGTATGCTGTATGAAAGCAAAGATAGGGTTCCTTTGTGCCTTTTGATGGAGTGAGACAGAATGGCATCAGATTGGGGCTAACTTTAAGCACTATCGCTGCTACATGAGGAGGTAAAGCAGAAAGCAGCCAGTGTCTCTGAGTAGTTTTGAAGCAGAAGCCTGTACTTGAGCAAGGAATATTTGTAACTGAAACCTACCGCAGTCTGAACTAAGAATTGCCGTTGGCCGCTAGTGATGAATTCTGCGCCTGAGGTCTGTGTTGTTGCTTCTGTTATCCAATATCTTGATTCCAAGACATATGCTGTTGGACGTGGGCATGTTTCTAAAAGAATAGTACAGTATACACTTGTAGAGCTGATGGAGACAAGGAAAAGGAAGGACTGCAGTGTGCAGTAGTCTCAGCCACTTCCTCAGAAGGGAGGAAAGGAAGCCATCTCATATACATTAATGACTTTTCACATATATGGCACTTTCTAATATATTGTTATACTTAAGTACAGTAACCTCATTTTAAAAATAATGAAACAGGCTATTTAAAAGTCTTGCTCAGTCACACAGCAGCCAGTAGGAATCCCAGTCATTGAACCTGTCAAATTTATTCTTGCTTAGTTTGTCTCAAAGTATGGACGATAGAACAGCAGTAGTGGTGTCAACTGAAAACTTGTTAGAAATGAAAATTCTCAGGCCCCATCTCTGATCCACTGAGTCACAAACTCCCAGAGTGGGGCTCAGCAATCTGTGATTTAACAAACTCAATACACACACTTCATTAGTAAAAAAGTCCATATTCTATTCCATTTAGCCACTCTGTAATACTATTAAAAACAGGAATATTATGCCCTAACCAGTTTGGCTCAGTGGAAAAAGCATTAGTCTGTGAACTGAAGGATCCCAGGTTCAATTCCAATCAAGGGCATGTACCTTGGTTTTGGGCACATCCCCAGTAGGGGGTGTGCAGGAGCCAGGTGATTTATGTTTCTCCCTCATGGATGTTTCTAACTCATGGATGTTTCTATCCTTCTCCTTTCCTCTCTGTAAACAATCAATAAAATATATTAAAAAAAAACAGCAATATTAAATTGGTATATGTATTGCGGAATCTTTGTCCATATTATGTGTCCATAATTCCATTATCCACTTAGCCATTCATTCATTTGTTCATTCGTCTAACAAGTACTATAAGTATAGCATATTTAACATTGACAACAGAAACAAAAAGATTAAGACAAATTATCTGGAGATAATTTGAGAAATAGGGTAAGCACACATGAAACAGCTGTGTAACATCATGAGTCAATATCCAGTAACTGAAAGAATGCAGAATTCAGAGAACTAATCCTCAAGATTTTGAATGAGAAAGAGATGATGAAGTTGTCATGGTTAAACTCATGGAGAAAACTGTACTCTAGCATGATTTGGAGAGAAGAAATATAAAAAGGTGATGGTGATGCTGGGGTAGTAGTGGGCATTACAGATGGGTAAAAGCCTAGAAAAATACTTTTGATAACTTCCAGAGCAATATCCTGTTCCTTGGATAAGGAAATTGGCAACATGGTTCCATGTTTATAGCAGACAGCTGAGGTATAGTCTTGGAATTAGAATGTGGATACATTTGGCAAACCCTCCATTTCCTTATTTGTAAAAGAGGAGTTTTGGTATGGTGTTTGTTGACAAAATCACTTAAAAGGTTAAAGGAAATAATCCCTGTCAGGGTTTCCCAGTTGTCTTTTATGCATGTGCTACAAAAACAAAGTTCAGTTTCTAATAAATTTTTAGAAAAGTAGGTTAAATTATGTGACTAAGAGATTGTGACTTTCTCAAGGGATAAATCAGTATGCACTATACCCCAAAAAAGTGCTTCGGAATTCCTTTCTTTGAGGAGAACCTTTTAACATCTCCTGGATAAGCATTTCAGAGAGTACACTCCAAAAATATGGTGATCTATATGGCAGTGTCTGGTCACAGAGTGGGGTTCTTTAAATGTTAATTTCATTGGATTTTATGCAGACCAGGTTTATCTTTGATTTCTGTATAGCATCATGGAAATGGCACAGTGGTATGAAAACAAAGCCTACTATTCTAAGTCCCATAACCACAGTTCAGCCTTCATTTTCTTTATGTCTTAAAACTTTTGCCAACTTAAATTTTGCATAAAATGCATCTCTTTCTGAAAGTGTTAAGACGTTTGACATTCTGATGCCTGAAAAATGTAATGAGATTGCCAAAAACATATTTCGTGGTTGATGCAATTAATAAATATAACCTATCTAGGTTTTATATATAGTAAGCAAATATTACATAGAAAAATTACATGCATATGAAAGTATATGCTCACATACATACACTATGTTTTATATACAGAGCCATCTGCAATTGAATAATGTGATTAGTGGGCATAAATAGGATAAGAGTTGTATATTGTATTTAGTAGTCAACAAAAAATTTCATTCCTACTTTCTGTCAGACATTGGCCAGGCAAGTTTGAAAAACATGAAAAAGTATATTCCCACAGGTATTCATAAGCTATTGCAGGACAGCAATGCCCATATATAATAAGTCCTAAGAGAGGGACAAACATCTCATGATTATGGAAGGAGGAAGCAATTAATTCTGATAGGGAGGAGAAATAATGGAAAGTTCCATCAAGAGGCAATTCTCAATCTGAGCCTTGAAAGATTATATATTCAAGGAAACAAAAGATGGAGATTTCAGGAAGAAAAATAATAATTTGTAAAAAGTACAAGGTGTCAAAGTTCAAGTCCAGTAGAGGAAAAAAACAAACAAACTGGTGCAAAGAGAGAATAGAATGGGAATAAGGAGCAGCAGGAAACTGGGCTGGGTTTAATGTCAAAGCAAGATTGCGAAGATTGTTAGTGACAGGGGAGGAATTAATACTTTAATTCTGAAGAACATAGGTTGGTATAAGAAAGATTTGGAACAAGAAAAATACTGATTTTAAAAACATGTTTCTGACATCTCCTGGAAAAATACATTCTAGGTGAATCAAATATTCAAATATAAATAATAAAAGTAAAATATCTATCAATAGAGTCTTTATAATATGCTGGGCACATCACAATACATAGTCCATGCCAAATACTTCATAGTTAATATCTCCTAAAATTCTTTCACAAGAGGTATGCATTTTCTTCTTCTTTTTAGACAAAGAGTAATGATGTTAAATTCACATCTTAAAATTACAGAGCAATATTCAAATCCAAACTTGTATTAGTCAGTGCTCTTAATTATTCTGTGCTATCACCTATTAAAATTACTAAAATAAGTAATAATCAAATAAGTTAAAGGAAATATTTTGAAAGTTTCTTTTGGATTCTTGAGGATTAAAAAATACTTTCTAAACATAGTATCAAAGTCAGAAAGGAAGGTGATTTAGAAAAAAGATGGGTTTTATTACATAAACATTAACACCTTCTACATAGAATAAATTAAAAACAAGGTAGAAATACAATCAAACTATGAAAACAACTTCCAAAACAGAAAAATTGTCTGATAATATACCAATACCAGGCATTTCTAAAATAAATAAGAAAAATGTGAACTCCCCTAATAGGATAATGGGCAAAGGACACAGACAACTAGTTTTGTAGAAGGAAATTGGGATAATTAGGGATAGATAGGGTGTGAGGAAATCAACATACTCATGTAAAATTGGTTGGGGTGTCACTTTGCACCATCTTTCTTGAGAAAAGTTTAACAACATGAATATATATATATGCCTAATATGCTAAGTGTCTGACTGTCCAACTGGTCATTATGATGTGCACTGACTGCCATGAGGCAGATGCTTAATGTAGGAGCTGCCATGCTGCACACTGGCCATTTACAAAGAAACAGCACTGTAGACCTGGCACCCACAAAGCAACACTCAGCTTCCCTTAAGTGGGACACAGGCCCCATCACAGCCCAGAGCGACAGCCCACCAAATCGCAGCAAAACTGCCAAGACTCCATGGCACAAAATGAGGCCCACAGCCCAGCCCAGCCCAGAAGTGGTGAGTGTGGGCCCCAGGTAATGACATCACATAGCAATGCCCAGCTTCCTCTCGCTAGTGACTAGCCTCCTTGGAGTTTCTTCAGCCAAGGAACACAATTTGCTTTATAGCCAGGTGGAAACATTTCACACTTTAACCAAAAGTCTGTGAAACATTTTCCTGTGCCTCATCTCATTTGATCTTCACAGAAGTTCTGGGGTATGTAGATAGGAGTCTTGGTGGAATTCTATTTCCTTTTCCTTAGCCAGAAAATGAAGATTTAGGATGCTTAGAAACTTGACAGGACTGAAAAGAAGAAAGAAATGGTAGACCTTGAAAATGACTTCAAGGTTTCTTACTGCACAAGATATAGTCAAACACTGCTGCAGTTAAATATTTTACCCTTTGTTCTCCCTGCATGATCTATAATAATAATATGCTTCAGGTTGATTTTTACTGCTGTGTTGCTGACAATTACTTAAAAGAGAAGTTGGGGTGCTTCACTGCACTGGAAAAAGTTTAGTTAAATCAGAAAGCAGATCTAATTGAGCCAGTTTATTCTCTCTCTCTCTCTCTCTCTCTCTATATATATATATATGATACATTAAAGCTCTAGCTGGCACCAATTGCACGCATGTATTTTGATCTTTCATTATTGATTGTGAATTGGTTGACACTTCTATTATTGAGAAAGGATAAATAGCATTATTAAAACATTTCTTCTAATTAATTTCCTTTCAATGTGCACAAATTCGTACAGTGAGCCACTAGTCATAATATAAAACGTGTGGTCTTTGACCCAATAATTTTATTTTAAGAATTTCTAAAAATAAATAACAAGATACAGTTGGAAAAGTAGAGACAAAATAATTAAATGGGTTTGGGAAAAAAAAGACTTAGCAAGATTAAATCAAAGCCTTATGAATCTGCTAGATCAATCCCATTTAAATGATTTTTTTTCTTTGAAATGTATTGGGTACCTCTGTGGTCTTTGGTGTTCTTCTGAAATATAACAAGTCTCTAGGGAGAGATAATGGGAAGGTAATATAGGAGGCAGTGAGCTAATGAGGGACGTTTGTAAAATTTGGCTTGGAGACATGGAATTCAAAGTTATGGCCCCCTTTTCTTATGGGACATACTATGCTTCCTAGAACACTCAAAAAGTTGAAGATTGCTTGAGATTGTAAAACTGCATGCCTTTAAAAAATACCATTCTCGCCCACACTCAAGCTTATTAACCCAAGGTCAGAACTTTGAAATTCAGATTTTTGGATGCATTTATTTGAGTTTTATTATTAAGGTTATGGGCATTGAATCTTTTAGTATGAACTTGTTTATTCAATAGGCACATACCAGATACTTGGCACTTATTTTCTTTGGTCCAATACCCAAGCTGTTGGATGAGTAGATATCATACACTGGGAAGCTGGGTCACCAAGATGTTATTGTGAAATTTCAAAATTCTCTTTTCTTAAAGACACAACTAAATAAAAAGTGAAGCCAAGAGATCAAAAGTATTTGAACTTGAAAGGGGCTAGAGTTTATAACTCCTATGGTGAAGGAGGTTGTGTACCAAATACATTTAAATAACTGGAAATGTTTCATTCCCTTAAAATGCTATCTCAGTTGTTAAAAAATAAACACAACGAATATTTCTCTGTAATTTAACATCCTCTTACTGTATCTCTTAACATAACTTTCTCATTCATTTGAATTTCTGCCAGTCACCGTCTTTGGTTCCTTATTATCTTTTCTATTGAACTAGGAGAAACTCTAAACTTTGCTTTTCTCCAAGAAATACTAATGCTGCACAATAGTTATGTTTCCTTTGTATGGAAGATAGGAAGCAAGAAGCCTGCAGTAAATACTACTAATTAAGCTTTATTCCACCAGATAGGAAGCAGCCCTTTCCTGCCTATGTACCCGGGACCACTTTTATCCACATGGGTTGGTCACTGAACTCTCATCTAGATTATGCTAAAGATGCTCACTTTCTACCTGAATCTGAGATACTATGGTTTAGACATTTTGATCCAGTCACTATTGAACTATGTTTGAAAGACAAAAATTAAAATGATAAACTATTAAGAACAATTGTAATGTTCTATCTTTCCTTTCAGTATTGATTTTTTTTAATTCTAGGATGTCCGTTTTCAAACAAAACTGTTATGTTAATCAAAGATTACCTCATGTAAACATGGTTTAGCTGCTTCTGAACACCAACTACTAATACAGGGCATCAGTTCAGTTCAGAATCTTAAAAGTTAATTTTGAGAGGCGGCAGGGCTGGTTCATTTCTGCTCACCAGCACATGTGGTCAGCTGCCCTGTGACCCCTCCTATTCCTCCTCTTTTCTCTCCAAATCACCTTTCACTGGGAGAGCTTGTCATCACCACCTGAATGCCACCACCTTTGCCATCTCTACTGGGCACCATTATTTTTTCCTAATAGCATCTGCCATCCAATACTTATTTCCTTCTTCTCTAGATCAACTTGTCTTTGAATCTTTATAAGCTCTTTGAGCTTTTATTTCACAGAGGAAATAGTTTCTCTAATTTCACAGAGAATGTGGCAGTTAAAAATGTAATCTGTTACATAGAGGAATTCCTCTTATTTCTTTCGACTTCCTGCCTCTCTCATGGTTGTTATTTTTCTTTGCTTCTTGACATATATTTTTTCTTGGCACATCTATCTGTAGGTCCCAGCATCAATGTTTTATGGCTATTCTGATTATGATACATGGGAGCTTTATTTCAGGACCACCTACTCACTGGCAACGACCTGGTCTAGTAGAAAGCTGGAAAATAGATCTCTTGTCCCAAAACACTCCCTCCCTAACTTTATTCTGCAATTTGGAGCAAAGATTTCTTAGTACAAGCAGATAGATGGATGCCTGGCTTACGGGAAAGCCCAGGATGCTACAAGTGCTTCATGGGGGAATACAGTTGTTACTTTCTTTCAGAAACTTTGTAGATTGTTCTCATGTACAATCCCTCCTTTATCCTGCTTTACTAATAGTCTGCTTTGTGCAAAAATACTTGTTTGAATGAATGAATAAACAATGATCCCTTGAGGATGGCAGTTGGATATATTTCTTCCAGACTGATTCTCTACTACATTTCTCCCAGCCCTTCAGTCTTCATCTGGTTATTTTCTAACCTAAGGAGGCACCCTAACCTAGTCCCTACCGAATGTGGAACATTTTAAATCTCATGTGCTTCAAGTTTAAAACAAAACTTAAAGGGGCATGGAGCTACAGCATCATAAAGTACAGAAGAAATGTTATTTGCCAAGATTATTGCCATTTTGACCTTCTTGGATTTAGATTTTTAAATAAGCTTCATAAGGCTCTTCTGGGTCCTATGCTCACCTAGTTCACCAATAAGCATATTGATAATCTATCACAACATGCAGCTTTGAATTTTAATTATAATAATAATTTCTAACATTTATAGTAAGCTTACTCTATGCCAGGTACCCAGCATGTGTTTTATGTGGACTACTTTTATTCCTTTAACGCTCACAATAACCCATGAGTGGGCATACATGGGAAACTGAAATAAATGTCTAAGCCATTGGTCGGCAAACTCATTAGTCAACAGAGCCAAATCTCAACAGTACAACGATCAAAATTTTTTTTGAGAGCCAAATTTTTTTTTAAATTAAACTTCTTCCAATGCCACTTCTTCAAAATAGACTTGCCCAGCTGTGGTATTTTATGGAAGAGCCACACTCAAGGGCCCAAAGATCTGCATGTGGCTCTCGAGTCACAGTTTGCCGACCATGGGTCTAAGCTAACAAGTGGTGAAGGGCATGATTCCAACAGAGGCAGGCTATTTAAAGAAAGCAAAACAGGAATGCTCACAATGTTCAAACACAAGCATGTTGGCCCTTTTAATCTTAAGTAACAAATTGTTTTAACAATAGCTTGCATAAACCAGTACTAGTTTCCCATGCCCACATCATTTGTTTAGAGCCCCTTGTTTATGCTTGTTAAATAATTATTTCTTCATTAAATTATTTATAAAATAATATTTAGACATATCCTTCCTTCTAGTTACTAGCTCAATATCCTTACTCAGGAGTTAACATGACCATTGGGTAACCTTTTCTCAATGCTCATTTTTACATCGAGGGAAGTATGGGCAGATGATACAATCAACTCCTTCCTGAGTCCCACATTGTAGTTTGGTTTATTAGGAGAGTCAGGGAATTACATACCTGGGTGCAGTTGAACTCAGTACACTGCTTTTGTCAAATACCAACAGTGCCCAACATTTAGGATCAACTAACTACATGGAAAGCAGTGTATCAGGTGCTATGAGAGAAGGGAGTTCTAATATGATTGTCCCTGGTGGACTCATTCAATCTAAAAAGACAGGCACATAGACACGGACATACATGTAGCCCCTTGTATTGTGGTACTGAGATTCTCAGGTGGACTTCATGCCGGGAAGGTTCAGTCGTGAAGGAAAGGATTTGTGCTTCTAGAAGTTCTATCAGAAAAAGTTTTACAGGGGGTGACTTGAGCTGAAATGAGTAAGAGTTTAAAAAGCATAAAGGATGCCAAAACCGGTTTGGCTCAGTGGACAGAGTGTCGGCCTGCGGACTGAAAGGTCCCGGGTTCGATTCTGGTCAAGGGCATGTACCTGGGTTGTGGGCACATCCCCGGTGGGGAGCGTGCAGGAGACAGCTGATCGATCTCTCTCTCTCATCATTGTTTCTAACTGTCCCTCTCCTTTTCTCTCTGTAAAAAAAAAAAATCAATAAAATATTTTTTTTAAAAAAAAGAAAAAGGAAACATTCTTCTGAGACCCATTAGAAAATTTGTCCTTAAATAAATTAGAATCACCTACCAAAAAGAAATATGTCTCTATATATAGCCATCTTGAGAAAAAATCAGATAAAACATGATTCAAAAATCACTTTATGAGTTTTATGAAAAAAATCTTGATTTTTATATCTGTTATGCACATTTCTATATTTTCTTGTATTTTGATAAAACTTAATTTGAAATAGAAATTATTGATTCATAGCACATACTCTATAACCAAAGGGAGATGTCTTATTTGAATCCTGGTTCTGCTTCTTAGTAGTAGTGGGTGAAGTTAAGTAAATACTTAACTCTGAACAATGTTGGTGTTTCATAATTGTGTGTGAGAGTGTCTTTAGTTGGATTACTATTTACCTAGAAGATTTTTAAAATCCTCAAAATAGGGAAATATTTCCAACCCCACTATGCATAGCAAAATCATCAAAAAGTACTTAGCATAAGGATGAATGGATGGATAAATGAGTGCATAAATGAATGGTTGCATTCTGTGCTGTTTGGCCCAGAGGCACCCACTATCTTGGCCTTCGTGGAATATAAAAACTCCAAAGTTTAGTGTTTTGCTTTGTGGGTTTTTTTGTTTGTTTGTTTGTTTGTTTGTTTTTTACAGTTTGACTAAAGTCTGAAGCTCAAATATAAAAATATCTGAAAAATTTTAGATTCTGTAGAAAGATTTGTGACCACTGAAGTTACCAGAGGGTAAGACCCAAAATATTCAACATAGAGATGGTAAAAATACAGAAGTGCTCATAAGCACAAAGGTGCACCCAAAGGGTGAGAAGAAGTAAAATTTCTATCCTGTCAAACCAAGATTTAGCAAATGCATAACTAATCCTGACTCTTAGTAAAGACTAATCATGACAGACATTGGTTGGTCCCCTGATCACCTGAAATCTCCCTGATTTCCCTTTATTTTTCCTGCCAGATTCCACATCTCACTTTAGAGGCTGCAAATGCCTGGCACTGCCCACTGGGGAAGCTTGACATGCTATGTGACCAGTGCTGACCATCTGGGACTGGAGTGTAGAGAGGCTTTAAGAAAAGCTTTCCTTAGAACAAAAACAGAGGCCTGTACAAGGCATCACTTCTTCTTCTTTTATTGATTTCAGGGAAGAAGGGAGAGGGAGAGAGACAGAAACATCAGTGGTGAGAGTGAATCATTGATTGGCTGTCTCCTGCATACCCCACACTGGGGATCAAATCCACGACCCAAGCATATGCTCTGACCGGAAATCAAACTGTGACCTTCAGGTTCATAGGTTAATGCTCAACCACTGAGCCACTTGGCTGGGCAAGGTACCACTTCTTTTTCTTCACTGGAGAGGCCAGACCTGCCTGTGATCATGAGGGATGATAATGCCAGCATGCTGAAGATGGCAGAGCATTCAGATAAAATCTGATAATGCAATCAGTGAGTCAGGGCTCCATCACTGGGCTGTCCATCCCTGTCTGGCACCCACTTAATGTGAGATTATAATTGCCCTTATAATTTATGCCACTTTTTCTTGGGTATCCTATTACCTGCAGAACAAAGCATGATATCTGATTATCTAATCAAATGAAATATCAAATTTAGTTATATGAAAATAAAAGTTAGCAAAAGGATGAAAGTAAGGGTTTTAAATATGTTTTGTAAAACATTTATTTCATATTAATGTGCTAATACACTGAGTTAAATCTTTCCGAGAACTACCGTGCCAAAAATAAGAGACTGACAAATATCAATTATAGTTTTTCTCATGTATCTGAGCAACTGAAGTAAATATTCCCGTCAGTTTTCAGATTACAGAATTCCAGAGTGAATTGGTCAGTTTTGTTCATGAAATACACTAAAATCTACTAGTCAGTCCTTGGGAATTTTAGTTGAAATGTCATACCCTCTTAATTTGAATGTAGAAATTTGGCCTCCACATAGCTGGCAAGAAAGTGCCCCAACTACAAAATCTGTCAACAATGAAGTGAGCCAACCAGTCTTCTTTATAAAAATATCCTTATAAATCATATTCTTTATACAATTTGAAAGGAATCACAGAGATAAATGGCAGTTCAGGTGCAGGGCCTTGAAGCTTCAGGCTACATCCAACTCTGATCATCTGTTTTGAATAAAAAGGAAACATATTAAAGGTTTCCATCTAATTCTTTAGATATTGAGAGAGAAATACACATTTTGGCTCCATCTAATTATTTAGATATTGACAGCAAAATGCACATCTTGGTTCCAGTCCCCAACACTAGAATAAACATTAGCCTTAAAACTTGATCTGCAGGAAAAGGCTTTTAGGTGAAAGAGGCTCCAGGCAATCTTTCTTCTTTTTCTAAAACTCTGGGCCCCATAATTTTTCTCCCTACAATGTCTTCTCTCTGAAGTGTTGTCATAAAATCCATTCCCGGCAGAGGAGAGAAATGAGGACATAATGGCATGATCTATGCTTCCTGCCCAGGTCACTATGCAGGTGACGGAGGCACTTTGTACCCTGCTGGTTATTGGATTACAGTCTCTGTTCCTGCCACATCCACTGGGGAGACCAGTGCCCTGCCTTTATTTCGTGACCTTTGTGTCCACACAGTTTCCCCCTCTGTGCTCCCCTTTCCTCTGCACTATCAAGTCCGTCTAATTCCTCTCCACAGCCTCCGTGCTTCCTGCCATCTCCCAGAGGCTATCAGAACACTCCTGGCTTCTTTGGCTCTGCACACCACACTTCCTGCTCAGCTTTTAACTCCTTTTTCTATATGCAACTCCTAGGTCACTACCTATGCTGTCTCTTCCATAGTTGAAAAGCTTTGAAATCATGAGCCATTTCTGCTTTCTCTTAACTACCAAAACCGTTTTATAATGCAGCAGCCCTGGGCTCATTTAGAGCTAGCCTCTGTGTCAGTATTCTTCCAGCATGATTCATTTCGAAGTGGAAAGTTTTCAGGAAGATGGGCTTTACCTACTTGTAGTCTCAAACCTAAGGTTTTATTCATTTGAAATGACTTTTAAAAAACTATATTAATAGTTTATTGGGCTTTTTGGAAGTGATTTCATTAACTGTTTTCCCGTTTGCTCCCCTAGAACCTTATGTACTTACCTCACTGCTTGAATTACTGTTGCCTCCTCTCTCACCCCACTTAATGTGAGATTATAATTGCCCTTATAATTTATGCCACTTTTACTTTGATATCCTATCACCTGCAGAACAAAGCATGATACCTGATTATCTAATCAAATGAAATATCATTTGAGTGTTATTTTGTTAACATTTTTGTTTTTTATTTGTTAATTGTAGTTGACATGCAATATTAGTTTCAGGTGTACAACATAGTGATTCGACATTTAGATACCTTACAGAGTGATCTCCACAGTAAGTCTAATAACCATTTGTCTGTACACAACCCTGCACTGTACTTTATAACGCCACAACTTACTTTATAACCGGGTGTTTGTACTTCTTAATCCCCCCTTTTAGTGGTTTATTCCTTCACCCTCCTCCTTTCTATTCTCTATATCTATGAGTTCTTTCTGTTTCATTTTGTTTGTTCATTCATTTTGTTCTTATTTTTTAGATTCCACATCTAAGCGAAATCACATAGTATTTGTTTTTCTTGTTCTGACTTACTTTACTTAGCATAGTATTTTGTAGGTCCACCCATGTTTTCAATAGCAAGATTTCATTTTTTTATGGCTGAGGAATATTCCATATATATATGTGTGTGTGTGTGTATGTGTGTGTGTGTGTGTGTGTGTGTGTGTGTAATGTATATTTAGTTCAACTCTGCATTTCATAGATGCATAATCTTTACCTGTTACTTCTCTGAACTTTAGTTTCCTCATTAGGAAAATAGAAAACAAGATGACCTCAACTAGTTGTTGAGAGGGTTAATAGTATTAAAATATGTAAAGCACCTGGGACATGGTAGATGATAGACCAATATCAATTCTCTACTCTTCACCTCTTCATTGGATTTTTTATGGAGTTTTTCCTCTAAAGCCAAACATACAACTAAATAAATACCAGAACTTAATTTTAAAATGGAAAAGGAAAACTATATATTTAAATAATCTATTCCAAATGGTTTATTTGTCTGTAGTTAACTTATTATATTAAGATTGTCCACGATTTCATGTTCTTATGTAAAAGTTTGGTATTTCATAGATAAAAAATGAAATATATATGCTTATATGTGCAATAAGGTATGATTTCTATTTTCAGAGGAATCTGTAAAGCTGAGGATTACTTAGGGAAACCAAGGGGGAAATGCACTTCCATTTACATTGGACAACCAAGCCTTGTGTCATCAGACTGGCCGTGTCTGAAGTCTTACTTTTGATGTTCAAGGAAGCCTGGACATTGTAAAATAATTTTTGCTCCACATTATTGTTTTAAATTTTAGTTCAGATCATTCTTGTTTCAATTGTGACATTTGAATGTTATGAGTCTGGCGAATACTATGATTGACTATTTCAAAGGCATTAGCAACCTCGTCCTTGTCTTCTCTGGAGAAACTCCAAAGCTGGAGTTCAGATATTTAGGTCCCACACTCACGCATAGTTCCTGGAGCTACGTGACCCAGGTCTATAAAAAGAAAGATTAAATCAAAGTCGCTGAGATTACCTGCTGAGAAACCTTATAAGGGGCATTTACAAAAAGGACACTATCCTTTGGATCTTCTCTTCCCACTTATTCTGGCTTCCACCTGGAAAGCAGATGTGAGCTTGCTGAAGCAGCAGCCATCTCTCAAGTTCCAGACAACATCTGGGAGGCCCTGCCTGTACATGCTGAGAATAATTGAAGAGAAAAAATGAGGGAGTTCCCTGGAGCACTGCACTACTAATTCTTGACTTCTGGCTGTTGGAGATAAATGTCCTCTATTTGTCTAAATCACTGAACAGACATTTGGTTACTTACATCTGAATTTAATCCTGACATAAGTTTCTACTTGAACAAGAAAAAGAAAATTATTTAAAGATTATTTTCTCAGTTTTCTTAAGGAAGGTACATAACCAGTACCATTCTAGAGTCATCAAAGTAAAGTCAAAATACTACATAAATGGATGACTAGAGCATTAGGACTTACTTTTCTTCTAGATCTGGTTGAGAAAGACTGCACTAAACACTAGCTATATTAAATACTGTCTGCAGACCCAGAATCTCAGAATCCCCCTCTACCTACCACAGAGTCCTCATGTTAGCCATCAGCCTGGATAATTCATATGTACTTTAAAGGTGTGTTTTTTCAATGATAGACAAATTGTGAGCCACTTAGGATGAGAAGGTTAGTCTTTCTTTAAAAAAATCTTTACATCTCTATTTCTTGGTACAATGTCTCAATGTACCAAGTGTTTGATGAATCAAACATGACACTAGCTCAATGTCAATCACCAAATTTCATGATAGATTTGATGATAAGAAATCTAACCATTATTTGCAAAACAGAGTTTATGGCTATGAGGAAATGAGTCATAGAACAGAAATGATGTAAAACAGGAAAGGTAGTTGAAAAGTTATGAAGCTTGGAATGGCATAAAGAATGGGCTCTAGTGCACTGACATTAAAAGTTTTAAAGAATATGTGCCCCTCTACCAGAAAGACTTAAGATAGAAAACTGATGTAAGGCACAGAGCGATGTCTTTGCTAACACTCACTTTTTTTTTTTTTTACCTAAAACCACTTGGATTTACCTATTCTAGATCAGTGATTCTCCTCTTTGGGAGGGTAAGGGACCACTTAGCTCTAAGGAAAGCTAGGAATGTTTTTCAAGGGAAATACATGTACACTGCACACACACACATTTCAGACAGTTTCAGAAAGTGCATGGACTCTCTAAAATCCACCAATCAAAGTTATGGTGAACTTCAGAAAGTGAGCCCTTCCTGGAATTTGACTTTCTTACGTTCCCAGTTGGGTAGAACAATGGTGGTTTCCTGGATCACATTTTCCAAGCACCTCAATAAAGGATGTTTTGGGAAGATCATTCAGTTGAGATATAAGGCAGTTGAAATCCTATATCTGTCTCTTAGCAGCTATGTAAACTTAATTACTGAATCTCATCTTAATGCCTGTAAAATACAGATATTAATACACATGCTAAAGAATTGTTCTGAATTAAAAGTAATAAATATAAACTAGCTAGTCACTAGTCAGCACATAATAGATTCTGGGTCTTTTCCTTGCTCTGTAATCACATGTGTTTATATTGGCTACTATTTACTATGTCAGGGTATAAAAATAAACTCCTAAATGTGGCAAGAGACTGATATTTGAGAATAGTTTTAATAAAGTTATTTAGAAAATCAAGTAACACATGTTAATATTACATACATTATCCAACAGAAGAAAGGACATGGTCAGAACCAACTACTCACATCCTTTAAGAGCCCAAAGCCTCTAAGTCACTAAGTTGAGGTAATCCTGTACAAGTCACAGAACTCTGTAACCTCCAACTATAAAATGTAAAGGATAGCACTTACTGTGACCTACTTTTCTTGTAAGATTATTGCAAGGATTAAATAAGATAAAGTGTATAATTGTAATATATGTTTATTGCAGCCTTGACTCTAATAACAAAGCCATAGTGAGACACTACTTTGTTGCAAGTAGATACTTTTCAACTGTAGGTGCTGTAACTGGAAGAATGTAAGGTGTTCTGAAATATCTGACAATAAACAGCTGCAAGTAAGTTATTTTTATCTATTAAAGACAAAGATAACTAGTGATCCTTTCCCAGGGAATAGAAGATATTAATAGGATGAGCTCTGAACAGCAGCAAGTGGAAATCAAACAGCAAGAAATATTTGCATAATGTGTGTTCATCTGAACTTTGAGGATATGTGAAGGCATTGACCTAACTGCAAGAGATTTCAAGTACAAAATAAAGAATTACAGTCTCAGATAGAATTACAGTATCAAGTATGCAATGTAGTTTCATTGGGCACATAGAAACATATGGAATAGGAGTGGGAGAGACAGAATCAAAGTGAAGAGCAAAGAGGCAGACATATTCTGTGTATCACTGGTTCTTGGCCCCATCTAATATTACTAGAAAATCCTATTCCTATAACCTTTAGATATTTCAAACATGTCCCCAGGGCTATTTTACTGAACCATATATCAAAGACTTATCCTATCTAATAAAAGAGTAATATGCAAATTAACCATCACTCTGCTACACGCACAAGCCATGTCCACTAGCCAATCAGGAGTGAATATGCAAATTAACCCAACCAAGATGGCTGCAGCAACAGAGCGAGCAGGAGGCTTGAGTTTACCCAGCAATGGAGGAAGCCTAGCTTTCTGCACACCCTGGTTGGCCCAGGCCTCCACTCAAGGCTACAAAGTTTCAGTTATAGAAAATAAAAAAATCCCAACAAAAATGGCTGCAGCCATGGAGCCAGCAGGAGTCTTGGCTCCGCTCAAGGCTACAAAGTTTCAATTATAGAAGATAAATAAACCCCAGATACCAGGGCCTCCGCTTGGGTGGCCGGTGGGTTCGGAGGGTGGTGGTGACCAGCCTGCAAACCACCACAGGCCCCTCACCCAGGCCGCCCTATGCCCCAAGGGAACTGCAGTTGTGGGAAATCAGGCCAGCAAGGGAGGGCAGTTGGGAGGTATCAAGCCTACAGGGAGGGCTGTTAGGGGTGACCAGGCCAGCAGAGGAGGAAAGTTGGGGGTGACTAGGCCTGCAGGGAAGGGCAGTTAGAGGAGACTCAGGCCTGTAGAGAAGAGCAGTTGGGGGAAGGGGGGACCAGGCCTTTAAGGGAGGGCAGTTAGGGGTGACCAGGCCTGCAGAGGTGGGCAGTTAGAAGGGACCAGGCCTGTAGGGGAGGGCAGTTAGGGGCAAACAGGCTGGCAGGGGAGCAGTTAGGCATCAATCAGGCTGGCAGGGGAGTGGTTAGGGGGTGATCAGGCTGGCAGTCAGAAGCAGTTAAGGGCAATCAGGAAGGCAGGTAGGCGAACAATTGGGAGCCAGTGGTTCTGGATTGTGAGAGGGCTGTCGGACATCCCTTGAGGGGTCCCAGATTGGAGAGAGTACAGGTTGGGCTGAGGGACACGCACACCCATGCATGAATTTTGTGTACCAGGCCTCTAGTATATAAAAAGTCTATTCAGCTAATTTGTAGCATCAGCCATTTCCCCCTGCCCTCCAGATATGGCCACTCTGTTCCAGATTATACTGTATCTTCCAGCTCTGCTTTCACTTGTGGTGTCCCTACTAATCCTGCTTGCCTTTCTACCTCTACTATGCAAAATAGCCCCTCCTGACTGTTTCCAATGTCCACAGTTTAGCCACCTCTGGTCATTCCCCTGCCATTCCTATTGGGAGGCCTTGGCACAAGGGCTATCCCAACAGTTCTACTGCATCAAAAGTGTTGTTTTCAAGGTAGCAAGATAAAACTGTTCACCCACACGTCCATGTGTTAGCCTTGTACCATGTTCTATGTAAGAGCATGGAGAATGTCTCTACCTCGCCATATCACTCAAAGAACAGAATGATGCAGTTCACCAAATTTGGTTTGGTTCACTTGATAATAACTGAAATGACATGCGTAAGTCATAAATAAATCAAGGAGGAGACATCATATAAATTAGCCAAGCACCAGTGGTGCGTTGATGCTTTAATACTAGGAATCACTAAGTAATATAATAGTATCATATTACTCCCCCATATTTATTCCTAACATCATAAACCATAAAAATAAAATTTAGAGTCAAATTCACAAGGTTTGGATCAATTCAGACTACATTTCCTAGTGCCACGGGAGCCACCAAACCAGCTGTTGTACAGTTGCAGAGGATTTGACACGCTCTGAAATCACCATGGAATGCTCCATAGCCTTTAGAAATGCATAGCAAATCCTACGGAATAAAGATTGTAGCCAGCCATGCTGGACACAATCAGGGAAGCTCTGTTTTAGAAACTATGCAAATAAAATTATTTTAAAGAATTCCAAATATGAGTAGCTGGAGTGTTTAAGATTTAATTTAATATATAAATGCATTTTATATATATGCATATAAAATGCATATATATATGCATATATATGTGTTTGTGTGTGTATACACCATGAATGCTAATGATAATTTTTTTCAATGATTTATTTTAAAATTTTTGAACATAGAGAAAATTTGAAATAATTTTTCAGTAGATAACTATATATCTACCATGTACAATCAATATTTTATTATACTAGCTTCATTACATATCTGTCCAACTATTCATCAACCTATAAGCCCATCAATTTAGTATCTTATTTTCTATGTAGTTTTTAAACTTTCTTAAATCTACTCAATTTAAAAGAGTTTAATGTCAGTTTTCAGAACATGATTGTTAGTTTCCAATCTGAGAGTCACAGGTATTTAATATGGGAACAGAACTTTAAAGTTTCTTTATTGTAAGCACCTTATTTTGTTTTAGAAATTAAGGTATAATGATTTTAAAGAGCTTGAGTAAGAGCACCCAACTAAATACGAACTAAATAAAGATTAGATTTCTTACTCTTTATTTTACAAAAGCATGTACTTGGATAGTAAAAGAAAATTGAGGTGTTAGTAGGATAAGGAAAATCATTGAAGTGTGCTCTGTTATATACCTGAAGTGACTTTAAGTTAATAGACCCATACATAGTTGAATTAGCAGTGAGATGTTAGAAGAAGTAGAGTTAAGTGAGTTAAGAGGTGAACATCTATGGAAATCCTCCAACTGTATAATCAAAAGAAAAAGAAATCTGCTAAAAAAAAGGTCTAATTCTAGCATGTCTTGTGTATGAGCCCAGTTTCTAAACTTATAGAATGTCATGGGGATGAATAACTAAAGGCTAACAGTATTGGAAGCAGGGGATTTGAGTGGGAGACAGAGAACATCTGCTGCTTAATTCAGTTACTCACAAACTGTCACAAGAAGCACAGTTTAAAGATCATAGAAGAAATATGTGGGTTCCATACCCCCTTGAACCAGAGTCTTTTGCTGGAGGGGTACTTATAACTGACTATCACATTATGCACAATAAATCGGCATCTTTCCAAACACTTAAGTTTGAGTCTCAATTCTGTTCAGGGAATGAATGTGTAACAATTTGATCTTTGTCACTTTTTATTTAATTTAATAAATCTTTACTTTTCAGATTATTACAATTGTTCCTCTTTTTTCCCCCTATAGCTCCCTTATACCTGGTTCCCACCCCACCCTTTACCTTTACCTCGCCCACTGTGCTCATCTATAGATGTATGCTTTTTATCCAGTATCCTCCTGCACCCCACACCCCTTTCCCCCCGAGAATTGTCAGTACACTCCCTTTCTATGCCCCTGATTCTATTATATTTACCAGTTTATTCTGTTCATCAGATTTTTTATTCACTTGATTTTTAGATTCACTTGTTGATAGAGATGTATTTGTTGTTCATAATTTTTATCTTTACCTTTTCCTTCTTCTTCCTATTCTTAAAGAATACCTTTCATCATTTCATATAATACTGGTTTGGTGGTGATGAACTTTTTAGCTTTTTCTTTTCTGTGAAGCTCTTTACCTGACCTTCAATTCTGAATGATAGCTTTGCTGGGTAGAGTAATCTTGGTTGTAGGTTCTTGCTATTTATCACTTTGACTATTTCTTGCCACTCCCATCTGTCCTGCATAGTTTCTGTTGAGAAATCAGCTGACAATCATATGGGTGCTCTCTTATAGGTAACTAACTGTTTTTCTCTTGCTGCTTTTAATATTCTCTGTTTGTCTTTTGCTCCTGGCATTTTAATTATGATGTGTCTTGGTGTAATCCTCTTTGGATTCCTTTTGTTTGGGGTTATGTGCATTTTCTGGACCTATAAGTCTATTTTTCACCAGGTGGGGGAAGTTTTCAGTCATTATTTCTTAAAATAGTTTTTTAGTATCTTGCTCTCCCTCTTGTTCTGGCACCCCATAATTCTGATGTTAGTACAATTGAGGTTGTCCCAGAGGCTCCTTACACTATTTTCACATTTTTTTGGATTCTTTTTTCTTTTTGATTTTCCAGTTGAGTTTTTTGCTCCTTTGTATTTCAAATCTTTGACTTGATTCTTGTGGTCGTCTATTCTGCTATTAGGTCTCTGTATAATATTTTTTATTTTAATCAGTGTATGTTTAATTTCTAATTGGTCCTTTTTCATATCCTCTAGGGTCTCGCTAAATTTATTGGCCTTTCCTAGGAAATTCTTGTAAAACCTTATAACCGTGGTTTTGAACTCTATATCCAGTCATTTGCTTTCCTCCATTTCTTTCATTTGTGATCTGTTTCTTTGTCTCCACATTTTTGCTGCTTTCCTGAGTTGGTAGAGTAGCGCTGTGTGGTAGGTGTCCTATAGGGCACAGTGGGTCAGCCTCCCCAGTTACCTGAGGTAGACACTCTTGGTACACTTCTTTGTGGACTGTCTGCTCAGCCTTGTTGTAATTAAATCTTGATTGTTATTGGTATTACTGGGAGGAATTGACCTCTGTGTCTACACTGGGAGAACTTCTGTGCTGGAGACACCCTTATGTGACAAGACTTGCAAAATTGAAAAAGCCTCTATGCTCAGCTTGGATGAGGCTGAGTTTTAGGGTGGAGCACACAGCCTTGGTTTCCTGTCAGCCCTGTCCTATGAGACCTCAGGGTCTCAGTGTCCCTTGGTAATTGCTGCAAGCACCTCTGAGAGAAAGCCACCCTCAAGTTTTACCCACTGCCAGACAGTTCAGTTTCTTCCCAAATGAGTCTGGTTTCCCAGAGTCTTGCCTGGAACTGGAATTCAATGCAGTGGGGAACTTTGGTCTCTCTCCCACTTTAGAAAGCCAGACACACACTCAGCCGCCTGTGCACACAGCCACTGGTCCTCTCCGCACACATGTGTCTCTGTACCTCAGCCTTTTGCAGCTCCTCTGAGTCTCAATGTGTTTTCCTCTTCCCTTTTACTTGTAGAATTTCCACTCAGCCAGCTTTCCTGTGGTTCTGGATGGTGTCCGTTTTGTCTTTTAGTTGTAGTTTTGATATTTTTGTGTGAGGCAGCAGTTTAGGTGTTTACCTATGCCACCATCTTGGTTTCTCCTGATCTTTGTCACTTTTATATTTCCATGCTTGACATAAAATGTTAAAGAAAATTTGTAATCAATGTGTGAATAAAGTTAGAAAATTATTAAAATTTAGAAAATGTAAAATTACTTGCATTTCAATCCAAAGTCAACAAGGCAGAAAATGTCAGTTTCCTTTCTTTCCTTCTTTCTCTCACATCTTTTAAAACTTATCATCTCCAGGACTATTTCCTCAGACTCCAACTGAGTGACTAATATGTTTTCCCTGAGACCATAGTTTTACAAATTTATAGTACTTAGGAACTTACTGGGAAATGTTTTAAATTTAGATTCTTCAGCCCTACCCTAAAAGAGTTGAGTCTTCTATATTTTTAACAAACTCGAATCTAAGTAATTCTTCAGGTGACTAGTAATTAAGAACTACTGGTGTGAGCAATTCTGCATTAGAAGCCAAGAGGTCTCGCTTCTAGTTCTGGCCTTATAATGATTATCATTTATTGAATGGCTTTACATAAGTCACTGACCTCAAGAATGGATTTCCTGTGTATGCAATAGATGGCAGACCCAGCTAGGAAGATAAAACACATTTTATTTCAATCTAATGGAGCTCTTCTCTGGCACTACAAACAATATAATACAAATTATCTTATAGGGCATTTGCAAGATTTCAATAAAGTCATGTAATATCAAATATTTAGTAGTGTTCAATAAGTAATGGTTATTATAATTATAACAATGATTAATATTATTGATAAAAAGGCATTAAGCTTATTTAGTATTCAAGACTGGCCCTATAAAGAAGTGATCAAAGTAGGTATGAACAGCAGGGTCATCCTCTTAATGCTCCATTGATCATAATTGTTTCGGATTACTCACTCAGTTTAGGATACTATAAATGAGGGGCATATGTTCTAAACAGAAAATGCAAAATATAGCCAAGAAAATGTTTGGGTCAGTAGGCACAGGAACAAGACCACAGGAAATGAATACATTTAAACTCAAAAAGAGAAGATGATAGGTGTGTCCATTTCTTTGGCTCTCAATTTCCTCTTCTTCAAAGTTGGGCTAAAGATTCCTGTTGTCAGATTCATGAGTCAGAAATGATTGTAATCAGATTCTTCCACATACTAGTTGTACAAATTTGGCCCAACTAATTTACTTCTCTGAGCCCTAATTTCTTAATCTGTAAAATATACATAATTCTGGGAAATACCTCATAGACAGTGAGAATTCTCAATGCAAGATACAGCCTTAGCACTTGGTGAATGTTAGTGCCAGGGACTCATCTGTGAGTTCCCTAGGACTGCCATAACAAGTACTACAGACTAGATGGCTTTCAACAACAAAAACTTATAGTCTCATAGTTCTGAGAACTGCAGTCTGAAATCAAGGTGTTGACTGGATCCTTGCCTCTCTGAAATCTGGAGGGAAATCCTTCGTTATCTCTTTCCAGCTTCTTGTGGTTTGGCAGCACCTCTGGCATTTCTTGGCTTGCTTGCAGCTGCGCAGCTCCTGATCCTGCCTTTGCATCACGTGGCACTCTCCCCGTGTCTGTCTCCACATGGCCATCTTCTTCTGAGGACAGAAGTCATGCTGCGTTAAGGACCCACTCTGCTCCAATATGTTTCCATCTTAGCTGACTCTATCTGCAACTACCCAAGTTCCAAGGAAGGCCATTATTCAGGTGCTAGAGGTTAGGACTTAAATAGATTTTTGAAGGGGGCACAGTTCAATCAATAACAACACATCACTGTCTACCAGGTTGCAGTGAGCCTTGTATGAGATAAAACAGAGGAGAGCACTCCATCCATAAAAATATAAATGTTATATATTGTGTGTGTTATTTTAATAAACAGATGAGTAGAAAGTTTTAGAATGAGAAGGAATACCAAGTGGAAACACATTTAAATCTTTAAGAGCATTTGGCATTTCTGAAATGACTGAATGTATCCTATAGTTTTTTTCTGCTTTGGAAATATGTTGTGGGATGCTAGAGTGGAGCTGAGTAGAATTAGGAGATTATGCTGGTCTAGAAAGAGCAAGTAATATAATATTTCAAATTGTAAAGTTCATGTCTTATTCTACCAACTGCATGTAACAGCTAATGAATAATAATGTTCTAGAGATATGCACTTACTTATATCTTGTTAGTGATATAACAAAATTTATTCTACACTACAAAGAATGACAATTTGAACCCATATGAAATCTCTGCTCATAAGTCTGTGGTTAGTAAATAAAAAGGCTGGATCCAAGCCCATCGTTTTGAATAAAAACTTTGGTTGTTCATCTGTTTTTATTTTTCTTGTTGTTTGTTTTATCCATTACACTGGTAATACCAGAAGTTTAGAAGTAGCAACAAAATAGGATATAACCAAGACCCTCAGTGCAGTTGTCCATTGATCAGACTTCTATATAGGAATATAAAACCATGTGTTTGCCATTTCCTTTCTGAACAGAAATGGTTACTATCAATTTTTTGTTCTTACTACATTTCTTATTACCTTGTAAGAAATGAAAATTATTCTGTGATAACAATTAGTTCCACTGAAATTTTGAAACATATATACAGTATTTTATGTATATATCCATATACATGCATATATAATATATGGAAAGCAGTAATTATTTTTTTATGTGCAGCAACCAATTATATATGATTTTGTATTTATTTGAATCCAAATATAAAGACAATGGAATACGAGCTGAAATCAGTAAATGTCAGGTGCAGGCAGAGGAAACAGCATATCAACTTAATTCTGCTTGTTCCACTGCATCCCTGGAGAACACTCAACTAGATTTATGCCATGATTTTCCTGTAGTGTGCTGACTTATAAGAGATCTTTCCTATACCAAAACAAAAAAAGTTGTGTCCACCTTGGGAAAACATCAAGATTTTTCTCCAGAAGCTATTTCCAGCTGGCCTTTCCTAACCAAATCCCAGTGATAGGACCAAAGACATGTGTTATATGCTAAGATGTAGCAGAAGTCCAAACCTTCAAAGTAACATCTGCAGGAAAATTACAAGCCAACAGAAACCATGTTCATTGTTATTGAAATTTTCTGCTTTTGAGTGTTTCTGCTTTAATGTGTATTCTTTATTCATAATCTGTACAAGGCATTTTCTTTTGGAACTCAGAAGGATGGCTCATATCCCATTTTTTTTATTCTCATAAATTATTCGTGAGTTGTCAAAGTTTGAAGTTGTACAATGATGCTTGATTTCCTTTTACACTCATTTCCTTTTACACCCATTCACCCCCCAGTCCCAAAAAGAAACAGCTGGAAAATTTATACACTACACATTTCCCCTATTCCTAAGGAATTGGTTACTAAAATACAGATTGGATTTTTTAAGGCTGTGTGATATCTTTGACTACATATATGTGATTTAGGTAAATTTACTTTGCTAAAATGTCAGAAAGTAAACCAGGGAGTTTTAGCTTAGAAGAAATGTTTAGTTCCTTAGATGTAGTCGATTGTCCTATCTTCAGGTAAGCTGCAACACCACACCGTTATTCCATTCCACTCACTTCATTTATTTTTTTAATTTATTGTAGTGACATTGGTTAACAAAAATATACAGGTTATGGCTCAGTGGTTGAGCATTCAACCCATGAACTAAAAGATCATTGGTTCAATTTCAGGTCAAGGCATATGCCTAGGTTGCAGGCTTGATCCCCAGTTGTGGGTGTGCAGGAGGCAGCCAATTGATGATGTTTCTCTCTATCCCTCGTCCTTCCTCTCTCTCTAAAAATCAATAAAAACATATTTTTAAAAATTATACAGGTTTCAGGTATACAATTCTACAACATATCATCTGTACACTGTATTGTGTGTTTACCACCCTAAGTCAAGTCTCTGTCCATTTCCATTTATCCTCCTTTACCCTTTTCTACCTCCCTCCATCCTTGCAATCTCCACACTGTTGTCTGTGTCCACTAGTTTTTTTCTTTTGTTTTTCTTTTTTGTTCAATACCTTCGGTCTACCATCCAGCCCCCTCAGACAGCTGTCAGCCTATTCTCTATCTATGAGTCTGTCTCTCTTTTGATTGGTAGTTCATTTTGTTCATTAGATTCCACATATGAGTGAAATCATATAGTACTTATCTTTCTCTGATTGGTTTATTTCATTTTAACTCATTGAACAAGTGCGGACTTTCTGTTCACTGAGTACCAGGAGCTATGGTGATTGCAAAGGAAATAGAAGTCATAGTTCCTGTCTGAGAAAACTTAAGATATCAATAATGGATACTTTCAAGAGCAAAGATGTGCCCTAGCCAGTTAGGCTCAATAGAAAGAGTGCCGAACTGTGGACTGAAGGGTTTTGGATTCGATTCTTGTTAAGGGCACATATGGGTTGCAGGCTCAATCCTCAGGAGACAGCCTATCAGTGATTCTCTCTCGTTATTGATGTTTCTATCTTTCACTCCCTCTCCCTTCCTTTCTACAATCAGTAAAACATGTTCTATATAATTCATTAACTATCTTTACTTTAAAATCTTTCCTTAGCTAAAAATTTATAAGCCTATTACAGAAAAAATTTCAGTGTCAAGTAATTGGACAAAAAACAATTTAACCCTACATTGAAAAATAAGAAATATATTTTGCTGCACTTCATATATGTGTGTAATGGATAAGAGTGAAGGGAAAAAAATAGGTAAGGTTAAGTGAACTCTTCTTGAGTCTGTGATCTGGTCTAATTAGCATATTACCCTTTTATGAGTATAGATACATTATATAGGATAGGATTGCTTAATTAGGGGAAAAAGCCTTTTTTTATCAGGAGGAGATGCTCTTGGCAGACAAAAACATATAATCCCTATGTCTGGACTGATAGCCAGCCATAAGCACTATACCACCAAACCAGTCATTTAAAAATTGGATCACTTTCTTATACCTTACACCAAATAGCTGTTGCCTTTAGAACCCCTCCTCAGCTCCACCTTAGGTTCTGCTTTTACAGTTCACCCAGAGTAGGTTCTTTTTTTAAAATATATTTTATTGATTTCTTACAGAGAGGAAGGAAGAAGAATAGAGAGTTGGAAACATTGATGAGAGAAAAACATTTATCAGCTGCTTCCTGCACATCACCCCCTACTGCGGATGTGCCCATAGCCAAGGTTTATTCCCTTGACCAGAATTGAATCTGGGACCTTTCACTCTACAGGCTGACACTCTAACCACTGAGCAAAACTGATTAGGACAAGAGTAGGTTCTTATTTGTCGGTTTCTATGTCAGTGTCAAAAGCTCCGCCAAGTAGGCAGCCACTGGCTCCTCGCAATTCACCCAGATTTGGTTCTGATTGGTTGGTTTCTATGCCAGTCAGGATCTCTAGCCTATGTTTAGGCCTGATCATAGAGACAGGGCTGATCAGCAGCCGCCCCAGGCTATTGGTGAGCCAGCTGAATTGCTGACCCCTGGGAGAGATAGAGACTGGCAAGTTTGGGAGAGAAAAACAAGATCTGGTCACCCTGCTTCTCTTTCTGTGCCTCACCAGCAGCTGCTGCCACTGCTGACCAGCCCCACCTCTCTCTCTCTCCCAGAGATCAGCAGTTCAGTCCACTTGGCTACTATATGTGCAACCTGGCATTCAGTCAAACCTTCAATCATTTTGGTGTTACAACTTTGGCTCTTTATATATATAGATAAAAGAGTACCCTGAAAATATTAGGAACAGAAAATAAATGAATAAACTATTATGCTTTTCCTGGCATTTTTGTATTTACTGTATTTGTAACCTTGGAAAAACTTGGAGTTTAATACTATCTTTTCTTATTCCCAATTAATATTTATATACAGCTAATTTTGTACTTGGAATTCTGTATTATTTTTCTTTAAGGGATCCCCAGTTGTATAAGCTTTCATAATAACAAAACCTGGTTTCAACCCTGCATGACAGGATAATGTAACTTATTTTCCTAAGAAGATAGCATATTTCAAATTAAATTCAGTTACCAAAAATAAAGTTTTATTTAAATTTTCCCCTCTATTAAATTTTACCAAGATGAAGAGCATATAAATAGTTGCTCTCCATATGGAAATTTTATGTTTTATTCATAGCCTGGCAAACTAAATCCAAGCAAATGATTTAGAAATTTGGAGGGCTCTGTTTTGCCATCTTATAAATGATGGTAATTAATTAGATTGCCTGCTTTCACTTTGCTCTTGTCTTTTTGGTTATGGGCTTTGCTAAGTGAGAAAAAAGATGCAAATAAACTACCCTAAATAATATACAATAATATGTAGCATATATTTTTAATTAGATCAGGCTTCCAGTTTCTCTGTGATTTAACTTAAAAAATATAATGTGGATCATTGACAACATGCCTCATAGGGATGCTTTGAAGGTTATAACAATACCAATAACAAGGTTTGGAAGAAAAATTGCCCCTAAGAGTGATGTGTTCTAAGCAAATTGGATTGTTCCAGAAAGGCTGTAAGTCGTTGGTTTCATGAATAATCCTTTAAAAGCAATGAGATAAACCCTGGAGGTAAATTACAGCTTGATGAAATGCTTGAAATGACCAAATTTGGAATTCAGACAGTTGCACTTCAGAGATATGGAACAGCTAAGCTATCATTTCTTACACTTGTCCAAAATAATGTCTTGTTATTCTGTCCTCTCTTCATAAATTGGAGCTTATTAGGCTGACTTTTTACATAACTTCTGCAGGCGTAATAAGGTGACTTCCACCATTCAAAGTGGGTAGGTTTTCTTGCACCATTGGTCACTGTCTTAGATTTTTAGTCATTTAAATTTCTTCCCCACCCACCCAATTTCTTTATTAAAATGACATAACATAGTAGTTAACATTTGAAACATTTACTCCTATTACTTATATATTATAAAAGGATAATACTGAGAACAAATTTTGAAGAAGTAAAACATTTTAATTCACTTTATTTCTTACCAATCATTGCAAATTTAAATGTTGCTATAACTTATTCAGGGCCTTTTCCTAAATTTAAAGTAATTTTCAGACATACTTTGGACTACCACCATAAGTACTTTGGTGCTTTAGAAAAATCTTGATAGAAACAGCATTCATAGTAAGCTCTCTCTAACTGTTTTGAGAAGTTTTTAACTACCACCACTAACTACTAATCAGAGACAAGGCATTAAGTTGCCTACTTGAGACTTTCAATTAGCTCTTAGCTCACCCAGCTTGGGTTTCCGATTTTTCACGGCTTTCTGCTGCATGTGGCCTCAGGTAGAAGAGAATTGCCCACCTCAGATTTATAAATAAGTTCAGGAGGCAAGATTTACTCAAAACTCACAGAGGATCTCTTCTTGGTAAGGTGTTTGTTTCCTCTAACTTCTCTACTTTTCTGAGATCCCTGTCCTTTACAATGACCAACAGGCTTAAAACTTATTACACAGTAACGTGCTTTCTTTCATAAGTTCTTCAGGTTCCTGCTGTTTCAAAACTATTTCTTTCTAAAATCTCTGGCACCAACTTACTTCTTAAAGGGACCTTAGACTTTTATCATAGCCTTTATTTTAAAATGACTTGAACAGCATCCTAAAATTTTGAAGAGTTTATTTAAGTTTTTTCTCTTAATTGAAGAACCCACAGTCTAAACAAAAACTCAAATACAAATATTCTCTTGGTAACTAGAAAAGTTATATTGCTGGAAATGGTTTAAATTCTATTTACAGAGCAACCCATTCCCAGCTAAATATAAAGAGCATTATTATGGGTATTCTGTTATGAAAATAGATGGTCTCCCCTGGTACTTATTGTTTTAACAGTTTATAAGAGTAACACAGCTATTCCTATGGATATAATTTTCTTTGATGCAAATTTCTCTTCTGTTATTTCCCTCACCTCCCGTTTGCAGGTAACTTTATGGGAAGCATCCATGACACTGTTACCTTTGTTTCTCCCGATAAATAGGGTCATTTACTCCAGTTCTGCTCCAATAGCTTGAAAAGTCCCCATTGAAGACACAGGCATCTTTCTAATTAAAGCAAATACTGAACTTTTAAAGGCCCCTTGGAAAATTCCTCTGAAAAGGGGTTTCTACTTAAGCTGCCTTCAACTACAAAGGCATTTCTTAGAATGGGAGCCACATCCTTAACTAGTGTAACGTTTCCAAGGAATTCCAGATGTAACCCTACTTCTTGAGTAGGAAAATGATCTTTTATTTATATGAAACATTAAAATATATCCTTATTATCCCTGGGAAGCTTATTGTACAATGTTGTGTTGTACAAAAACCCAGTTTCAAAAGGAAAACCATCCTTAATTGGAAGAAACCTTAGTGTGGATATTGAAAATGGTCTATCCTAAAATGCTCAAAGAAGCACCAATTCAACTGGTACTTTTTTATTGATTCAAATTGCCATGACCTCTGGCATCATCCTGGTTATGCTTTCCTTAGCAGAGCCAGCTGATTGCTTTTGAATCACCTCCTCACTTAAGGTAACCCTGAATAATGCCAGACATGTGTTTCTCTTCAGGATGTTAACAAAAATTCCAGATTCAAAATAATGTGCAAAGAGGCATGAGCTTTGCCTGCTTTGGGTTTTTCCTGCAGGCCAGCCCACACTTAATTACTTTTGCTCTAGTAGTCACAGCCCTGCTCCTTCCAGAGGAAGCGGTATTCACGTACTATCCCCACACCCTCCACCTGTCTCACTGTCCTGAGCTGCCTGTCCTTGCCTTTCCAGCTTTTAGACTACCACACAGCTGTCATCTGAACATGAGAACTTGGTCAGAAAAAAAATCTTCAACTGCTCACAATTTCTTATAGAAAAAAAAGTTCAAAATTCTCAACCTGATATGCAAATTCTGAACTAGTTTGACTCTTCCCTGACTGGATCTGTCTGCCAATGTGGTGGCCTTCTCCTAGTACCTAGCACCCTGCCCAGTTTAAACACACCATCTTCTCTCCAACCTTTGATTGAAGATGATCTTATTGTCTAAAAGGCCTTTTATTTCATAGATAACCTTCCGATATCAGTTCACACAATATCTTTCCCAAATTACCTTCTCAAATATCCCTATACACACAAAGTATTTCCCCCCTCCACATCATATAGCATTTATAAATGTCATGCATTGAGGAAACCTATTGTATGATGCCTTGTGTGGTTGTTTAAATGTGTTTCATAATCTAAAACACAAAGACTTCTACCTCTCAACCAGAGGTTCTTCTATGACTTCCTTCCAGGACTTCTTCATCCAAGGTCTAATAAAGAGCTTTGCATATAGAATTTTTAAAATATTTACTACAGCTTAGCCAGTGTTGCTCAGTGGTTGAGCGGTGACCAGGAAGTCATGGTTTGATTCCCCATCAGGGCACATGCCTGGGTTGCAAGCTTGATCCTCAGCAGGGATTGTGCAGGAGGCAGCAGAACAGTGATTCTCTCTCATTATTGATGTTTCTCTCACCCTCTCTCTTCCTCTCTGAAATCAATAAAAAATATACTTTAAAAAAATATTTGCTACTTAGTTGAATTATTGCACAGCTCCTTCTGATGGTAGATTATGTATAGATTAAAAATAGAGTGCATAAGGGATAATTTGATTCAGAAAAAGCACATCTGTGAATAAATATGCTTGACAAACTTTTATACCCTCATCTGGTTCCCTGGAAAGTATAGAAGTTTTCCCTCAAATGTGGAAGATCTGACTGCCAGTAATGCATTGTGCTGATATACTTCAGTGCCATTTCTCTTACATTTTTGTTTATTTCAAAATAATTAAAATAATTGTAACAAAAATGCGAACACACGATACCAAAATAAAAAAGATGTAAGAAGAAAGTGTCTTTAGTTCAGGCTTCTATGGTAATGTATCATAGACTAGGTAGCTTGTAAACAACACAAATTTATTTCTCACATTTGCGGGGACTAGAAGTGTGAGATCAGAATGGGGTTCTGGTGAGGGTCCTCTTACCGTTGCCAACTGCTGGTTTCTTGTTATTCACACATGGCAGAAAGCAGAGAGGAGAGGCATGACTCATTTGGGCACTAACTGGTTCATGAGGACTTCATCCACCTAACTTCACCCAATCCTAACTACTTCCTAAAGATTCCACAATGTAAATTAAGTCTGTTCCCGCTTTTATTCCCTCCTTCCTAGGGACAATCTTACTACAGTGGTACCTGGAGATACAAGTTTAATTCGTTCTGTAACCTTGAGGCGTGGGAAACTATGAGATGCTCGAGTCACGGTAAACTGGTGGGTCGTGTGCAGCAGGCCGATTCGTGAGATTACTCCTATCTCAAATGTTGCTTGTATTTCAAAGCAAAAATCGCTCGCTCAATGGCTTGTATCTCAAAAATCTCGTATGTTAGGGCACTCGTATCTCGAGGTACCACTGTAGTTCCTAGTGTTTCTTTATCTTCAAGGTCATTTCAAGGGCTAAGATTTCTATGTGCAGTCTAAAAACACACTTGGGAACTGGTGTTTTTACACTGTTCAAGGATTGGTGGGGAACAGGAGGGTTAACTTTATTTTCTTAGGAAGTACATGGAGCTCACTAGAGGGTAGTCTTCCCAGCTTTCCTGATTCCTTGAGTTCTGAAATTGTGACATTTGGGACTTGGAGTGAATTCTGGCATCTCAAATTCTCTGGGGATTTGATGACACCATCCACTTTAAACAATATCTTTCTCCTCCTTTAATAACACAGGGCTACAATTTAGGACATTATCATCTTGTCTGAGGGACAGCAGTGATTGCCAGGATCAGCTCTGCTTTGTTACAGAATTTACCATGAAAGATTTTAAATATTTAAATTCAGATACAATGGAAGGCTTCCTAGAATCACCACATCTTGTTAATAATCATCTAAGAAGTGTTAATGGCAAAATATATAAAGCCTACTACTGTTGTGATAGTTTATTCTTCTAAATAGTTTGCACAGTAGCACTTAATGGAGTGGAATCAAACCATTATGTTGAAAGACTAAACAGAGACTTGAACTTCTTGGTTCTATGAGCTGGCCAATCAGGACATATAGGTTTATTTTTCCTCAGCAAGAATTAGAATCACTTCCTTGAGAATAATATCAATTTGCAACAATTCCAACTGAATGTAACACTGCAAATTTGCCACAAGCAAGGGATCTTTCTTCATGTATGTGGACTATCTTTTATCCATAGTCTGAATTGTCTGCCAAGCATTTATTCAGTATCATTAAATTGATAAATGGTCTTCCAGATATTTTCCACAATCATTCTGTAAACTCTGCTGAAACAGCCTTTCTCAGAATATATTGCTATGAAAGTCATTGGAATGCCAGTCAGATTTTAAGATGTAATAATAATAAAAAAAAGTTATGCACATTTCAAGCTATAAATTCTCTCTGCCAAAGAAAATATCTTTTTACCTTTTCTTTTAGATTTCTTAGTTGTCCTTGCTGAAAGATATGTGAATTAAAACTGTAAAAAAAAACATAATAAACTCAAATCAGCATGGGGGTATAATAGAATTATGCTTTCAGTTTAATAATGGACTGTTCTTCACAGAGTTACCATGGCAAACTACAGTAGCTAGAAAGCTGTGTTTTCCTATTGTGTTTCTCTGTGTTCCCTCCAATGCAGCCTGATTTTTATCAATAGGGTGTTGACATCATTTCCTTTCTACATGGTCATTGTTTAACTCTGGTGGAGAGAAATAGAAAGGGGCAACATATTTATTTATAGGAAAGGCTCTCGTCAGGAACATGTGTTTTGGGCACTTTATTTCCTCATTGTCAAGTGTGAGGTTCTTATGAAAAGATAATGACAGTGTTTTATATCTGACACAAAAGCAAGGTCGTTTGTTGCTGTTCACAGAGCTTTAGCTTACCCTGCATCACTTTTGATAGACATTGTTTGTTTTGAATATTATTCATTATCCTCTCATAAAATTCAGAAAGATATTTGGCCATTAGAATCCCCTGAAATTAAAAAAAAATTAAAGAAAAACACAATTGAAATACATTCATGTTTAGTGAAGATTGAGTTGTCTTCTGTAATTCAACCGTCTATTCTTAGCACAAATCCAGCTAAAATGGAAAGGATTAAACTCTGAGTTGATCAAAAGATTGGAGGAGGCCTGGGTTTCACAGTGACTTAGAGGCTGAGTTAGAAAGCAGGGAGAACGGAATAATAATGAGAAAGTATATGATTCCCTGAAGTACACATTAATCCCTTTTTAAAAATCTTTTTCAGAAATGGGGTTTGGAAAATAAAGGCAAAACATGATCTTTTGGATCAGCCTAGAGATTTTTTTTTCTATATCTTTAATGGTAGTGTAGTATGAGGCATTTCCTTGGGCATTAGTGAATCTGCAGTTAATTGTTTCATAGAGTAAGGATGGTAAACCTTTATTGATGCCTACCATGTTTTTGTCACTCAAGCACTTTACTTCATCAGTCGTTTTATCCTCACAGAGCCATATTACAGGACAAGGAACACTCAGTCTTGCCTAAGATAATGCAGCTGGTAGGTCTTAGTCCTGGGATTTCCATCCTTGCAGCCACACTTCAAAGCATACCCAAAAACTTGCCTAATGTGAGGTACTATTTACCAGGCCTATTTGTTCTCAATGACAACTATGGTAAATATATTTAGGAGACTGTAATACAAAATTATATGTACTTTCATCCCCATTACCACCTCTACCTTTAAGAAAACAACATATTTATCACCAGGGTTTCAAGCCTTAGAGAAATGGAGTTGCATCTGTAGAGATTTATCTGTCTTACATATCAAAATCTGGTGAGGGAGGAAACTGCTCTAGATATTTATTAGATTGGATTGTTTTAAAAACAGTAACTACGAGTTCACCTAAGAGAATAAATTGAACTAAACTCAAGAATAAGTATTAAATGACTTTATATGTAGCTGACATGAAAATCCTTTATAGAGTAAGCATAAGTGATGTCTATATATGGTTGCATAGTGATTTGTATTTTTACATAAAGAAAAGGCATGTGCCATTTCATCAGGCAAACTAATATCCGACTGACAGGTGAATGATCATTTTAATCCCTAAAGCATCCTAATTAACTTTTACTTCAGCTCATAGTCTCATGGCACCATAGGTACTGACAAAAATCTTTGTAATGGAATCGGAGGTGAGGGGGGTGGTGCATAGGCTGGATGATCATGAGGTATTCCTATACCACTTCTCACTTTAGAAGCACTGGGAATTTAGGCTGTACCTTCATCTGTCAAAATATGGATACATGTCCCTTATCTTGTGGAGTAGTTTAAGGACTAAATGGGTTGTTAAATAAAGCACTTGGCAGTATAGGCAGCCAGCAAGGAGTCTGTCAGAGCATGGGCCCTGGGTGAACACTTTTGCCCAGCCCCTGAATCTTTCAATATTCATGGTAATGGTGAGGCAGGCTTAGTAGAGGCTAAACAAAGACTACCAGATTCAGCTGGCTATTCCTAGCTTCTGGGTGCATGGAAAAAGATTCCATTTGGGTGTTCCCTGCACAGATGCTATGTTTATAAGGAGAGCATTTCAAAATATTAAATTAAAGAACTCACACCAGGCTGACACCAGTTTGGCTCAGTGGATAGAGTGAAAGGTTCCAGGTTCAATTCTGGTCAAGGGCACGTATCTTGGTTGCGCGCACATCCCCAGTGCGGGGTATGCAGGAGGCAGCTGATCAATGTTTCTCTCTCATCAATGTTTCTGGCTATCTATCTCTCTCCCTTCCTCTCTGTAAAAAATCAATAAAAATATATATTTTTTAAAAAAGAACTCACACCAGGAAAACCCTGACATAAGCTTCTCACCAGATCATTCTTTCTCCTGTCTGTCACCACTGAAATCTTCTTTAGAGGTTTCAAAGTCTTACTTCTCATGACACTACAAAACCAGAAAGTGAAAGTCTTGCTCAGAACCTGGGGTGTGACACAGGTGTTCTCACTTTCAAACCATTGTTCATCCTATACAACACTCATTCAGCAATATCTACACAATTGCACATAACAAAGCAGACCTGATCAACAAATAAGGAAATAGCAGCCCAACCAATTAGAATGATTATATGTATATACTAAAGGCCTGGTTCACAAATTAGTACACTAATAGTGTCCCTCAGCCTGGCCTGCAGAATCTGGCTCTCCAACATCCCTGAAGGGTCCCAAATTGCAAGAGGACACAGGCCAGGCCAAGAGACCCCACCAGTGCAACATCAGGGCTAGGGAGGGACACAGTAGGTTGGCCAGTCAGGAGGGACTGCAGGAGGGCTCCAGGCCCTATCTGGCCCACCTCACTCAGTCCCTAGGGGTCAGACCTCAGCAGCAAGCTACCCTACTGGTCAAAGGTTAAGATCTAGATTGGGCCTAAATGGGCAGTCAGTTATCCCTCTCACAACATGTCTGGTCAGTGCACGTCATAGTGAGCAGTTGAGTGGCCTTAGTATCTCATTAGCATATTATGCTTTGATTGATTGAACAGCTGACCAGACAATTAGCATATTAGGCTTTTGTTATATAGGATTTTTACTGTGGATTTAACTTCGGGAGTAGTTCCAAGGATTTCTAAGTCATTTCATTGAGTATAACTTTTAAAAATCTTTTAGAGTTATTTTTCCCATTTCCTGGGTTCTATGACAGGAGCAAAGATGTGCCTGACCCCTACCCACAAGTCCCACTCACATGGCTATCACTGCTTTTCTCTTTTACCCCTTCATATGCTCCTCCCTCACAACTGTCCCCTTCCTCCTAAAGGAAAATGTCATCCTTCCCTGAGCCTGACACTTTCGTAGCAAGTGACAGCCACCCCTCTAGAATTAGGGCCATAAAGTCATCCATCATCTTGTTATGTAGACTTATATTTATGGTTATTATATACTAGAGGCCTGATGCACGAAGATCTGTGCAAGAATAGGCATTCCTTCCCCTGGCTGCCGGCACCAGTTTCCCTCCTGCACCCGGGACCTGGGCCTTCTCTCTGGCTGCTGCTTTCCACCTTCACCTGCCTTCCACCTTTGCTCAGGCCCTGCTATAGCTCCCTCCATTTCCCCAAACCCCTCTCATAGCAGGCATCCACCCAGCCACTCCATGCCTGCACATGCGTGCTGCCCAGGGGCCCCGAGTGACTGGGGCAGGGAGGAACACCTGCATCATCACCATAGTGATGACACTATAATCCCAGCTCAGCCACCGCCATCTTTGTCACGTTAATTTGCATATTCCCTCCTTTTTGGCCGTGGGTGCCACTATCTTTGTTGTGGATGATGGTCAATTTACATATTTCATTATTATTAGGATTTAAACTCTCCTCTACAAGCTCTTAAATGTTAAAATAAAACTAGTACAAGTAAGTATTCTCTCAGACAAAACTCAGAGAAACTCTGCTCACTGACCTGGAGCCACTAAAACCTCATCTGAATTATTGTTAACAATGAAGTAAAGGAGACCACAGAGGATAGAGGGTATAGTCAAGGTCACTAGGAAATGTCTGGCTTGGAGTCAGTATAACTTACTGCATTTTCTCCTTATTTTTTGTTAGTCTTTCTATGCATTTGTTTCCTCCACTATAGCAACTTTCAACCTTTTTCATCTCATTTCATCTCATGGCACCTGTAAACTAATTACTAAAATTCTGCATCACACACACACACACACACACACACACACACACACACACACACACACAGATATATTAGAGGCCCGGTGCATGAAATTCGTTCATGGGGGATGGTGTTCGTCAGCCCAGCCTGCTCCCTCACCAATCTGGGACCCCTTGAGGGATGTCAGACATCCCTCTCACAATCTAGGACTTCTGGCTCCCAACTGCTCACCTGCCTGCCTTCCTGATTGCCCCTAACCACTTCTGCCTGCCAGCCTGATCACGCCCTAACAACTCCCCTGCCAGCCTGATTGATGCCTAACTGCTCCCGTGCCAGCTTGTTTGCCCTAACTGCCCTCCCCTGCAGGCCTGGTCATCCCCAACTGTCCTTCCCTGCAGGCCCAGTTCCCCCCAATCTCCCTCCTCTATCAGCCTGGTCACCCCCAACTGCCCTCCCTTGCAAGCCTGGTCCCTGCCAAATACTCTCCCCTGCTGGCCATTTTGTGGTGGCCATTTTATGTCCACCCGGGGGCAGTATCTTGTGACCACATAGAGGCAGTCATCTTGTGTGTTGGAGTGATGGTCAATCTGCATATTACTCTTTTATTAGATAGGATAGAGGTCTGGTGCATGGGTGGGGGCCAACTGGTTTTCCCTGAAGGGTGCCCTGGATCAGAGTGGGTATTCCCTTGGGGCCCTGTGGGGTAGCCAGCAATCCAAGTGGAGGCCCTGGTATCTGGGATTTATTTATCTCCTACAACTGAAACTTTGTAGCCTGTATCAGAGCCAAGCCTTCTGCTTGCAGAACCTCTGCTGGCCAGGGTTTGTGGAAAGCTTGGCTTCCTCCATCGCCAGGGGCAACCCAGGCCTTTCTCCTGCTCTCTCTGTGGCCATAGCTGGCTTGGTTGGGTTAACTTGTATACCTACTTTGATTGGCTGATAGGCATGGCTGATGGGCATGGCTTGTGAGTGTGGCAGGGGTACGGTCAATTTGCATATTACTCTTTTATGCAAACACACGTGTGTGTGTGTGTAATTTTTTCCATTCACACCTGATGGCTCTTGTGTAATTTTTTTTTATTTGACAACCTGGGAAAAAGAGGTTAGTACCCTAATAAATAGTCAGGTATTGCATGTTTAAACATTTCTAGTGGCACATTTGTTGAAAATCGCTGCTCTCTAGCCAAGACTGGTTTGGCTCAGTGGATAGAGCATCAGCCTGTGGACTGAAAGGTCCCAGGTTCGATTCCAGTCAGGGGCATGTACCTTGCTTGTGGGCACAACTGCAGTAGGGGGCGTGCAGGAGGTGGCTGATCGATGTCTCTCTCTCATCGATGTTTCTGACTTTCTATCCTTCTTCCTTCCTCTCTGTAAAAAAAATAAATAAAAATATATTTTAAAAAAAAGAAAAGAAAAAGAAAATCGCTGCTCTCAAGATTGTGAGATCCTTGGGGCAGAGCATGTCTTTGGATTGCTTGTCCCAGGCCTGGTATTTTACCAAGTGTAAAATGGCCACTAGGTGAATGTTCAGAAAAGAATAAATGGATTAACAAAGGCAAATGTCTATGGAAATTAATTTTTTTTGTAAATACCGGATACAGGGAGAGCAAAAAAAGAAAGGATTGCCTAGATGTATAGTCCACTATCCCAAGACGATGGCACCAGTCTGAGTAGAGCTGTATTAATAGTATTCCTCCCTCCAAACTCCACCCACTCCTGCCCCTTTAAAGATCTGTGCAGGGACTGCAGTCCCAGCAGAGCCATCTCAATTCGCTGTCTAGGAACATGAGGCGGCTTTCCTTTGCGGTCTGTTGTTAGAGTTGGTGGAAGCTAGCAGACCCCATCTGCATGGCTCAGAGCTGTAATCCCCTTTGCTGGTCTCTCAGCTGTGAGGACACAGGCCATGTAGAGAGCCATCACACCCTCTTTTCTCAGCTGCTTATTCCCTGGAAAGCATGCCAGGTCTCCATCATCTCTCCTGTGAATAAATAGCTTATCTACATGCACATCACAGGATGTCAAAAGGAGCACAATTCAGAGTCTCCAGCACCTGAACTTCCCCCTCCTCTACTCCACCATCACCAACTAACACAGGCTCTTTCTTCACACTGAGAGCTGCCAGATGCGTTCCCAAGCCACACACTCAGGAAGGTGAGAGCTGATTGGCAAGATGGGCTCTGGCTGGAGCACCTAGATTGTAAATACAGTTTTGAAATCGCAAAGATGCTTTAATAACATAAATAAACACTATAAACTTTTTAAGAATTCCATCTCCTTTATCTGATTGAGACTGTTCCAGGTTATCTCAACAGCTCAAGGGCAATGCATTTTTAAATGAAGCAGAGGGAAAATCTAGATACTTAATATAAGCACGGGAAGAGAACTGGGAGAAAGGACACTCTCTAATGCCTTATCTCATACACAGTCCCTAGAAAAAAGCTTTATTCTCAAAGAAAAAAATTTAGCTGACAGAGTGACCAGTTGGTAATTCTATGGTTTTTCATAAGTGATACACCAAATTTTGGCTTTAAAAATACAATGAGATAAATTTGGTTATAAAAATTAAGTATAGTTTGAGTCAAAATAAACTGATAAACATAGCAAAGTAACTCCAAACATGCTCAAAATTGCTTTCCACTAATGTCAGAATAAAAGTGAGATTGAATAAACTAATTTGAATTTAGTTATACTCACAAAGATTGGTTCTTCTTTTATATATAAAGGGCTAACAGCTGCATATTATGTTGTGATAGATACTGATGCCATTTCAAAGGTTTCTCATCTGGATGCATAGCAGACATACATGGCCCCTGGGAATTCTGAAGAAACAGGTTTTCTGTCTCCTATGTTTTCCCCCTAATCTAAAGTTAATACTACATTTTATGCAGAGGCAGTGGTTCAATAAATTAACAATTACCTACATTCAAACACAATTATATAATAGAATGAAATGCATCATATAGTTATTATTGAAGGGACAGAATCCCAAAACCAATGATTTTTTAATTCTAACATAATCATGTTCTATTATAGTTTATAATCACCTACTATAATTCATGGACAATTAAGATAAAAATATTACTTTCTTAATGAAGTTATAATTCATCAAACTGACCACATAAAGAAAACCTATCTAGTTGAAAGTAGAGTTGCCTGGCTGGTGTGGCTCAGTAGTTGAGTGTCAACCTATGAACCAGGAGGTCATCATTCAATTCCCTGTCAGGGCACATGCCCGGGTTGCAGGCTGGATCCCCTGTGTGGGGTATGCTGGAGGCAGCCAATTAATGATTCTCTCTCATCATTAATGTTTCTATTTCTCCCTTTTCCTTCTTCTCTGAAATCAATTAAAAAGAAAAAAAGAGAGTTAATAAAAACCCAGTGTATTTTTTAAATGTCAGTTCAAAGAAATTGTGATCATTTTACATTTTTCTAAAGCTCATTGAAAGCAGAGGTCTTTTGTAAGGGCAACTTTGAGCCACACTCAGTGCTATGAATAAAAAAGAAGACACTTGATTTGCATACAGTGCAGCTCACTGAGCAGTGTTAGAGAACTGCTGGTCTTTGGTGCAATAAAGGAGTGAGTAGTACAGTTTGGTATAAAATTCATCGAAATAGTCTCAGGATGTTACATTGCCTACAAATTCTTACATGGTAGAAAGCATTCCAAAATAGTAAATAAGATCAAAGAAATGTATATATAACATGAGCTCTCTATCCAGGAATCTAAAACTGACCTGTCCACGAATCAGTGCTATAATTCTTCCATTTGATGATAATTACTTTTCACATTAACTTAATTCTTTGCTCTCATCTTCAGGTCTTTTCATCTCTGCTCTATCTGCTGAAATTTCTTATAAGACAATCTCCTCAACTCACATCTCTGTTTTATTGTTTGTGCTAAGTTAAATAACGTTATTTCCTGTCCAACTATATGACATTCAACGATGCAGTAGCTCTCTGGACTAGTGTTCCTTTAGGCCACTGCCATTCCTAAAACATTCCTGGCAATGTTATTCTTCATCATGATAGCCTAGATGGTACCAGAATCACAAATATTTTTATACCTTCTCCAGCAATATTTTTATTCAGAATATAGCCCATTATATTATATTCACTATTTTTAAGCTATCCTAAACATATTATTCATCAAAGCAATTACTGAAATAAACAATGGTGCACTGCAATATACTTTTCTCAATTCTTATCCAAAGATAAGTGTCTTGATTTTAGAGAGAGGAAGGAAGCAAGTTAGAGAAACATCAATTGTTTGCCTTTAGTATGCTCCCAACTGGGCATCAAACCCTACAGTCTAGGTATGTGCTCTGACTGGGAATTGGACCTACAGCCCTTTGATGTACTGGATGGCACTCCAACCAACTGGCTACCCAGCCAGGGCAGTTCACTATCATTATTAATAACCATTAAATTCAAAAGTTTCAATTCTTTTTTTTTTTCTGTTTCCAGTTTATTTCCCACCAAACAATGAGAACAGTTGCCTCTTTCCACAGGCTTTTCCTTTGTTTCAGAACCATCATGTTCCTCTCATGGGAACTGCTAACTCGGTTTAGTTTTGGCAGTTAAAAAATATGTTCCCAGGACCCATGGCCCATGTGCACTGTGAAGTGTCCACAATTCCCAGCTCAAAATAAGGCTACAAGCTAACAAGCAGATGCATACAGCTGCCTTTATAAAAGACTTGGCAAAGTTTGCTCTTTGTTCAGCTTTCTTATGATTAATCCTTACAGAATTTTTCTGAATATTTTACACTGACCTTATTTGTACAATAACATTTAAATGGAGAAAAATAAATTAAATACATACACATGACACAAATACAAAAATTGTGTTTCATGGCTTCTCTCTCTCTCTCTCTCTCTCTCTCTCTCTCTCTCTCTCTCTCTCTTTTTCTCTGTCTTTTTAAATTGGGCCATTAAAACCCCAGAGTCACCATTCTAGAATTAAATATTGCAGATGCTACCCTTTACAGATTGAGTATAAGGAGGCATTAAGAAACATCAGAAATGTTTACAAAGCACATGCTAAGTTAATGGAACAAAAAGCAAAAAGTAGATTTGATTTTGGCAGGCCAGCTAGAAAATATGCGAATGGGAAGAAAAGCAAACTTTGTAAAGCTTCCATTTGACTCTTTACAAAAAGACTAGAAAGTGGTTTTAAATACTATTTTGTTTGAATTTTGTGCTACATCATCAAAAGAAAATAGCTTTTACTTAAGGATTTATAATGTAACTAATGGCCTGGTGCATGAAATTCATGCCCATTAAAAGGGGATTAATAAAAGGAAATAATTTAATATTGCTATTTGCCCCTTCTCTATGATAGAAGTGTCAGAAATGAAAGAAAATTAGTAAAATGTATATGAAAATCTTTCTCCTGTCAGAGTCTGGGACACAACACGGGACTCAGAGTCAGGTCCTCGCCCACCCATATGCACCTGAAAAACACGTGAAACCCAGACCCGTCTGGCCCCTACCCCATTGGGCTAGATCCAGACTTGGCCAGTCTCACCTCAGGTCCCCTGGCCTAGTGCCAGGACAGGGTAGGGGTGTGCCTTGAGGTCCTCCGTCAAGTCCCACTAGTTGGAGGATATGACCTGACATCCCCTGTCAAGCTCTGCTGGGTGGTGGGCATGGCCTGAGGACTTCTATCAAGCCCCACTAGGTGGGGTGGCACAGCCTCAGGTCCCCCTTCAAGCCCTGCTGGTCAGGGAGTGTGGTCTGAGGTCCTCCAGTCTGGTGCCAGGATGGGGGTGCAGCCTGAAGTCCCCTGTCAAGCCCCACCTGGTGGGGGGCGCAGCTGGAGGTCCCCTGTCAAGCCTTGTAGGGGCAGGGAAGGGCATAGCCTCAGGTCCCTGCTGATTACTCCTTAAGGCTCCTTATGGGAACTTGGCTTCAGCTGTGAGTTCAGCCATCTTTCTGACAGAGTGATGGTCAATTAGCATATTCCCTCTTTATTAGATAGGATTGGTCATTGCTCAAATAGACAGAAGGGAGAGAGGAAAGAAGGAGAAAAGAAAAGCAAGGAGGGAAGAAGGAAGGAAGAAAAAAGAAAAGAGACACAATGCTAAAGTTTTATATTAACATTAGCAAACACATGAATGTCAAATAAATGCTAAATTCAACAATATTATAGATAAGTGTATATGTGCATATGTATGTACAATATGAATGCATATATGCATGAATATACACCTGTATGTGTGTGTATACAATTTTATAAGCAAAATCTCTTTGGAAGAACCAAATTTATTTCTATCTCTTTTTATTTGTAGGTCACATATATACGAGAAATCACTAAAAAGAGGTTCAATATTCAAAAATAATCCAAGAAGTATAATTTTGTCAGAATTATATACAAGAGTTTGGGTTAATTGATTCTACATGATTTTTAATGAAAGAATATTCCATTGAGAAATTACTCACTATGAAGGTAACTCAGTGGTCACCATTTATACCAAGCTAGCTGTGTGACAGTTAAAAAATTTTAAGACTATGATCAGGAATATACTTAGAAAAACAGTGATACATAAGACAGCAGAAGTTAAAGTTTTAGATTCAGCTCAAATGACTTCTCCCCTAAAAGACACATGTAAGCAGGCTGGCCTGCTTCCTCTAAATAAGCCTGGAAGTTGTCCTATACCTCTGATAGCACACTTGAATATTTTGGCTCCATTGCAATTATTTATATAACCTCATATGACTTATTGCTCCAATCTTCTAATCAGTCTCTCCTTCTCTGATCATGTTCCTCTTTAATCAGTGGTTCTCACGCTTGAGAGGTGTGCTGAAGGCAGGAAACCGCACACTGACGAGTTCCATCTCCAGAGTTTTTGCTTCAGTAGCCACTAGTCTAATATTTTCTCTACCAAGGAGACAGCGAGGATTTAAAAACAAACACGCAAGGATGTTTAAAGAGTTCTAATGTCAAATATAGTCTCCACTCCCCCAGTGCTTCCATTCATAAAGCAGGTCTCCACTGCACCAATTTCTTACCAGTCTCTTTCTTCAGACTTCAGAGACACTCATATTAAACTGTGTTTGGGATTCTTAAATGTAATAGGATTTCTTTCTCTTCAGGACCTTTATGTTTCTTCTTTCTGGAATGCTCATTTTCTCTGCTACCTGGTGTTTCAGGTATTTCTTTTCAGAAAGCCTTTTTGTTTCTATGGGAGGTGTTGATCCTATGCATCCCACAGTACTCTCTTTCTGTTTTAATCAAGAAGTAAATCATTAGTTCCTCACTCAATTATAGAGTCTTTGATAGACAGCGGCAGCATCTGTTGAGATCACTACTATCCATATAGGACTTAATATGTACCAGCTGCTCAATAAACATTTATTTGTAGAATGAGTGAGTAATTTAATGAATGGATGCCCTGGCCAGCCTATCTGACTGTAAGCTCATGGAATACAGATTGGATGTCTGTATTCTGTCTCTGTCTCTTTCTTTTTTTGTGGTAATATTAGATCTTAAATATATATTACATTTATTTATTTATTTATTTATTTATTTATTTATTTATTTATTTATTTATTTACAGAGATGAAGGGAGAGAGAGAGAGTTAGAAACATCAATGAGAGAGAAACATCAATCAGCTACCTCCTGCACACCCCCACTGGGGATGTGCCCGCAACCAAGGTACTTGCCCTTGACGGGAATTGAATCTGGGAACTTTCAGTCCACAGGCTGACACTCTATCCACTGAGCCAAACCTGTTAGGACTAAAAATATATTTTTATTGATTTCAAAGACAAGGGGAGATGGAGAGAGAGAAACATCAATGATGAGAGAGAATCATTGATCAACTGTCTCCTGCATGCTCCACACCAGGTATTGAGTCCTCAACCCATGCATATGCCTTGACTGAGAATGGAACTGTGACTTTCCTGGTCCATCGGTTGACATTCAGCCATTGAGCCACTCTGGCTGGGCTCTGTCTCTTTCATAGCATCCAAAGTAATTTCTTGCATGTGGTAAGCACTGATAGTGGTGGTTTTGCTAAAAGAAGACATGGATAGATGTAGGTGGGGAAGGAGAAAGGTTAGCAGATGGATAGAATAGAGGAGCTTGGAAATAAGACACATAGTCAAATGCCTAGAAGTAGGCACAGTATTTGAAAAAGCTAAATGGAATCTTCTTACATTTACTAAAAGAAAAGAATAATCTCTCTAAGAGATTCACTGAAGCTGGCCCATAGAAAGAAAACCATGGCATATATCTATCACAAAAAATTGAAAAATAAAATTTTGGGCAGTTATTCAGTCATCTGAAAGTTCAAGATTACAAAGCATTAAATCTTATTAGAAAAGTATCCCTGGAAGATGGATAGGGAGAGATGTTCCCAACAGAAACATCCATATTAATAGAGGAAATGGCAATATCGCATGACATTTATGTAAGTAAATGCCTAACACAAGAATATTCAGACGTTGGCTTCAGCTGAGGCTGCCATCTGGTAGGTCACACTGTGGGAAAAACAAGAGCAGTGGCACCAGGGAATAAATCATGGGCATGGGAACTAGAAAATCAGAACTCTGTTCTTGATTTTAGCTGCTGAATGAACTTGAACATGCTGAGTACTTCAGTTTTTTTCATCGATGAAGTGGGGCTAATAAAATCGTCAGTAAGACAATCCAGTGATAAACAATATTGGTGAATGCTGGAAGCCCTCTGGACATTCTACTATTTGGAGGAAACCTCAGACACTGTTTCTCTCTAACCCCAGTTTCTCCCTGTATTAAAGAATGGCTAAATTTCCTGTTATTTTGAAGTTTAATGGAGTCCTGTGTTTTATGTAAAACTGCATTTCCCCAGCTGCTGAGCACAGTGATTATTCTGGCCTTCAGTGAGAAATTCTGCAGATAACAGAAATAATTAGAATTGAGCAGCTGCTGGATTCCCCATTTCTTAAACAATTATGAATGGTTTCATTTTGTGTATTATTTGTTGTCCTTACATTCTCTTTTCCTGCAGCCTAGAACTAAAGACTTTCTGTTAGAGAGCTATAGAGATTCAGACTGCAGTTGAGGAGCAACAGAACTAGTAGTTGGCTCATCCTTTACAAATATGGAAAAAACAAAACTAAACAAAAAAACATTGATCAGGGAAGACAACTTAAACCAGCAACCATCCCTAAAACGCAGTGCAAAAATGAGAGAGAGAGTGGAAGGAAACCTGGAGAAAAGTATTTAGCACACAGGAAAGATGGCCCAAGCCTCAGAGGCAACTGAGCAACAGAAGCAGGCAATAATACATTAGCTCCTCACTCAGTTATAGTGTCTTTGATGGGCAGAGGCAGCATCTGTTGAGATCACTACAATCCATACAGGACTTAATACGTACCAGCTGCTCAGTAAACATGTAGGATGTTTGCTGATAAATAACCTGGGCTTTCCCATAAACCTCTGGCAACGATATGGTTGTCTTTGGCTCCGTGGCTACTCCGGCTGGTGAGTCTCACAGAGCAGAGCTTTTACTCTCTGCCAGGCAGAGCTTCTCAGTAGTGGCTCTGCTCATGTGGTTCCCACAGCCTGGCATACCTTTTCTTTCCATTTCCTTTCCACAGTCTCTTCAGCACCTCGATGGAGATGTCTCAGACCCTTCCCAGGGGGGAAAAGGGGGTATCTGTTCTATCCTCATGTCTGTAATCAGACCAAAACCTCATTATATCAAGAGTCTGTTTTACCTCTCCAGGCTCATCTGAACTTCTTGAGAACAGGGATCTCATTTTCCTTCATGTCTGCATGGTCCCTCGCCCAGTGTTTCTGCCACCTGGAAGATACTTGATACATGTTGAGTGGCCTCTCAGCCTTTGGATAGGAAGGCTGTTTTCAAAAAGAGAGAAATGTGTGACTCATTGCCACCTGACATCATGTAGTGCCACCATCATTACCCAACATGAGACTGAGTACATTTCCATTTTATTAGGAGCATCCTTTTTGTTTATGGAAGCTTGAATATGGCCTCCTTTAGATTCATAAGTAGCTGTTTTCTCCTCATTTTACTACAGAGTCAAAGCAATAAAAGCATTTCACATCACACACTTGGCATTAGATTAGCTCAGTGAGAACATTTTCCATATAAAGATCAATGAAGAAAATTCCAGAGCAATTACTAATTAAATGGAAAGAAAATGCTTCTCTGATTCAGAGCCAATTGATCATTTTCAGTTGTAGGATGTTCCAGCATCTCCATCTAGCAAAGTGCCCTGATTTTCAGGGAACTAAAGATGTTAAATTTTTAAAAAGAGTTGGGGGGCCGAGACCGGTTTGGCTCAGTGGATAGAGCGTCGGCTTGCAGACTGAAAGGTCCCAGGTTCGATTCCGGTTGGGGGCATGTACCTTGCTTTCAGGCACAACTCCAGTAGGGGGCGTGCAGGAGGCGGCTGATTAATGTCTCTCTCTCATTGATGTTTCTGACTTTCTATCGCTCTCCCTTCCTCTCTGTAAAAATTCAATAAAATATATTAAAAAAAATAAAAAATAAATAAATAAAAGAGTTGGGGGTACCCAAATCTAAGGATGGATTTAGGGCAGGAAGATGTCCAGCATTTGGCTAGTATAGTGCTTTGCCTAGATCAGTAGACATTCAACAGAACCTTACAAATATAAGATCTGAAGAAGATAGATGTTTCTTAAAAACCTGTTTTGGCTGTGCTAAAGTAGTCTGGGTGATTTCAAATTGAAGCTTCAAGATACATTCATCCTTTAGCCAAGTCACTAATGACAGTGCACCATGCCAGATGTTGAATTCTAGAAATTATGATGCTATTTGTGAAATCATACCCACCAAATAACATCCTCATTTTTTTTAGGAAAACTAAATAAACAATAATATAGGCAACTTTACCAAAATTGCATCTTATCACAATTTCTCAACAGAAAGAGAAGTATAGCTAAGATTTTGTTTTTCACATTTTTCCTACTTTATTATCTCCTCAAAATGCTTTTTTGTCCTATATCCAATGCTATTAAGGCCACATTGCTCACTTTTAAGTAATGAGGAACAATCGTTTAACTAGATTTCAGCTAATGTCTAAAAATATAAGATCTGAAGAAGTTTGTTGCCTCTCTCGGTGCATCCAGAGAAATTCAGAATTCACCAAAACATTTTTAGAGATTCGAGCAAAGCAAGTGAATGGGAATGATAGTCATGCCTATGAGATTAACCTACATGGCACTAGTTTCCTGGGGAAGTGCTTATTTCTTCACTAAGGAGTACAATGTACAAGGACTGGGTTGTGGTTAAGTATACAAGTACCTGGGAAGTATACAAGTAGAATGGAGTATCCTATCTAATAAAATAGTAATATGCAAATTAACCATCACTCTGTGACAAAAAATGGTAGTGCCACTAGCCACAAGTCCTCTAGCCCTGCTGGAGTCCCCAGTCTCAGGGAGGATCTGCTGCTGAGAGCCGGCAGAGTAAGCAGCCTGGCAGAATGCTGCCCAGAGGCCCTCCTGACCCTTTGTAAAAATCAAAAACAAATTCACTTCCCGGATCCCCTCCCAGCAGCAGCAGCCTAAGGTCTCAGCCTGGGAAGGACACACACCCCCCCTCCCCCCATGGTGATCTCCTTCAGTGGCAGCAGCCTGGGGTGGGGTCTCAGCCTGGGAGGGGCACACACCCTCATGGCACAATCCCCTCCCAACCACTGAGTCACACCAGCCAGGCAGCTTTGGAGGAATCTTAAATGTTTCTTTTTAAAAATAAGTATATTTTATTGATTTTTTTACAGAGAGGAATGGAAAGGGATAGAGAGCTAGCAACATCTATGAGAGAGAAACATTGATCAGCTGCCTCCTGCACACTCCCCACTGGGTATGTGATCCCAAACAAGATACATGCCCTTGACTAGAATCAAACCTGGGACCCTTGAGTCTGCAGGCTGATGCTCCATCCATCTAACCAAACCAGTTAGGGCTGTCCAATATGTTAAAGAAAAAACCCTATCTAATAAAGAAGAAATATGCAGCAGGGGGGGGGCATTTGGAGGTGATGAAGTTGTCAGGGAGGGCAATTGAGGACAATCAGGCTGGCAGGGGAGTGGTTAGGGGGTGATCAGGCTGGCAGGCAGAAGCAGTTAGGGGTAATCAGGAAGGCAGGCAGGTGAGCAGTTGGGAGCCAGCAGTCCTGGATTGTGAAAGGGATGTCTGACTGCCTGTGAGATCAGGCCTAACAGGCAGTCAGACATCCCCTGAGGGGTCTCAGATTGGAGAGGGTACAAGTTGGGCTGAGGGACATCCCCCCCGTACACAAATTTCATGCACTGAGCCTCTAGTCTATACATAAGAGCCATGCTGGCTCTAACATCAAAGCCAGTGATGAAGATGGTCATCTGCAAATTCAAATTTTGTTGATCAGTCCACACATTGCCAAACTCTGAATGTTTCCTCCAAAAACAATTGTAGGAGAACTTGTATCTTGGAAGGTGATGAATTTGATAAATTAATCTATATTTTTATCTGCCTGCAATCAGCAGAACTAAAATTGGGAGCCATGAAGCATAAAACAGAGCATATTATCTGAACTTTTCTGAAAAGCAAATATCTCCATAATAAAAACAATTAAAGATAAAATTAAAATCAATAATATAACACATATTAATTATCTTAATTTTTATTTAAAAATATTAGACTTTATTCTAATTTTAAAATGACACATTCAAATTTTGTAATACACATACCAAAAGAGGAAAATAACACTCACTTATAACTAACACCCAGAAATAATCAATAATGCCTTTTTCTTAGAGTAATGAAGCTTCTTGCAAAAATCATATCATTTAATACATGCTGTTAAATTTATCTTATCTCATCTCATATCAGACATGGACATGGACAAATTTAACCATGTAATTAAATAGTCTTCTATGATGTAATTTGAAGTGAAAGTATAAACAGACTTTTATTTAATCTCTCTAAGACAGGCCATTTTACTAGGTTCCATGTTTCTCCATTATAAACAATGCTATGTCAACCATCTTAAATATTTTCCCTCATCCTATAAAATAAAGAGATAATATGCAAATTGACCATCATGCCCTTGCACAAGATGGTCGCCCCCATATGGTCACAAGATGGCCACTACAAGATGGCTGGCAGGAAAGGGCATTTGGGGGCGATCAGGCCTGCAGGGGAGGGAGGGCATTTGGGGGAGACCAGGCCTGCAGGAGAAGGCAGTTGGAGGCAACCAGGCCTGCAGGGGAGGGCAGTTGGGGATGACCAGGCCTGCAGGGGAAGGCATTTAGGGGTGACATACACCAGCAGGGGAGGGCAATTAGGGGTGACTGGGCTGGCAGAGGAGGGGGGACAGTTGGGGAAGACCCGGTCTGCAGGGGAAGGCATTTAGGGGTGACCACGCCAGCAGGAGAGGGCAGTTAGGGGTGACTGGGCCAGCAGGAAAGAGCAGTTGGGGGTTACCAGGCCTGCAGGGGAGGGCAATTAGGGGTGACCAGGCTTGCAGTGGAAAGCAGTTGGGGGCTATCAGGCTGGCAGAGGAGCAGCTGGCAGAGGAGTGGTTAAGGGTTGATCAGGCTGGCAGGCAGAAGCAGTTAAGGGAAATCAGGCAGGCAGGTGAGCAATTGAGGTTCCTCAACCTGGCCTACCCCCTCTCACAGTCTGGGAGCCCTTAGGGGTGGGAGGCAACACAGTGATCAGGGAAAGGTAACACCCCATCACACCTCTGCTGCTTGCCTGTGCCTTGGGCCAGCCCTAGACAGCAGGAGGGCTGAGGGGTTCTCTGGAGGCAGGCATGCCACATGCCTGCCGCCCCAGTGGGACTGAGGGGACCAGGCACTGCCATCTTGTGGCTGTGGGTGCCGCCATCTTTGAGGGTGGGACAGTCAATTAGCATCTTCCCTCCTTATTGGCTGTGAGCACCACCATCTTTGTGATGGTCAATTAGCATATTCCTTCTCTATTAGATAGGACTAGCAATACTTAGTTTCACTTCTGGACTTTATGATCTGTTTCATTATCTCTTTGTTTTTATAGTAGTGCAATAAAATGGTATTCTTTTCTGTTTCTTTTATAGAAAGGTACTAATCTCTTCTAAAGATTTTTAGAGTTATGTTTCACTATCAATACCTTTTCCCCTACCTTATTGCATACTTAAAAATTTTTGGTTACTTTTACTCATTTATTATTTCAACTAAACTTTTAAATAATTTTGTAAAGACCACCATCACCAAAGTCATATGAAAATGTTGGTTAAGATTGTATTAAATTATGAAATAGTTTAAACAGAGTTGACACATGTAATATAGTCTTAATTTCTGAAAATAAATTATGCTTTCTAGTTTATTCACATAAACTTTTTTATCATTTAATAGAGTTTGCAGTCTAAGATTTTTGTAGATTTCACTTTAATATTTACTTACAACCAAAGTTTTTTTATGTGGCACATCTACCATAAAATGGAAATAATCTGTGCAAATGCTCTGACTTCCTTACAAAGTTGACTAGTGTTGCTATTGTTTATATGTCTCTGTAAACCATTTCCTGTTTCTGCTATTGCCCAGCAAGAATTCAAGAGCTATTAGCAAGTCTAATGTAATTATCACATATGAACATCCGCATATACAAAAAAGCTTTAGAAAGTCCCCTCTTTATAAAAACACTTTAAAATGTCATTGAAAAGCTGCTTGTAGATACGTTACATTTTTCCCCCTCTTTTAATCATCACCTATGGATATGGTTTCACTGATTTTGGAAAGAAAGGAAGGGGTGAAGAGAGAGGGAGGGGGACAGGGAGAGGGACAGGGAGAGGGAGAGGGAGAGAAATATCCATGTGAGAGAAACACATCAGTCAGCCACCCCTCTCCCACCCTAATCCCCCCCCCTCCCCCCACACACACACACACATTCCAAACAGGGATCTAAACTGCACCTTTTGGTGTATGGTAGGATACTCCAAACTACTGTCTCATTTGGGTTTAGGGCTTGCTAATTTAAGGTGCATTACTATTTGTCATAGAAATCTTCCCCAGTTTATACTTGAATTTAGCACATGGTATGGCAGAACCTAAAGAATACGCTGCCTAAATCCTCACCCCACTGTCCTAAAGCCCTGGTGACTTTTAATTTGGCTTTCCTTAACTGTCCCATGGCTAAATTAAAACAAAACAAAACTCTGCCCTGCAGTCTACTTTTGCTTTACAACTACTTTCCTTGCTACCAACACATCTTCATCTTTACCAGTACAATAAAAACTTGATGAAAATGCAAAATAGTAAGAGAAAAAATAAATGAGATATGTTTTCCCTTTCCACAGACTGCCAAACAAGATATATTGGGAGATTAATTTTTGTTATTATGTGATCATAGCTTTGGGAAGCTGTAGCTTAGAAATGAATCACTTCCCCTAACTGTAACGTGAGAAGATTGTGCTGAGAGACACACTGCCACTCTGAGAATGGCAGGGAGTACGGGGTGTCTGGATGAGGCCAGTCCAGAATCCTAATGTGTCTGAAAAACTCCGGTGTTATCCAGTGCCCGAGTGGCAGCTAACCTGGAAGGAAGATTAAAGCCTACATCCGAAGCTCCCAGAAATCACCTTCTGGATGTGTCGTCGTTGAAAACATTCTCTTTCCGTGCTGTAATTTGAAAAAGAGTTGGCAAAGGACAAGAAGTACACCATAAATCAAAGCTGCAGGCAGGGCGCAAGCCAGAGTCAGGCCGATGTGATAAGCATTTCCTCAGCAGAAACCCAGTTCATCAGCATTCAGCTGGATGAATACAATCACTACTTATGAACACTTGAAGACAAAATGCTTCTGATTTCTCGACTAGTGCTTTTACTCAGAATTAGACCTCTGTGAGAACACGCATCACACTCCCAGGAATTCCAGGCACATTACGATGCATGAAAAATCCACCTGGGAAAGAGGTGGGAGCTTGCATCTCGGTGAAGAGCCAGATTTCTTGTCTTTTTCATCTAAACTCTGTCACTTATTGAAGGAAGCTAGCAGGAGCAATTTTCTTCATATCTCCCCACCTCAAAACATAGGAAAACTCAATAATTTAAAATAGCCAAATCTGCCTTACCTCTCAAGTAAATTGAAAAAAAAAAAAACCTGCCAAATGCTGCCTACGGGTTTAGTTTTTATCAAGGGCTGTAAGAACTCTCTGGACAGCCAGAGAGATTCTGGCAACCGGTGGCCCTGGTCAGAATACAGTTAATAGCATTGAAGGTAGAGGGCCATGCAGGGTAATTGCAGAGGGCCTTGGGGCCTGTAGTCACCTCTGAAGAGGGACTGATGGAGCTTTCCATTGTTAGACCTGAGGCATATCCACAATGTTGTTCTGAACCAGAGACCAGCAAATATTTTCTGTGAAGAGCCAGAGAGTAAATTTAGACTCTGTGACCCAAATAACACATAGCAAATGACTCTTCCACATAATTTTCTTTCATATATTTGAAACCAGAAGTATAGCTATCTTGTTTTCCATGACTCTTCTCTTCTCTGGGATAATTATTCCCAGTTTATTCAGGTATTCTTCATTTAATATGGCTTCTCTGGAGACCCTTTACCTTTCCCATCACTTTCTTCTGGATAGCTGTTAGTGTCCCTAGCAAATGTAGGACCCCAAACTGAAATTGTTAATAAGTATAAAACTAAGAAATAATAAATAATCTCCTTCATATGTGGATCCTCTAAATGTATTAACAAAAACCAAATTAGATTAGGAGTCAACAGAATTTGTTTGTAAATGGCCAGACTTTCAGTATGTGAGGCTTTGAGGTCCATGAAGTTCTGTTGCAATATTCAGTTCTGTTGTAGCATGAAAGCAGCCATAGATAATACGTAAATGAATGAGCATGGCTGTGTTTCAAGAAAACTTTACTTACAAAAGCAGACGGTGAGTTTTGGTTTGCTAATTCCTGCGTTAGATATTTATATGCTTTCAACTCTTAGATTCTTTTCACATCATGCTTCTAAGCTATAGACCTCCATTGTTTACTTTAAAAAAAGGTTCTTTTTACTCTTGTTAAAATATAGTAAGATTTTATTTAGCCCATACATCTAATATGCCACAGTCATTTGGATTCTGACTCCTGTTAGTCATTACATGTAAAGGGCCCTCTTCTCTACATCATGCCACTTGCATATCAATACATATGTCCTTTCTTTATTCTAATGTACACTATTGGTAAAAATTTTAAATGGGACAGGACCAAGGAAAGAATCTTTTGTAATGAAACACCAAGTTAATAGAAATATATTAATAAACATTATTTGGTCACATTTCTTCAACCACATATTATATATTAATTTTCCCAGCCAGCCTATATTTTCACATCATAATAACAAGAAACTGTCAAATATTTTAATGGACTGTAATAACAATATCTATGTCACTCTTCTAATATTATAGTTTATTAACTGAACAAAAGGATCTTAATTGAAGCTTTCTTTGTAACCCAGTATGAAATTGCTCAGTAGTCTGGTATATAAGTTTTTCAATTTTCCTCACAATTCCAAAACTAAGTGTAATGTTTAAAATTTCAAGAAGTGAAATTGCAGCTTATCCAATGAACAGGTTTCTAACAGGTATATAGAATTAGAATGGATTGTGTCATAAGAAATGGGGTTTTCACTCGACTGTACTCAGAAGATGAAGGATAATATTTGAGAATGACTTAGATTCATGTATCAAATAAATAGTGGAATAGATGACAAATAAGACCATGTCTGTGTCTCAGAGACATGAATCTAAACATATATTTGGCCAAATAAGATCAAGGACTTAGCAAGGCAATAGCCTGTTGTCTCTCTTCTGATATCTTCTAGCTGGAAGGGAAGTTACATACACAGCAGATAGTTACAGCTCCTACCTCACTTTCATTATCAATCCTTTTCATCTACAGCTCCTGAGATTTATTGGCAGTAGTCCCAGAAGATAGGGTATAGAATGAGATTTAATTTCTGATAGTCTGAAAATTATGAAATATTTATTTTTACACAGGAAAAGAAGTGAAATAATTTATTTATTGCTCCCAAAAGAAATATAGCCATTTAAATTATGCCCTTTTTCTAAATCCATTCATTGCGTGAAAAGAGCTTTTTCTAAAGATAAAATAAAGAAAAATACAATCATTATCTATGCCCTAAAATTATGACAGCATTAAAAATGAACATAAAGCCCTAGCTGGTTTGGCTCAGTGGATAGAGCATTGGCCTGCGGATTGAAGATTCCTGGGTTTGATTCTAGTCAAGGGCATATGCCTGGGTTGTGGACTTGGTCCCCAGTGGGGAGCATGCATGAGGCAGCCAATCATTGAGTCTGTCTCATCATTGATATTTCTATCTCTCTCTCCCTCTCCCTTCTTCTCTGAAATAATTATATATATATATATATATATATATGGAAAAAATATCAAAACTACTGAAAAACACATATAAAAACATGAATAAAATGCAGCATGAATATAGTTTTATCTGCTTGATTCCTTATTTTTTAAATTTACATAATATGTTAGACATTTTGCAGCATATCTTCTACCATTATTTTTATTATCCATGATTAATCATGGTGTACATTTTCTGATGGGTAAAATCTTTTTTATTGCTTTCATTAATATTTTCTCCTCCCACCAGAAACCTGTACCTAAACTCTTCAGTATTGCTGCAGATCAGAGAAGTCACTATTCATAAGTTTTATGCATAGAGTTCGGAGTTTGATTCTTGTCATAATAACAATGATGGGGTGGAAACAAGGAAGAAATCATGCAGAATGAGAAGACTATATAACTTCTCTACTGATTTTGCCATGTCTTTAATGAGAAGAACATCATAATTTCTAAGAATAATGAACATGATTCTGTGAGCATTTATCATTCTCTATGCTCAGAACAGCCTTATGCTACTTTGGAAATACTGTTTCACCCTTCCTCTGGTCTTGTGGCCCAGTGGAGGCTGTCAGGCACAGTTCTACTGAGGGCACTGTACTTTCTTACCCTAGTGGTTATATAGAGCCTGGTTAGATGTCTCAGGTTCGACCAACTTGAATTTATCCCAGGTCTTTATGAATTAGGAGGCATTTCTTAAAAAAGAGACCTGCGGTCACCACTAAGAGCCATGAATCACAGTAAGTGGACAAGAGTTAAGATGCAATCCAGAGGAAACATAAACTCAAATTCATATACATAAGTTGGCAGATGAGAGGTGAATCAGTGGGAAGTGCAGAATAAGAACCTCCAAATATTATCTGCTCAATGAAAGCAATAAGAATACTAGAAGAATTTTTAAATCAACTTTTTAGAACTGTAGAAATTGCAAAAAGCACATAACAATTGGGGAGTTTTTACTTAAGAAGAAAATGTCAGAACCTAAATATCAGCACTGAGCCTTGTGGCATTTAGCAGTACATTTAGCAGCCACTGATAGGGGCAGAATGGAGTGAGAGTTCCTTCAAAGACTCATTTCCAGAAAACGGTCATTATTCTATCCTTCTGGGAGTTCTGAGGAAAATCCCACCCCAAAGCTTGCCTTCATTTGATCTGAATCTTAGTTCATGTCCTGTGGGAGATCAGCAGCAGCAACTGTTTAACAGCACAGTTGCCTGATGTGGCAGTAACAATTGTGGTCAACAATACAGTGACCAAAAAACTTTAAAAAATACTAAAGAATAAAATGCCTATAGGGGGCTTTTTAAAAAGTTCCAACCTATGTCTGGGAATCTAGAAGGCTATGTGTATATCCAGGAAAGATGAAGAAGGACCTAACGAGTCACCTCTGGCTGACCTTGAGGCTCTGCATGAGCAGTGAATAATGACCAAGACAGGGTTATAGACTGCTTGATCATCGAGGGTGTGCCCCAACATGCGTACAGAGAGTTCTATTGATTTGTAGCATTTAAGGAAGTCTCTCTACAGTTGTTAGCTGATCAGTAAATTAATTGTGCAAAGACTTCAGAGATTATGTACAACAATGAATACCAGTGTTAAAAAATTAGTTCAGGAAAGTCACTACCAAACAAAAAGTCACAGTAACTATAAGTGGCACTAAGGATAAACATTGCGAATGAAGGCTTACCTAATTTCCAGAGTTGCCAAATTGTATTATTTTAAACCTTAAAGCAAAAATTAGGAGACATTTTGTGGGGGGAGGGTGGAAATACGCACACAAGAAAGTATGGATTATACACAAGAAATATAAATGACAAGGGAATAGAAACTGTACCTGAGGAAACCAATGCTTTGGACCTACTAAACAAAGATTTTAGATCATTATTTTTGACATATTCAATGAACTGAAGAAAATCATGTCTAAAAAACTAAAGGAAAATATGAGAATGATATCTCATCAAATTGAGAATAACGTTAAATGTATAGAAATTTTATATATTTTTTTAATTTTTAATTTTTCCTTTTTATATTGTTTAAAGTATTACAAATAGTAGTACATATGTCTTCTTCCCGCTCCCCCCCGCATTGACCTCTCCCAGCCTTCCCTACCCCCCAGTACATGTCCTCACCTGCCCGCCGCCCACTGTCTTATATCCATTGTTTATGCTTATATACATGCATACAAGTCCTTCGGTTGCTCTCTTACAGCCCCCTCCCCCATCTTCCCTGCCTTCCCACTTTGGTATGACAATCTGTTCAATGCTTCTTTGCCTCTGCATCTGTTTTTTTTCCCCCTGATTCTTTCCTTTAAAAACATCTTGTGTCTGCAGACTAGAAATAAATCTATAAGAACAAAAAATATCAAATGAAAGAACCCAGTCTGAGTGCCACAAAAACATGCCGCAGGCTGAGTAGTACTCATACAACTTTATAACAAAAATACAAAAATGGGTGAGAGATAAGAATAGACATTTCTCCAGAGAAGATATGCAATGACCAATAAGCACATAAAAAAGATCTCAATAGTATTAGCCACAAGTATATCCCAATCAAAACCACACAGAGATACCATCTCACCCAAGCCAGTTTTTCTCAGTGCATAGAGCATCATCCTGTGAACTGAAGGCTGCCAGGTTTGATTCTGGTCAAGAGCATATACCTCATTTTCAGACTTGATCCTCAGTCCTGGTCAGGATGCATGAGGAGGCAATCATTGGATGTGTCTCTCTCAGCCTTTATGTTTCTATCTCTCACACACTCCCCCTTCCTCTCTGAAATCAATAAAAATATTTTAAACAATAAAAATAAAAGATAGGAGGTCTGAAAGCTGCGGCTGACGGAGGCACCCACAGAGCAGACGGGGACCCAGAGCACGGCTTCCCAGGCGGCACGGACACGCAGGCTGCGGATTCAGAGATCCACACGGCGCACGCGCGCACGGAAGGGTCAGATTTCGCTTCGGTCAGGGTGCGGTCTCCTACCCCCGCAGGGCAGAGACACGCACTGTGGGAGCCGGGCTGCGGGAAAGCTGCCTCTGGAGAGGTCCGCAGAGGTGGTCAGGGCATGATCCCTGAGTGTGAAGGCAAACCCTCTGAGCTGTTGACAGAGGGGAGCTCTGGAAAAAGACTCGTTTTTTTGTTTGTTTGTTGGTTTTTCTGGGGCAGAGGGACAGCCTGGGAGTTACTACAGTGTCCCGGCTGCAAAACCCCCACAAACTGGCTTTGAGAACCACAGAGTAGCAGGATCTGAGCACAGCCTAGAGAGGTCCTGTGCTTTGTCTCAGAGATCAATTCCGAAACACTGCCACCCAGTGGATGACACACAAATTGACTCTCGCGTAACCACAAAAGAATAAAGAGATTAAAACACCAAGAGGTGAACACAGGGAGCTGCAGTGCCTTCCCTGCTGGGAAACAGGAGTGCCAAGCAGAATAATAGTGGAAGGGAAGGACCATTCTATTTTTCTTCTTTTTTTTATTTTTCCTTTTTCTTTTAATTTTTAATTTTTAATTTTTCATTTTCACATATTTTAATTAAAAGAATATTGTTTTTCTTTCCACCTCAATTGATTTTACCTTTATAATTATTACATTTTTGTTTTAAACTAGTATCATTAATTACTACTAGTACTTAACCGTTTTGGAAAAAAACCCACAAGTGTCATTTTGTTTTCTCTTTATTTTATTTCGGGATCAGAGTTCTACATTCTATTTTCATCTTTCCTTTAGCATAATTTTACTCCAACTCAACTCTACCTTTATGCCAACACTTTCCTCCTAACTTTCCCCATTTTGTTGTCTTGTTTCTCTTTCCCTTTTCCAACTTTAGATTCTCCCTATTTTTCTCTTTACCTGGTTAAAATTTCACCCCATTTATATATCTAATTACAAATCCCCTACTACAAGTCCACACAAACCTCTCTCTTCTTGTCTTCACTAGCCAAAAAGTTGTTTTTTCTCTATGTCCTTTTGTTGCTATTTGCCTGAAAAGTGATTATATTGATTTTTTGAAATTTTTTTGTGAGATTGTTTTAGTTTATTCTACTTGTTTTATTTTGGTTTTTGCTTGCTTTGTTTTCTACCTCTCTTTTCCCTCACCTCCCTCGATACCAGTTGCTATTTGCAGTTTGCCTTAATCTCTAGATACTGGTTGCTGGCCTTTATTGGGATTAGTGACTGTTCTATTGGAGTTGTCTCCTGACATCTATATTTTGTTCCTCTTTTCTCTCTTATACACTTTCCTTTCTCTCTGACTTTTTTCTCTTCCTCTTTCCTACTCCTTCTTCTCCTTTTTATTTTCTTATTTTATTTTATTGTTCATTCATTTATCTTTTTTTTTTCTCACTCTCCCAATTTGATTTTGGCATTTCTTTCTTTTCTTTTTCCTCATTTTCCTCTTCTTCTTTCTCTATTTACCCCTAATTTGTCCTTCATTGGCAGTCACCTTATTTGTGATTATTAACATCTTGAATACATTTCTACTCAGTGCCTTGTGTGCTGTACCTGGTCGTGTTATAATTTGTGCCTTTCAATCAACGTAGGAGAGAGAACTACATAACCAGATGCCCGGAAAAGAAAGACCATGGGCAGAAAAAGAAACAGCTCACATAAAGAAACAGAAAGGCAGGTTTCACCAGAAAAGGAAGTAAATGAAATAGAACCAGAAATAAGCCTACCAGAGAAAGAGTTCAGAGAAATTATCATAATGTGGTTGAAAAGAATGGAAGACAAATTTGACAATATGAGTAAGAACCAAGAGGAAATGAAGAAGAAACTAGAGGAGGTGCAGAATAAACAAGAAGACATGAAAAATGACATCATTGCTATAAAGAACTCAATAGAAAACATCAAAAGTAGACTAGAAGAAGGAGAGGACCGCATCAGTGAGCTAGAAGACACGATAGGAAAAAATACCCAAGTACAGCAGCTTCTAGAAAAAAAGTTAAAAAGCAAGAGGAGAGTCTAAGGGAACTTTGGGATAACATGAAACAAAACAACATCCGCATAATTGGGGTTCCAGAAAGAGTGGAAACTGAACAAGGATTAGAGAACGTGTTTGAAGAAATAATGACAGAAAATTTCCCCAACATAGAAAAGAAAAAACCCACACAAATCCAAGAAGCTCACAGAGTCCCAAGCAAAATGAACCCCAACAAACTGACACCAAGGCACATTATAATTAAATTGGCAAACACTGACGACAAAGTAAGAATCTTAAAAGCAGCCAGAGAGAAACAGAAAGTTACCTTCAAAGGAACCCCCATAAGACTAGCTACTGACTTCTCAACAGAAACTCGTCAGGTCAGAAGGGAATGGAATGAAATATACAAAGTCATGCAAAGGAAGGGTCTGAATCCAAGAATACTGTACCCTGCAAGACTCTCAATCAAAATTGAAGGTGAAATCAAAAGCTTCACAGACAAAAAAGACTAAGGGAATATATTACCACCAAACCAGCAATGCAAGAAATGTTAAAGGTCTGCTGTAATAAAAAGAAAGAGGAAGCGAAGAAGGAACTCGGGGGTAAGGACTAAAAATGGCAACAGATAAGTACTTATCAATAATAACTTTAAATGTAAACAGATTAAATGCTCCAATCAAAAGACATAGGGTAACCAATTGGATAAGAAAACATGGTCCATATATCTGCTGTCTTCAAGAAACCCACCTTAGGAAAAGAGATGCACACAGATTGAGGGTGAAGGGATGGAACATGGTATTTCAGGCAAATGGAAATGAAAAAAAAGCTGGGGTTGCAATACTTATATCTGACAAATTAGATCTCAAAGTGAAGGACATAACAAGAGATAAAGAAGGACACTTCATAATACTAAAGGGAACAATCCAACAAGAAGAAATAACTCTGGTAAACATATATGCACCCAATATAGGAGCACCTAAATACATAAAAATACTCTTGGAGTATATTAAGGGAGAGATTGACAGCAATACAATCATAGTAGGAGACTTTAATACCCCACTGTCACCACTGGACAAATCCTCTAAACAAAAAATCAGCAAAGAAACATCAATCCTAAATGACTCACTAGAACAGATGGAATTAATTGATATCTTCAGAACATTTCACCCCAAAGCCACAGAATATACATTCTTCTCCAGTGCACATGGGTCATTTTCAAAGATAGATCATATGTTGGGTCATAAGAAAAGTCTCTTCAAATTCAAGAAGATAGAAATCATATCAAGCATTTTCTCAGACCACAGTAGCATAAAACTGGAAATCAACTATAATAAAAACAATAGAAAGAAATCAAACACATGGAGACTAAACAGCATGCTATTAAACAATGACTGGGTAAGCAGAGAGATCAAGGAAGAAATAAAAAACATCATGGCAACAAATGAAAATGACAACACAACAATACAAAATTTATGGGACACAGTGAAAGCAGTCTTGAGAGGGAAGTTCCTAGCCCTACAAGCCTACTGCAAAAAACAGGAAACAATGGTAATAAATTACCTAAACCTACAACTCAAAGAGCTAGAACGTGAGCAACAAGAAAAGCCCAGTGTACTCAGAAGGAAGGAAATAGTGAAGATCAGAGCAGAGATAAACAACTTGGAGACCAAAGAAACAATTCAAAAGATCAACAAAACAAAGAGCTGGTTCTTTGAAAGGATAAACAAGATAGATGGACCCCTAGCCAGGCTCACCAAGAAGCAAAGAGAGAAGACCCAAATAAACAAAATCAGAAATGAAAGAGGAGAAATAACAACAGACCCTGTGGAAATACAAAGGATTGTGAAAAAATACTATGAACAACTCTATTCCAACAAATTGGACAACCTGCAAGAAATGGACATTTTCCTAGAAAAATATAACCTCCCAAAACTCAATGAGGAGGAAACCAAACATATCAATAGTCCAATAACTATGGAAGAAATTGAAGCAGTAATCAAAAAGCTTCCAGCAAATAAAAGCCCGGGTCCAGATGGCTACACAGGAGAGTTTTACCAAACATTCAAGGAAGAATTAAAACCCATCCTCCTCAGACTATTCAAAAACATTCAAGAAGAAGGAACACTTCCAAACACCTTCTATGAAGCCAGCATCACCCTAATACCAAAACCAGATAAAGACAACACAATGAAAGAGAATTATAGGCCAATATCTTTCATGAACATAGATGCCAAAATCCTCAACAAAATTCTAGCAAACCGGATCCAGCAGTACATCAGAAAGATCATACACCATGACCAAGCAGGATTCATCCCAGGAATGCAGGGATGGTACAATATCTGCAAATCAATAAATGTGATACATCATATAAACAAATTGAGAGATAAAAACCACATAGTCATATCAATTGATGCAGAAAAAGCATTTGACAAAATCCAACACCCTTCCTTGATAAAAACTCTCAGCAAAGTGGGCATAGAAGGATCATACCTCAACATCATAAAAGCCATATATGATAAACCCACAGCTAACATCATACTCAATGGGCAAAAACTAAAACCATTTCCCTTAAGAACAGGAACAAGACAGGGATGCCCACTCTCACCTCTCCTGTTCGACATAGTACTGGAAGTATTAGCCATTGCAATTAGACAACATGAAGAAATAAAAGGCATCCAATTTGGAAAAGAAGAAGTAAAGCTGTCCTTATTTGCAGATGACATGATATTGTACATAAAAAACCCAAAGGACTCCATTCCAAAACTAATTGACTTAATTAATGAATTTGGCAATGTAGCAGGATACAAAATTAATGCTAAGAAGTCTGTGGCATTTCTATACACTAATAGTGAAATTATAGAAAGAGAAACTAAAAAAGCAATCCCATTTACCATCGCACCAAAAAAATTAAGATACCTAGGAATAAACCTAACTAAAGAGGTAAAAGACCTTCATGCAGAAAACTACAGGACACTGAAAAAAGAGATAGAGGAAGATGTTAACAGATGGAAGAGCATACCATGCTCATGGATTGGGAGAATCAACATCATTAAAATGTCCATACTACCCAAAGCAATCTACAGATTCAACGCACTACCCATTAAAATACCAACGACATATTTCACAGACCTAGAAAGAATTCTTCACAGATTCATCTGGAACAAAAAAAGACCACGGATAGCTACAGCAATTCTGAGAAAGAAGAATAAAGTAGGTGGGATCTCAATACCAGACTTCAAGCTATACTACAAAGCAACTGTTCTCAAAACAGCCTGGTACTGGCACAAGAACAGACATATAGACTAATGGAATAGAATAGAGAACCCAGATATCCACCCAAACCACTATGTTCAATTAATATTTGACAAAGGAGGCATGAACATTCAATGGAGCCAAGATAGCGTCTTCAATAAATGGTGTTGGGAAAATTGGACAGATACATGCAAAAAATTGAAACTGAACCACTAACTTACACCAAATACAAAAATAAACTCAAAATGGATACAGGACTTAAACATTAGAAGGGAAACCATAAAAATACTAGAGGTATCCACAGGCAGCACAATCTCAGATATACGCCAAAAGAACTTCTTCACTGATACTGCTCCAAAGGCAATGGAAGCTAAAGAAAAAATAAACAAATGGGACTACATCAAAATAAAAAGCTTTTGCACAGCAAAAGAAACCATCAACAAAACAACAAGAAAGATCACTGTATGGGAGAACATATTTGCAAATGTTATCACTGATAAAGGTTTAATCTCCAAAATCTACAGACAACTTATACAACTTAATAAAAGGAAGATGAACGATCCAATAAAAAAATGGGCAATGGACCTAAATAGAACCTTTTCAAAAGACGACAGAAGGAAGGCCAAGAGACACATGAAAACATGTTCAAAGTCATTAATCAACCGAGAGATGCAAATCAAAATGACAATGTGATACCATCTTACACCTGTCAGAATGGCAATCATCAACAAATCAACAAACAAGTGTTGGCGAGGATGCGGAGAAAAAGGAACCCTTGTGCACTGTTGGTGGGAATGCAGACTGGTGCAGCCAGTGTGGAGAACAGTATGGAATTTCCTCAAAAAACTAAAAATGGATCTCCCATTTGACCCTGTAATCCCACTCTTAGGAATTTATCCTAAGAAATTACAAACACCAATCAGAAAGGATTTATGCACCCCTATGTTCATAGCAGCACAATTTACAATAGCTACAATTTGGAAACAGCCTAGGTGCCCGTCAGCAGATGAGTGGATCAGAAAACTGTGGTACATCTACACAATGGAATTCTATGCTGCCATTAAAAAGAAGGAATTCTTACCATTTGCAGCAACCTGGTTGGAACTGGAGAGCCTTATGCTTAGTGAAATAAGCCAGTCAATGAAGGAGAAGCATCACATGATCACACTCATTGTGGGATAATAAAGAACATTATAAACTGATGAACAAAAGGATAGATACAGAGACAGTAAAGCTTCAAACAGACTGTGAAATTACAGCAGGAAGATTAAAATTAGGTGAGGTAGATAAGAGATCAATCAAAGGACTTGTATGCATGCATATAAGCATAACCAATGAACATAGACACTGGGGGGTGGGGTATGCCTGGGAGGGAGGGAGGGCAATGGGGAGATATGTATAAAAAATTAATAAAAAATAAATAAAAAATAAAAGACTAATAAAAAAATAAAATAAAATAAATAAAAGATATATATTTTTAAAAGAGATACCATCTCATACCCACTGGGAGAGCTAGAATGAAGATGGACAGTAACAAATGTTAGTGAGGATGTGGTAAATTAGAATCCTCATACATTGCCAAGGGAAATGTAAAATAGTGCAGTAGGTTTGGAAAACACCTTGGCAATTCCTCAAAAGTTAAGCATAGGGTTATTATGTGACCCAGTAATTTGATTTCTTGGCACATACCCAAAAGATATGAAAACATAATATGTCCATTCAAAAATTTGTACACAAATATTGTAGCTATATTGTTCATAATAATACAGGAAAAATTACGTGGTTTTTAGCTAATGTTTGGATTAATAGAAGTGGTATATCCATTCAATGGAATATTATTTAGCCATAGAAAGGATTTAATTTTTTTTTATATTTTATTGATTTTTGACAGAGAGGAAGGGAGAGAGATAGAAAGTCAGAAACATCGATGAGAGAGAGACATCGATCAGCCACTTCCTGCACGCCCCACAGTGGAGATGTGCCCGCAAGCAAGGTACATGCCCCCTACTGGAATCGAACCTGGGACCCTTCAGTCTGCAAGTCAATGCTCTATCCACTGAGCAAACTGGTTTCGGCAAGGATTTAATTTTTGATGCATGCTGCAATATAGATGAGCACATCATGCAAAGTTAAAGAAGCCACACACAAAAAAATCCCATGTTGTATGATTTCATTTATATAAAAGGTGCAAAATAGACAAATCTATAAAGACAGAAAGATTAGGGGCCTGAGCAGAGCAGGAGAATGGAGAATGCTAGTTTATAAAAGGTTTCTTTTCAAGGTGGTCTAATGTTCTGAAATCATTAGTGATAATGGTTGTATGACTATGTGAGCATATAAAAAAACACTGACTTATATACCTTAAGAACTTATTTCTTGGCATATGAATTATATTGCAAAAAGAAAAAGTAAAAACAATTTTATACATAAAAAGCCCATGATAGAAGAGGCTGATAGTACAGTCAATCTGAAGCTCCCTGTGTTGGCAAGTACATAATTTTATATCGAGGGGGAGAGGTTGCAGCTCCAAATCCACATAGATTATCAAGCAAATCTGGAGAGGGTGACATGGTTGTGGGTAAAAACAAGGCCCTCGGAGACTGAAAGAAGACACACAGCTAGAATCAGCAAAAGGGCTATAGGGAGGAAATGTGAGACTGAGACTGGGCTCAGCTATTGCATTCTTTTTCATGGGTTAGTTTTCAGAGCCAATAAAGTCTCCCTTTTCTACTTAAGCCACAGATTTGGATTTCTGTCACTTGCTAGTAAAACTCTGGAATGATAGATGTATTTAAAGAAAAACACTACTCCAAGTGGCTTAAGTAATTATAACACTAAAAATAGGAATATATTGCATGGCGATGAGTGAAAGTGAAGATACAAGAGAGCTGTATTTCAATATCATTGGCCAGAAAGTTGTGAATGGATAATTGAAGCTCAAATAATTAATACAGTTTTGAAACTTGAATAAAAATGTCCGATAGGATCAAAGCTCCAAGTGTTCAGGAAGAATATGACTGTGAATTATCAAGGCTGGTTGACTAATCTCTCTGTTTTAATGCCGTGAGCAAACTCTTAGATTACTGCTGCTGAATTCTTTTCTAGGCTGTAGAAGGAGCCCAAACTCTTTTACCCAAACAGAATAAAGCAGCCCAAACAACAGATGTTTTTTTCACATGTATAAAATTGGTGCTTATGTCAGTTTTTGAGAAATGAAAATTTATTTTTGCTATTATTTTCTTCACTAAATTTTTAAAATTTGATGTATGTTTTTAAAAATCTTTAGATATTTTTGCTGTTAATAAAATAGTTTAAACTAGTGAAATAATGCTAGGAATTTTCATTACATTTTTTCAAAAACGAGCCAAAACATGTTTGGCTCAGTGGATAGAGCATCAGCCTGTGGACTGAAAGGTAGGTTTGATTCCAATCAAGGGCATGTGCCTTGGTTGCAGGCACATCCCCAGTAGGGGTGTGCTAGAGGCAGTTGATGGATGTTTCTCTCTCATCGATGTTTCTAACTCTTTATTCCTCTTCCTTTCTCTCTGTAAAAAATCAATAAAATATATTTTTAAAAATACTATATGGGAGGAGAATCCAAGATGGCGGCATAGGTAAACACCTACACTGCTGCCTCACACAACAATTTCAAAACTACAACTAAAAGACAGAACGGACACCATCCAGAACCACAGGAAAGCTGGCTGAGTGTAAGTTCTACAGCTAGAAGGAAAGAGAGGGGCTCACCGAAACCCAGAGCGGCAAAAAGCTGAGGTACAGAGACGCGCACTCTGAGAGAGCGGGTGCCAGAGTACCTGGTTGGCTTTCTCTGGCGGGAGGGAAACGGAGACTCCCAATGGCATTGAACCCCTTATCTTATGACACTAAACCCCAGATCCAGCCGAAACTCATACGGGGGGAGTTTGGACTGTGAAAAGGGAGAGGTGCATGGAAATTTAGGGGATTCGCAAAAGATCAGAGGACTGATGGCATGCACGGCACTGCGCAGAGGACAGATTGCTGATTGTGCTGCTGGCTTTCGCGAGTGGGCGGGAGACAGACCCTCTGAACTGTGCCACTTCTGAGTCCACTAAGCCCCTGTTTCGGGCGAAACCCTGGGGACCTAGACTCGTGTGGTCCTGGTGCGCAGGGGAGCTGGAAAGGCAGCGGTTAGAGGCACTGCGGGTGCGCGCACAAGGACTGCTCCAGCGATTACCCAGTCACGTGAGACTCAGGAGCCGTGGAGGGTGGGACCGACTGGAAGACAAGGCGGTCCCTTCAGCCCTAAGACTCTAACCCTCCCAAGCTCAACAGAGAGGCTTCTGTGGTTTTGAAAGTCTGGTATCATAAGGCTGAATCCAACAGAATTTCTCCCGGCTTAGTGAAAATGCCAAGACAAGGGAAGGGATCACAAACAAAAGAAATGGAGGAAAACAAACGACTGGATAGAGAGTTCAAAACCATGCTTATAAGGTTTTTCAAGAATATGCTAAAAAAGATTGATAAATTTAGCAAGTCCCAAGAGGAGATGCAAAAGGACCAACTAGAGATGCAAAAGATCCAACTAGAGATGATGGATAAATTTAGCGAGTCCCAAGAGGAGATGAAAAAGGACCAACTAGAGACACTGACTGAAATAAAAAATATTATACAAAGTCCTAACAGCAGACTAGAGAAAGGCAAGAATCAAGTAAAAAATTTGAAATATAAAGAAGCAGAAAACACTCAACTGGAAAAGCAAGAAGAGAAAAGAATCCAAAAATGTGAAGATAATGTAAGGAGCCTCTGGGACAGCTTCAAGTATACCAACATCAGAATTGTGGGGGTGCCAGAAGAAGAGAGAGAGCAAGATACTGAAAACCTATTTAAAGAAATAATGACTGAAAACTTCCCACATCTGGTAAAAGAAATAGACTTACAAGTCCAGGAAGCACACAGAACCCCATATAAAAAGGAATCCAAAGAGGACCACACCAAGACACATCATAATTAAAATACCAAGAGCAAAAGACAAAGAGAGAATATTAAAAGCAGCAAGAGAAAAACAGTTCATTACCTACAAGGGAGCACCCATAAGACTGTCAGCTGATTTCTCAACAGAAACGATGCAGGCCAGCTGGGAGTGGCAAAAAATATTCAAGGTGATGAATAGCAAGAACCTACAACCAAGAATAATCTGGATTAACTGGAGATCGAAATCTAATTCCTAAGAAGATTTGTATGTGTGTATTTTAGAGAGAGAGGGAGAGCAATGGAAAGATAGCTGGGAGCTGCCTCCTCTTGTGGACAATTGCTCTGAGCAATAATCCATCTTACCTGGAATTGTACTGCAGTCCCTAAGCTAACAAGGAAGACTCTATGGTGCATTCATGTTCCAGGACTGCCTCTGGAGTCAGCCTGAAGCTAAAGGCTAGTTAACTCCATGCCGTCCCCACTCCCTCTTAACTTTCTCCTGCCATCCTGCTTCCCTCACTTTCTATCTCCTGAGTCAGTTCTACCAATAAATCCCTTCCAGGAGCATCTGCTTTTAGACTGTGTTTCTGGAGAACCAGGCATAGGCTTCGTTTTCTGTCTGTCTCTGCACCTTCTCACCCAATAATAGTGTGAAATGCCTAAAATATTCTTAGTTGGTCCTCACTGTGCCCAGCCAGTGCTTTCTGAGTTCTTGCCTCCCTTGGCTGCATCCCTTGAATGTTTTCCCACAAAAACGCCTGGATCTTTTATAGTTTTTTGTTTGTTTGCTTATTTTGTTTTTTGTTACCTGTCTTTGACTTGGCTTTCGCATTGTGTTGGATTGGGATTGGGAGGGACACTATCTATCCTGGTGGACTTGGACAGGAATTTCAGAGATGACTTCATGCCCATTTCTTGGTTTTAGATCTGTTCTTTTGTGGACATAAAAAATAGCTCCTAAAAAAATAAAAAGAATAGCTCCTTAGCAAGTTTCTCACAAATAAAGACTGCTCATATAATCTAAAGCAGTGAAAACTGACCCACTCAAACTGTGTTTGGGTCATTTTGCTGGAAGCCAGTTCTTCAAAAGCCAGTTCACCAAACAGGCAATCGCCAAATGACGGATTTGACAAAGTACTTGTTTCTATCTCTATTTGGTTTTAATTGACTGGTTCTCATTTGGTATTCAAAACAGGCCTAGGGCCACAAATAGAATATTCCATATACAATTATTATGAGGAAAAATGCAAGACAGTCAACTAAAGTTAAATGCTTATAAGAAATGAGTAATTTTATAAATTTATTATTCCAAGGATTATACATGGCTCCTGGGAAATTTTTGGCTAATTGACTTACATCTGTTAGATATCTAGGCTATATATTATTAATTTATTTTTGTATTTTTCAATATTTTTAAACTAATTTCCATCCATTCATAATCATTTAAATGTGCTTAATGTTGAAAACATTGGGAGTTAATCCACCCTCAAATAGGTTCAATTTCCTGTCATTTTCTCTAATTATTAATACAAAAAAAATCACTTCCAAATTAAATTTTAGTACATCCTGTAAGTAACTACTTGAGAAATCCAAGATAAATATTTGCTTTATCCCTTAAGATTTTTTTTTTTCTGTTAGGTTTGGGAATTGCATTCTTGTCCACTAATGATGGAAATAAAACTTACTACCAACTGTCTTGAAAACAGCTTTGGAATATGTCTCAAAAGATTTTTTAAAGTGACCTTGCCCTTTAAGACATTAACCCAATTAAAAAAAAATCAGACATGAGGACAAAGACAAATGCAGCATTTTTATGAAAATTTAAATGAAAAGAGCAGAAATAGGGCTCGTTTCAGAAATAGATGAACTCAGGATTTAATAACTGCCCTCAAGAATTCAGCCTTTCTTTGCCTCTAGAATTCTGTTCTACTTCTTGTCTTTTCATATGATGGCTCCCAGGACAATATTCCTGTCTTCAGTTCACTGACTCAGTTGTGTTCAGATGCTCTTCCCTGAAGAATTCCATGGCCACGGAGCAGAGATCTTGATTAAACTAAGTAGGATCTACCTCCAGGACCTAGAGTAGAAACAACTCCACCCAATTCGTGAGTTGAGAGTAAAGGAGAATTGGTGGTTAAAAGGAAATTTATCATATGAAGGGAGAATGTCTTCTAGATGAGAGAAACTGAAGATACACCCTCGATAATGATTTCTTAAATGTAATAAATTACTATGTATACATTAAAAGTCATATTGTTAAAATATTCAATTATATGAGAAAATGGTTAGGTTAAAATGTTACATTTAGAAAGCTGGGAGAATAGCAAGTGTGGACTGCTTGAGGTATTTTGACCTATGAAGAAGGAAGGGTTATATGAGCTCTAGCATAATGAAGGAGGGGATTAGTCTTTAGAAACAAAACTAGATAGATAGACAGAGGCAGATAATGAAGGGTCTTATAGATCATAGAACTCATTTTAGTCTTTTTTCCAAGTTTAATGAAAGGTGATATGGCATGATAGGGGTTTTATCAAGAATTTAGCATGGTACAGTAAGTATTTTTAAAGAACTGTGAGATGGTTGTGTAGAGAATGGACTAGAGGAGAGCAAGTATAAAAGCAGGAATTAAAAATACATCCTTGGAAAATCAACACACAGGTATCTGTTGAGTTCTATAGTTAATCCATATGCAGTGATCTCACTGCCCGTTATTACCTACATCCTGCTGATTGGCATTCACCGAAGACATATTAATTTCTGGAGGGGTTGCATCCTTTTCCATATCTAATATGTTCTAGACAACATGTGCTTGTGAAATCTTAATGTGTGTGAGCTTCAAGAAAAAGTTCAAGATTGCAAAGACTTTATAAGCATTCTATGTTTTGTTAAAACCACATCACTATATCTGAAATTTTTTTTCTCTTAACAAACACTCCATTAAATAACAGTGATTCCAACTTATTAAACAGACTTTTTGGGTCTTAAATGATCAATTCTATACTTCTTGAGAAATTACTGAGCCCAGAGTATATTTATGAGAATGGCATCCGGAGCAGTCTGAAAATAATGGCATTCCAGTGAAATTAACCTGAATTACACTGTTCTCCCTGGTGTTTTTCTATGATTTGCAAATTTTTTATGGACAGATCCAACCTAATATCACTAACAGGATTAATGAAACAGTTTGTCTTCCACTGGTTCTCATAATGCTTAAGATGTTTTTCTGATATTTAAGTATATCTATAGTTAACATTTATACCCTCTATATACAATTTTGAGAACAAAAATATTGAAATTATTTTTCTAAATTAAAGCCAGTAGCTACCTGATATTTAGCAAAATATTTTTATAATAGATACTGTTATTCCTATTTTTAAAAACAACAATGTAGGAAACGAGGAAATTGTTCAAGGTTATCTGCTAATTGGTGGATTTATCTTTCATCTGTATATACATTGACAAATCATCATTTAAAATGTTAGTGTTCCTACTGTGGGTTCAAAGATTTTCAATGAGCATTAAGCATCTTTTACTCTCTAAGAATAGATTAAATGCTTCCCTTATGAACCCTTACAGCACTTTATGTAAAGCTCTGTCTTCTACTCATTCTACTGCATTTTAACAACCAATTTTCTTTCTGACTCCCTAAAAGATCATATTTTCTTTGAGAACAGGGATGGTGTCTTGTTTCTTAGGCACAGAGTAGACCCTTAATAAATGTTTTCAAATAAATGAATATTTAGCCCTGGCTAGTGTCACTTAGTGGTTACAGATTTGGCTGTCCTACCTAAGGGCCTTGGGTTGTATTCCAAGTCAAGGGCATGTGCCTAGGTTGCAGGTCCTCCATGAATGAATAAATGAATTGATGTTTAAAAGAATTTATTTTTCCATTATAGCCCAAGGGAACAGCAAAGCCTTGTCACTATGGAAAACAGTGAACTAGAATAACAATTTGCTAGTAATACTTCATGGAAAGAAGAATTGGGGCTATTTCAACATACACATATGCAATGTTTTGAAACATGACCATTATTGTACTATTCTAAGGGACTGATCTCAAGCACACGATTTTGAAGGGAACAAAGTGGGGATGGGAGGAATGATGTGCCTATAGGCAAATTGGCATCATTTGTCTGTGGATAACATTTCAGCCAGAAGAGACTCAGGACTGTGTTGACATAGCCAAATATTATTTAATGTTACTTGTGGGCAATTCAGAAATTTCATGGAAAATATAGTTCTCAGGTTTCTTATTTAATAGCATGGGTAGTTGCCAGTGATGAGAAAATGCCAAACCTATTTCAATTTTGAGGTTTCAAAATCTAATTTACTCAAAATCTTATATTCCTTAAAAATGGTTGCTACTTAAGACTTACTTCACACACACATTTATACAAATAGTGCTAAAATCATTATCTACACAGATAACCCTAACAACTTATTTTAATTTGAGTTTTGCATATGTAACCAAATTTAGTTTAGATGACTTTAGTTCTTTAGGAAAAATGTGATTTGTAGAAAATGAAAAGTGAATTTATTCTTGAGATCCTAAAAAACTCAAGTTTTGAGGTTGAAGGTACAAAATTTAATTCAGCCAACAAAATACTGCACAGCAGTGTAATTAAGTTGAACACTTATTCAATTGTTGCATATCTAATTTAGTCAACAAATGCCTTTTAAATATTCAACTGATACTTTGAGTACTCAACTAAACAGGTGTTGGGATCATAGAACCATGTAGTCCGTTTTTCACCTCGTGGTGATTTTGGTTAGATTTTATTTTGATCTGTTAGAATAAAATTGGATAGTTGATTGTTATATGGATGTAATATTTTTCCTTACACTATAGCAATCAATCGCATTTCTTGATCCTATTGCTCCAAGTGACAAAGAAATGTCATTTAAGATTTTTCTAGTAGCCGCCGAGGAAGTTATTGGCATTCAACCTCTGCCAACACTCAACTTACTTTTTCCTTTTTACCCCCCTTTCTTTTCCTAGCCTTTGAAGGTTATTTGTTCATTTACCTTTTCTATTTCTCTATAGGTAATGATTTCTAGGGTATCTTGGATTAATGTAATTGACTGCTTCCTGTTAAGTATTATAAACAGCCTGGGTTGATGCAAATCGTGAAGACATTCATTAGGCAAAGTCAGTATCTGGTATGCCTTAGTTTTCTCAATGTTTTATGAGCTGTCAGTCCTGGGGTGGGACCTCATGGTTCTCATGTTTTCTGTCCTTTGTCATCTCTGGGAGTTCCTCTGAACTAATCTCACTTACAATTGCATATTGCTGCATTAGCTAGTATTATTTCATGTATTTTACAGACTGAATTTCAGAGCAGATCTCTTTTGCACTGACTGACATGAGCAAAGGCTAGTGAGGAGAAAATTACAGGAAATAAAGCCAACACCACAGTTCCCTCTCCCTCCCTATCCCTCCCTCCCATAGTTACTCTTCAAGATGCACACAATCCTCATCACCTTTTGTGCAGAGCAGGCCTCAAATTTTCTCTAACCTTATCCTAAAATGAGCACTGTTTTAACTAAATAACTTCATTTTTGTCAAATCACTTTGTCAGAGCAAAAGGCTCCTAGTAGCACACAATTTCTAACCCCTTTAATAATGCGTTTCCCTCTACACCACACACACAGGCACACACACATACACAGGTACACACACACACACAGGCGCGCGCACACACACACACACACACACACACACACACACACCTACCTCCAAATGGCCTAATGTTTTTACTCGTAAGGCAATCTGCCACTGCAAAGTTTCTTGTATTCCTAAGCAATGGTCCATCATTCCCCTGAAATATCAGGGTAACGGAATCTTTGGAGGGACAAGAATTCTCTGGGTTCTCGTAAACTCCTTTCAAGGTATGTTTGCTCAGTCCCTGGAGGTTGCCACACGCATTCATCCTCATTTGTTTGGTGGTTCCTTCTGTCAGCTTCCATAGCACCAGCCACAGACCTGCATGTTACTGCATTAGCTAGTATTGTTTAATGTATTTTAACTGTTACTTTCTGGAGAGAGAAATCTGAGTTTAGATTTTGAAAACAAGAGAAGTTAAATTTTTTTAATTTAGTACATCAGAGGATAATTTTAAGGTAAACAATGTTTATCTCTCTCTTTAAATCACATTATTGTAGGTATAATTCAGGTCAGCAATCAAAGTAATAAGCCTATTAATTATTATCTTTAGGTTTTTGTAAAAGGTTAAGAAAAAGTAATATGACAACTATGAGTAAAATTACTAAGTTGCCAAATGGAACATCTTTAAGATAGATGCTGTAGCAGTTGGCTCTTATTAGTTTTCAAAATAAAATTGCTTAACCTCTCAGAGCCTCAGCATGCTTAACTGTAAAGGAGGATAATGGTTCTGATGACTAAAAGAAATAATTTGTACTAAAGGCCCCTATAAAACTAATATGAATATTAGTTGTTGTTTAGCAGATAATTTTAAATGACCAGTAAATGGAAAGTTTGGTGCTCGCCCTGCTAACAAACAGAACAGTAGAAAGAAATCAAGCCCCTTCTCCATTTTTATATTGCATTCATGCTAATGGAAGAGAGAGAGAGGACATGAAATTTCTGAAACATAATGCAAGATAAATAATAAGATGAGCTCTTTCAGAGGTATCATAAGCTGCTATGGTAACCAAGGCTTGGAGAGAGTAATATTTTAAGGGTTTCTCCGTATTAAAGGGGAAGGAGTTATGGGGCAGGATAATATATGTGACAATTACAACCAGCAAGCCAATAATATCAGATTGATAGGAGAGCACAGCAGCCAACATACCCTCTATTGTTATTTTCAGAATAATGCTGAGACTAGCATAAGGGAAAAGTCTGAAGTGAAAAAAGTGTTCACTCATAGCATATGTATACATTGAATTATTAAAGGCTCAGCGAATTTTGATAGACTTGGTAGAAATTAGGTTTCCAAATTTAAAAGCCTATTCTTATAGAAATTATTTGCCTCAATATATAGCATGCCATTAGGCATACAGTATATTAATTAAAGCAAATATTTTTCTGTTGGCAATAAGGACACAGCAGTTTAAATTATATCTTTGGACCCAGAGCAGAGGCTAGAAATAGATCTATTATAAACACCTGATTTAAAGAAAGTCATTAGTTTATTCACTAATATTGCTTTGACTATTTAAACAAGTTTTCCAATCATAGCATGTGTATACAATGATTTCCTTTTCATTCTTACTGAACTTTTCTCTCAGCTATTTGCTAAGAAGCAACCTTATTTCTGATTCTCTAAAAGCCCCATATGACTTACACAATATCTCCCTTAACAGTCCTTTGGTTCAGACAATTTGAATCCCACATGTGGAGAAACATTTTTATGTGAAACTGATCTGCCCCTTACCAAACCAAGAGCACAGACAACAAGTCTTACAGGCCAAGATCAGGGGTGGGCCCAGAATGTGGAGGTGAGGCTCCAGGCTGCTGTTTCCACGCCAGCTGCCTGTTGATTCCAGAATGTACAGATGCACATCATTGCTCACTATCATCTTAGGGTGGTATACCCAGCATAAATATGTGCATATGGCATGAACAGGTGAAACTGGACACCCCAAAAAGACTATGCTCAATTAAGAACATTTCTAACTTTGAGGGGAGAGGAAATGCTGCCATCTAAAGTCAGACCATTGTCCCAGGCAGGGGGGAAGTACACATGGAGTCAGATATTTGCTGGGTACAAACCTCTCTTCTTCCATTTGTGATTTTGGTCAGATCATTTAAAATGTTCAAATCACAGTGGTCTTATGTTATCATGAGAATGATATTTCCAGCAGTAAAAGAGGGCTGTTGCAAATAGGAAATGGTGTAATAAGTGGAAAGCATGTGTCAGAGTGTCTGGTGCAATGAATTTAAGCTAGCATGGTGAGAACTAACTATAAGTGTAAATGCCCTTTAAGAACAATGCTAACTGTAGGAAACACAGGACAAGAGATGACTTCAGGAAAGTTATCTGGTGAATGACACATAGGGAGATGCCCATCTACTATTGATGTGGACAATATTTTACTTAGAAGTAGGCATTGCTTTAATTTTCTCTTTCCCATCACAAAAATTAATAACCATTTTGTTGCCAACTAAAGAAATAATTCTATTTGCAAAGCCTTTTAAAATAAATTCTAGTGAAATAACATCCCTGGCAATGAGTGTAGAGATGAAGCCAACTCTCTTTGACTTTGAGAAAATAACTGTCTTCCAGTTTCTTAAATTATGTAGATCCATGACTAATTCTAATCAATAAGAATAATTTCATTATTTGAATACTTTTTGCCATTGTTCTTGGTTAAAATTATATAGTGTCTCCAAATAGTGATGAGTTATTAAACGTTTTGGACTTCTCCATGTATTTCCTGCAAACACACACACACACACACACACACACACACACACACATCCCAATATGCTCAGAATGAAAATGTTAATGCAATCAGCATTAACATCTAAGAGTCTTCATTGAAAATTCAGAGAGACAGTGCGTTGAAAATATATTTACCAGATATATCTCACTCATTGTTGCTCAAAAGACATCTCATGGGGTGGTGGAGAATAGTGACAAGGGAATTGGCTGACTAAAACCCTGAGAGAAATCATGCACAGAGGAAGTGTTCAATTTTCTTTGTTCTTTATGTGTTCTATAAATATTTCATGTATTTATTAAAGCTGTGTTATTGCTGGAAGCCAGCCTCCTCCCTTGTTTAGTTCTTCCCTCATCCTTGAAGGCTGGAAATGTTTGAAATATAGAGTCTGCATTCCATGTGCATATTTCCATGTTTTGTTAATAGACAACACATGAAAATGAGAAATGAAAATTTCTTAAAAGGAAGGAAAAGGGAAATATTTAGGATGACTGAGAAGAAAAAAAAAGTCTCACAATACCCCGGGAGTGACCTTGGAGCACTGGCCTTTATCAAAATTCTGTTGAAACTGTGAGTGGTTCTAATAGAAGCGAGAGTCAGCTTTTTCTTCTCACAGCTCTGTTTGTCTCTTTGGCCCATGTGGCAGGAAAGCCATGGTCGGAGGGGCTGCAGCAGAGAGCTGCCTGCGGGGGGTTCATCACTAGTTGTATTTACTTCAGTGCTCAAAGGTCAGGTTTCCTGTTTAAATAGTATGCATCTTTGTGGGCAAGAGACCACTATTGGAAACATCAACAAAACCACCCCGTTCACTAACAATTTAAACCCAGAAGCTGGAATAATGGAAGGAATCAATAAACCAGAAGTCACCATGACTTTTCTTCCTTTTGGGAGCCTGATGACCCTGTTGTTTCCTTCTTGTCTGGGCTGTGCAATGAACAGAAACAAGTGGAGACATTCCGTCTGGTTTTTGGAGGACACAGCCTGTGTAGCTTCTCTGTTTCACTTATGCACATAACAGAGACTATCTGCCATCTCATTTCCTCTGTACATAATGCCACATGTGATCTAGAACAGAGCACTGATAAGTTGTAAAGTTCTCATTTGCTTCACCTGGGGGGAAGGGTAGTGCAATACAAAAGTGAATACCAAAATCAATCCACACAAATTAAAAAGTGCAAAAATCGATGAATTCCACGCTGTGTCGGGTCTGCTGTAGAAAGGACCCCTGCTATTTAATATGTGCCAGCAATGTGATAGGCATTGGGCATAATTTATTTCATTTACCCACAAACAATTTATGAAGGAAACTCAGGCTCAAAAAGGTTGAGTCCTTGTCCAAGTTCACAGAGCCAGCACATGTGGAAGCCTGAATTCCAACCTCAGCTTGTCGGATTTGGCATGGAAGCACCTAGCCACTATATATCCCCCAATTAGAAATTATATGGCTTTACGTATTTATGAACAAACCTGGTTCAATGCCTATTACCAGAGTTCTACTAAACATTTGTCTTCACTGATTGACACACTAATATCCTAGAATCATAGAATCACCGATGGTCTAGGGTACTTAATGCTAGTATTGTAGTCCAATGCCCAGTCTTTCAGACTGAATGCTTTGTGAACTGAAGAATGTGCTAAGATTTTGCTAGGAAAATAGGTATAAACCAGGAATGGTCCCATAAACTGAATGTTTGTTCATTTTCTTGTAGTTAATCTTGGCCAGTCATCTTTTATGACTCTTTTAATTTTCTAGCATTATATCAATATTAAGAACTATAATTTAAAGCTTGCTCCTAAGATCCAAATTTGTTATATACAATGTCTCTATCAGCTATACTAATTCTTCAGGTATGAGTTATTATCTCCACTTTATAGATGAGACAACAGATCAGACAGGTGAGTTGCAAAAGAGCCTTTAATTATTAGCAGGCAAAACTGGGATTCAGTCGCAGGCTTTGAACATTATCAATTGTTACTTTACTTTAGTGTTTCTTGTTTCCTTTGCCCCTAGGAAAAGCTGTAAACAAATTGCTGTGCAACCTATTTCTCAGCTGCAGTCATGTCAAATTCATCAGTTCTCAAAGGAAATGTTAGTAGATAATCCATTTAAAACATTGTCTCAAAGATGGCAGAATAATCAAATATGAGTGTCTTCCATCCCACTTCAATTCTTAAAAATGACAGAATGTAGTTCTTTAAAAGGAATAGAACAATATTATCACTGGCAAACTATAAACAGTGCCACTAGCAGAATAAAATTTGAGGAGTTATGAAAAATATATAGAGTAGATGAGATACGATTGTAAAAAGAGCCACAGCTCAAACTATTTTGGGGAAGGACTGCTGCAGAGGTGAGGGTGACTTGGTACATGACGCTCAGAGGCCAAGGATGCCTAGCAGAGGGTTCTTTGACAATTGTCAGGATGAGTCATTGGGGCTCTCATTCAGGAAAATGAATAGGCTGGTGCCTCCCCTATGTGCTTTTGCTGATTCAAAGACCGCAGAGCCTCCCTTCCAGGTTAAGCAGTGAGGGTGTGGCTACCTGGAAGGCAGGACAGTGGCAGGGCTGAGTTGCAGCTGGTACGGACCTTCCAAACCATTTGCTAAAAGATGGTGGGGCTTCTCTTCACAGGTGTCTCGGAGCCATAGGAAGGCTGATAATCCTTGTTTCACTTCACCACACCAGGAAGGAAGAATGGGGATGGGATGAAGGGGGCAAAAGCCTATCCTACATTGGAAACTCTTTCAATGTGATAACTACATTGAAAAGCAAACTTTCCTAGGCACGCCCAGAAGACTCACCTGTAACTCTGTGGCCAGATCTCTGTTGTATGCTATCCCTAGTTTTAGTCAATGCTAGGAAATTAGCTTTTAAGATGACATGTTTTTATATCTAAACCATGCTGCAGTATGACTATCATGTTTTATGTACTTGTGTGATTGGACTTTTTGCTCATAAATATAAGACTTTTTATCTATCCCTGTTAATTTATTTAATTTTTTGATAGAATGCTTGCCACATGTAGAGCTTCATATGCTTTAGAACTCACAGCACTGTGTCAGGTCGGTACTTGATAAGAATGCTCTGTCTATGTACATCCAAGTTCCTGGCAGGAACAATGAACAAGGCAGGGTCAAGGAAGGAACCTTGTAGCTTTCTCCAGGAGAGAGGTGTGTTATTTCAAGTCTTACCTTTATGAGTATTCTTATAAAAATATTCATATTGGATTTACATTTTTGTGTTTCTTTTTCTTATTATAGAAGAGTAACTCAGAAAGCTTAAAATGCTGGATTTTAGTATGATTTCTGTCCCCAAATAATGATGTGTTAGGTTTTATCAGGTAAGGTGTTTTGGGAGAGTATTCTCTTTTACCTTATATGTACGTTTGGAGTGCTTAATATAATGAAATAGTTGCATGTTTTCTTTTGTTTCATCCTCACAAAAACATGCAATGAAGCAAAAAACTCAGTAAGATAAAGTACTTTGTCTAGAATCACACAAACTTGTGAAGGGAAAATGGGAGTTTGAATTGAGGCAGGCTGATACCAGAACAATTACAACTAATGGATGAACCATTGGTCCTTTCTTTTCATTACTTCTGTTAATCTTCAGAACCGTCAAGGTGGGGTTTTGTTACTGGTTTTGCTTTTTCAACAATTAAGAGATTTCTCTGTTACAAGAATTCTTCACCCTCTGAGTCCTGGTGGGGACAAGGCAATCTTCTTGGTTGCAGTTTCTGAACAAGACAGGAGCTCTCTCTCTCCAGCCTCATTGCAGCCACCTCCAGATTCCCCTGCTCACAGCAGCCCCCTGAGCCTGCCTGAGGGTGTGGCGCTCTGTCCCTTTTTCTCTGGGATGATGGCAGTCATGGTGGCTTCTGAGGACATGCTGGTAGCAGAGCTGGATGAAGCATGCAAGTTATAAGGGTATAAATGTACAGTATACTCATCAGCATGGTCGTGAGCATTGCTTTTGGCTGCTTAGCCTTGAGTCTGATATTCCAGCACCCCCAATATTTCTGTGTCACCCAATATTATTTTAATAAACTAAAGACTCTGTTGAGTATTAGATGAGAGAGCAGGCCCGATCTGCTACTTCCTAGATGTGTGCCCTTGGTGAAGGACCTAAGTCCCTGCGTGCTTGTTTCCTCCTCCAGGTCACTAAGGATGCGGGGACTCAATGAGTGTGTGGTCTTTGAAGATGCTGCAGCATGTAGGAAGCCCTTTATAACTGCCCTGCTATATTATTAGGATAATTTTCTCATCAATCAGGCAAAATATGTTTCTTACAACTAAGAACTATCACAGATAATTATTAATATTTCTAAGTTTTATATGAAAACCAAAGCTCAGCAGAGTTGTACTTATGTCTATAAATTTAGAGAAAGGTATGTGCAAGAATTTTACAATATAATTTACATCTATCTGAACTCCAAACTTAGTTCAGTGTATTTTTTCCTACTTAACATAGGATGGCTTCATAATATCTTTATACCAAACAAATAGAAATGTCCTCCTTCAAGTGCAGTTAACTAGAAAAGAGAAAAGGGTTTGACTAGAAAAATTTCCTTTAACTCTATCATTATTACATCTTATCATTATCACATCTAGGAGACCTTCTACAAGACTTAAATTCCAATCCCCAATTAAACTGGAAGAAAAATGTGTCTGTGTATATAGCATGAACCCAATAACTTAATAATTCTGTTTATAAAAGCTGTCTAGGAGTTAATCTTATTATAGCTATCTTGTGCCCTGGAAGCAGAGAAGATTACTAAAACAGAATGTGTGTAGTTTTTCTTAAATTTTTTTTCTTCCATCTAATTTTCTCAGCTTAAAAATTTAGTAAACTGCAAATCTCCACTTTCTCTCACATCCTAAATGTAGCAAGGTTAGCAGTAACTGTCAATATAATGTGGGCTTATCTTTCCCTCTTATAACCACCAGGCAGAATTTCATCTCTCTCACTGTGTCTGAAAAAAAGTGTGTATGTGTTCCAAACAAAACAGGCAAGCACTTTACATTTGAGCTAAGCTGCTTTTGATGTAGTAGAAAACTGTACCTGTACCACAGGGAAGAAATCCTCAGAAAGAGGGCCATCATTTTCAACCTAATGCTCTCTTTCGTACAAGCCCAGCCTCAAAGGAATGTATTTATCCTTTTGAAAGGATGCTATAACTTTTTTTCATGGCTCCAAAGCTAAAGGTAAAGATAAGAATGGGACACCCAGGAAATAGTCTTGGATAGTACACATTGTAATTGCGTCGTTTACATACCTTAATGCCAAGCTAATCACCGAGCATCATATACCAAAATTTTTTTTTATTGTTTATTTTAGAAATTGGGACATGGTTTTATTCTTTTGTATAAAGTTCATGTTTTAATTTTAACAGAATACCAAAATATAGCATTTCTATGTCTATCTAATTGTGTGTGACTTTGAATATGTTTTAAATGGACATACATATTATTATTTGAAATTCCTTCTATCATCTCATATTTTTCATTTCTTATTTTTTTCTTATTTTTTAAATTCTCACCCAAAGATATGAGGTGTTTTTTTAAATATATTTAATTGATTTTTACAGAGAGAAAGGGTCTGGGATAGAGAGTTAGAAATATCAATGAGAAACATCTATCAGCTGCCTCCTGCAAGCTCCCTACTAGGGATTGAGCCTATAACCAAGGTACATGCCCTTCACTGGAATCGAACCTGGGACTCTTCAGTTCAAGGGCTGAGGCTCTATTCACTGAGACAAACCTGTTAAGGCCAAGGATATGTGTGATATTTTTGTTGTTGTTGTTTGTTTGTTTTTCCATTGATTCCAGAAAGAGAGGAAGAGAGATAGAGAAAAAAGAATCGATGTGAAAGTGAAAGATCAATCAGTTGTCCCCTGACTGGGGATCAAACCCACAACCTGGGCATGTACCTTGACTGGGAATTGAACCCACAACCCTTTGGTGCACAGAATAATGCTCTAACCACTTAGAAAGACCAGCCAGGCCTATATTTAATGACCAATGCTTATACATGTACAGCTTATTGAACCAAGCTAATATAAACTATTTAAAATATTAATCTTCAATTAAGCAACTGTAAAATATTACTAAAATAGTCTATAGTCTCTTTTCTGACCTTGAAGAATAACTTTCTTGTTTGCAGTGTGTTTAAAAATATACAAAGTGCTTTTCCACTGATTTTCTCATTTCATTCTAACAACTATATAAGTTGTATGTTACTGTTTTATTTTTATTTAGATGACATTATGATTTGAAAAGCCAATGCCTAGAGAGGTTATGCTGCATTCCTCTATAAGAGGGTCCGTGTGGGGATTGGGTGGAAGAAGATAAGCAACAAATGGCAGAGCCAGGACTTAAATCCATTATTTTGAAGTGTGTGTCCCAGGTCATTCCTGTGACAGCCATTTTTCTCATTTGCTCACTGCGCTCATGGAGGAGTCTGAAAGTGAAATCCATTGTTATATCTCGGGAAACTTGGCAGGCTGCCAGTCTTTCTCTACCTGGAGACAAGCCCCTGTCCCAAGAGCACTAGCACCCAATATATGCTTGTTTCTTTGTTTTTCCCAGCTTCCTTCAGTAGGCCTGCGCCCTGGGGGACTGAAGTGCACAATGTTGGCAACAAGTCCATGGCCAGTATCTGATTGTTAGTAATAATAGAAAAAGTGATGCCTGAACATGCTTGTGATCTCTTGGTAAACATACTCATCTAAGATCCCAAATGTTTGCCAGAGGTCCGAGGGACCATCCAAGGTCTGTTTCACAGTAAACGTTCTTCTCTCTGAGTGGCAGTTTTCTCATCTATAATAGTAAAAGCATAATATGCTAATTAGACTGGATGACCTTCCAGATGAAGCCCGGGCTGTGAGGGAAGCCTGGGTCCTGGGTGCCAGAGGGAAGCCAGTTTTGACAGCTGGGGGAAGGCCTACTCTTGCATGAATTTCATGCATTGGGCCTCTAATATATAAATTAGGAGCTAGACAGAGACATTTAAATATCTCTCTATATAAAAGCCTAAATGACCAGTCCACCTAATGAACAATTGACCAGTCACAATGACATGCACTGACCAACAGAGGATAGATGTTTCAATGCACAAGATCAGACTCCCTTTGGATCGGGTCTGTGGCAATCATGACAAATTGGCTATCTAACATCCCTTGGTCCCAGATTGCAAGAAGGTGCAGGCCAATCTGAGGGACTCTGACAATGCATGAATCCATGCACTGGGCCTCTAGTGTTCTAATGTCTGCAATTGTGGCATGACAATTACAGATCCCTAATCAAAGTCTCATTTTACACTAGAGTTGGCCACTGTTCTATCCTTAAGGTATTTTGTCTGTTTTTTGTTTTTTTCATACTGTCCTTTCCCTCTCCTCTAAGCAGTGTGGAGCTTACTTTAGTGACCTTGGCTTCTGTGTTCATGAAGAACAGTGAAAAATAAAAGCCTTCCATCTATTCAGATCAGCTCTTATTACTTTTTAAAGAGGAATACTGAAGGCTAATTTGTAAGCCTGAATTTACCTGACTCAGTGAAATAATTTCTGCACCAGAAAACTGATATTTTATTAAAATGTGGTATTTTAAAAATAGATTGCTTCTGAGTTTATAGTAAAACAAAAAATACCAATGACTTAAAACAAATCTTACCCTCAACTTGTTTGGATGAGTGATGCAATTTTTTGTCATTATTTAAGGAAAGTCACGTCGATGCCTGGAGCATACAAATGTAAGGGAAGTTGCTTTCCTATTAGGCCATTGAGGTATGAAGTTGCTTCTGTGTTTTAAATAGCTTCAATTTAGAGGTTAAGCACAATAGTACAGGAGTTCAATAGGATTTCACATTTAACTTCAGGTGAATGTGGCAGACAGGTATATAAATAATAAGGATGATTTTTTATTCCTGGGAAAATGGTTTTCTTTGCATGTCTCTTTATCCCTATAAACTAGCCAGGATTATACTTTCTTATTTATATTCCTGGAGGTTGAAGAGGGCATAGTAGAAGGTTACTTGACTTGTGGTGGTGAACACTCAATACAATATACAAATGATGTATTATAGAGTTATACACCTGAAACCTGTATAATTTTATTAACTAACTAGTGGCCTGGTGCATGAAATTTGTGCATGGGGAGTGGTGACCCTCAGCTCAGCCTGCACCCTCTTCAATCTGGGACCCCTTGAAGGATGTCCTACTGTTGGTTTACAGGGATTGGGCCTAAACCAGCTATTTGATATCCCTCTCACAATCTAGGACTGTTGGCTCCTAACTGCTCATCTGCCTGCCTGCCTGATTGTCCCTAAACACTCTGCCTACTGGCCTGTTCACCCCCAACTGGCTCCCCCTGACAGCCTTATCACTCCCAACTGCCTCCCCTGCTGGCCTGCTAGTCCCCACCTGCCCTCCCCACTGGCCTGCTTGCCCCCCTGGTGGCCTGCTCACCCCAAACTGCCCCTTCCTGCTGTCCTGATCACCCCTAACTGATCCCTACTGACAGTCTGCTCACCCCCAACTGTTCCCCCCATCACTGGCCTGATCACCCCTAATGCTCCCCCCACTGGCATTATCACCCACAACTGCCATCCCATCCTGGCCGGATCACCCACAACTGCCTTCCCCTCTCGGCCTCTAACCGACTCTACCTCAGCCCTGCCACCATGGCTTTGTCCAGAAGAATGTCCTGAATGTCTCCTGGAATGTCTCCCAGTCTAATTAGCATATTACCCTTTTATTAGTATAGATAGAGGCCTGGTGCATGGGTGGGGGTTGGCTGCTTTGCCCTGAAGGGTGTCCTGGATCGGGATGGGGGTTCCCTTGGGGCATGGAGCAGCCTGGATGTGAGGCCTATGGTGGTTTGCAGGCCAGCCATGCTTCCTGGAGTGAGGGTCCCTGCTGGAGAGGCATGG
>JAAGEH010000293.1:12628232-12640721 GCA_011751065.1 Lasiurus cinereus
GGCCAGCCATGCTTCCTGGAGTGAGGGTCCCTGCTGGAGAGGCATGGCCAGCCTGGTGAGGAGCTGAGGGCTGTTTTCAAGCTGGCCACACCCCCTTCAGGGTGGGGATTTCTGCTGGAGTGCCTGGCCAACCTGGGTAAGGGGCTGAGGGCCATTTTCAGGCTGGCCATGCTCCCGGGTGACCCAGGCTCCCAACCTTCCTTGAGTGGAGGCCAGGGCAGGCTGGATGCCTGGCTTCCTCCATTGCTGGGGGCAACCCAAGCCTCCTGCTCTCTCCAGCTCCATGGCCACCACCATCTTTGTTGGGTTAATTTCATACTCACTCCTGATTGGCTGGTGGGCATAGCAAAGAGTTGGTCAACTTGCATGTTTCTCTTTTAGTAGTGTAGATGTCACCCCAATAAATTCAATAAAAAAGAAAAAAGTGAATCTTAATGTGATATGTGAAATACCAAATTTTACATTTATATTATCTTTTCCCAGAATCTTCAGAAACAAAACATAAATCTTTTTCAAAAGAAAAACATAGAGTCAGAAAGAATTTCCTTCCTTAAGGAACAAAACAGCAATCAACAGATTATCTCAGTACCTATATTTATGACAGCCAAGGGTAAAAAGGTAAGGAACTTCAAATGACATAGAACATATCTACCTAATATGAGGTACATATTTAAATCATCTAAACTAATTTGAAAAATTGTCTTAAATGATTACTATTTAATATGAAAATTAGTTATGATTTATATATTGATTTTCTGAGGCACAAAACCTCCCTAGGCTCCAGTTTTCTTATTTATAACATAAATCCTTGAACTAGATCATCTGTTTATACCTTTCCAGTTCCAAACTACAGTGTTTTAACTCTCTTCCAAAAGAGACAAGATAATCACAGGTAAGTTATTTTCATCAACAGTGTCTGAAGTACTTCCATGAAGTACTTCTCATGTATTCATGAAGCCTGTCATTCATAGAATAATCAGTAAATATTAGTAGTGCATTAATTATGTACAAAACACTGCAAGCTGTAAAAGACTCAAAGAAAAATAAGAAATCCTTAATAACTTTAAGGAGCATACAATCTAATTTGAGAGATAACAATGAATACAGGGAGTCAACTAACACCATACAATCATCAGGTAATTGATGTCATGTGGAAGTTAATAAGTACTGTCTGATTTAATTATATGTGCAACAACAGCTGAGCTCATAAGGTGAGCTATTTGGGGCTGAATAGAACTAGGGGTTCTTATGAAAAAGTGGTTTGATCTGGGTCTTGAAGGATGGAGAGAATTTGAAAAGGTGAAGGAAAGAGCATGGCAATTATACTGGTAGCTACTAAGCTTAGAGCTTTACAGTGTGATGGGTGTTTTGGCACAGTAATTTGACAAGATGTTATGATAAACATTCTTCCTCCTATTTCAAATAGAGAAAACATAACTCTAAGATTCAAAACTCATATTCTAGTCTTTCTATTTCCAGTCTTTTGTTCTTACCTCCACTTTAATTGGAATACTGGAATAGTATTTTTAAATTCTACTATTTTTTCCCCTTTGGGAAGGGATTGAGCATTAATTAGCATTTGAATTGCTACCTCTTATTCTGGATTATCATTTTCATATGAAAAACTATATTGAAATGAAAGGTGATGGGTATTATTTTTATCTAACATAAGAGGAAGCTAAACCCAGTGAAGTTGTAAGTAGGGATCAAAATCAGGAATGTGGAAAATGCAAAACAGTGTTTGATTGTGAATTTTGTCTTAAACAGTTTATAGAAGGAAAAACTTCCAGAAAGGTTGATTGCACAGTTTCTCTTTCACATATGGACAATTATTATCCTTTTGACCCTAAAGAGTTCATGAACCTTTATAAATTCCTAACTTGCAGGCAGGAACTAATATTACCAAACTAGGAACTCTAATTGCTCTTATTATATGGAAATCAATGAGTAGTTTTTAAGCTCTAGCCTCGTGCCAGGTTTCAAGCCCACTGTTGTCACATCATCAAGAAAAATCAAGAGTGGAATATTTTTTATAATTATTTATCCACATGTGCTATAATTACTTGGAAATTTCCGTTTTAAACATCAGATATGTAATAGGAAGGGAGAAAAATCTTTAAATAACAGATAATTCTCTTGTACATTATCTAGGAATTCTAAAGTTTAAGTTGCTGATTTAGTGTCTGCCTTCCTCCCGGAAAACAAAGTTTAGGTACAGAGGAGGATGTGTAGGAGCTATTGTATACATTTACCGGAAAATACAGGGAAGGAATTTCATGAAATCAATAGCTGAGCTCCTTGAAAACCCTAATGAAGGGCTAATGAAATTTCCAGGCATCTCCTCAAACAAAAAAACAAAGGAAGTGACATCAAAACCCAGCTTCTACATCCTTGAAGTAGTTTTCTTAAGAAGAACACAAAGCAGGAAATGAAGGGGAGGCTGGGGAAATGGATAACAAAATTTGTGTGGAAGCGTATGACCCATTTTAACCATTCCAGGTATTTATGATGCCAAATTTCATAACAGGTTACTTCTCTGATACCAAAAAATTCATAATGTACTTTTATAATTTCATATTGAAGAATTTGCTCATAGTATAATTGTTCTTACTTAAATCAACAATTGCTTTCTCTAATAGGGAAACACATTTTGTCCTGCCTATGGTCCTATCAATAAAAGCTTTCATCAATGTTTAATCAGATAGTAAAGAAGACCCAACACAAAATAGGTTAGCCAAAGAGAAAGGATATTGTGTTTAAGGAGCTTTTCTATACTTCACTTTTTTTTAGCAGCACAGAATTTGGTATACAGCTTCAATACTTTACAATGGGCAGAAATAAGAATAGAGTCTCATTTTTGTGCAATTGTATCAGAATTATGGGGCAGTACTTACCCACTCATGCTAGCTTGAAAAGAGGCCTTTTCAATAAAGCACCTTTCTCACTATGTACTCCATCTCCCTTTGCAAAACATACTTGAGTGTCAATATGAATTTTTAAATAGACTCAATAGATTTATCCCTCCATATGGTTCAACAGTGCTGCCTGAACTATTTATTTGAGTATGACAGCAGTTTTCCAACCTACTGGTTTCAGCAGTTTTCCAACCTACTGGTCTCACCTAAATATTAGGTGTACTGGTTAATAATGCCAGATTTTGTAATAAAAGTAAACACGATAATTTCAAGAGAAACATCAAAAGTGCTTTATTTAAAGTAATGTCCATTGCTGGCTATACATTTTCCCCATCTTTCAGCTAATTTGTAGATACCGTCCCACTAGAACTTTTTTTTTTGTTTTGAGGCAAACCATTCAGAGACCCAATTTTCCACTTCTTTGTACATTTTGAATTGCTGCTCAGAAAGTGCATGTGCCATCAATGGTAATAAGTGGTAATTTGACGGAGCAAAGTGTGGTGACTACCAGGAGAGGGCTAATACTTCCCAGGCAAGATCTTTTAATGTGTCTTTAACTGGTTTTGAAGTGTGTGATGGTATGTTATCATGAAGTAAAATTACTTAGCCATGTCTTCTGGAACATTCTGGTCATTTCATGATCAAAGCATGGTTCAAATTGATTATTTGTTGTTGGTAGTGATCAGTAATAATGGTTTCATCTGGTTTTAGAAGCTCATAATCCACTACACCTTGATGATCCCACCAAACGCAGAGCATTGTTTTCTTTCTGAAGCAATTTGGCCTTGCAATTGATGTTGATGATTGACCTGGATCAACCCATGATTTTGTGCATTTGGGATTGTCAAAATAAGTCCACTTTTCATTGCCAGTCACAATTCAATGCAAAAAAGACTTTCTTTTGTGCTGTTGAAGCAACATTTTACTGATCACTTTTTGGCTTTCCATTTGTCTTTCGTTCAGCTAATGTGGCACCCATTTTCCTTCCTTCAAAATCTTTCCCATTGTTTGTAAAGGATCTGAAATTGTTTGCTGAGCAATGTTTAATCTTCCTGTAAGTTGTTTTGATTTTGACATGCATCTTCATCCAATAACTATTGTAATTGTTGATCTTCAAACTTTTTCCGTTGACCTGGATGTTCTTTGTCTTTCACATCGAAATCATCACTTTTAAAGTGTTTAAACCAGTGTTTACAAGTATCTTGAGATGGAGCATGTTCACCATTAATAAAAGCTCCCCAAAGAATATGATAATTTTTTCTTCAAAATAAAGTAATGAATTAAAACTTACAGCCAATGCTCCAAAAATATCTATGATGCTAATATCTTCAGCGAATTTGACATATGAAGTTTTGAACTTGCTGTCAATACAACAAAATAGCATACATGTCAAATTACATACATATCAACATATATGTAACTCCATCTATTGAAAAAAATCTGCATTATTAACTGATACAGCTAGTTAATTGAACATCCCCAAAGATGTTTATGTGGATTATATCTGTTAATATTTAGTATGTTATAAATTAAAAGATAAATGTTAATTATAATAATAAAAACTCCAGTATAAGTAAATATAAGTAACATAGTTTTGTGGAAAATATCTATATGCTCCAAAACAAAAAATAATATTTGGCAAAAATAGTGATTTTTGGAATTGTTTTGATTGAAGTATGTGAAGAAAACATGACCTCATATAGAATGTTAGTTGGAAAACAAAGGTATATTTTAACAGTCTTTTAAGATAATTGTGTATATTCTTTGCAACTTCGCCAGTACTCGACAAGTGGTAATTTCTTAAAAGTTAGTTGCACTGTGAAATCTGTAATCATGTCAGTCAACTTTTTGTACCCTGTTACATTAAAATCCATTAGTTTAGTTTTTACTTTGAATGACTATATTACCATATATGATTTTATAAAATGATACATTTGTCATATGGAAAATTTAGTGAGTTATACAGATCTTCCTGATGTTGACATTTTTCATTATACAATATCAGAAAATTGTTTATTAATATTATCACCAACCTCTTCAGAGAAGTCTTCATGTATTGAAAACTGTGGAGCTAATAGTGGTGAATACAAGTTTTCCAAAGTTCTAAATTTCACTTGATAGCTTGAATTTCTTCACTGGCAACAAGTCCACTGAGTTGTGGGTTGTTTTGTGTTTTTGTGTTGTTTTTTTTAAGTGACTGGTTCACATCATTCATTTTTTTAGAAAATATTTACCAGATTCACATACATAAGTCTGAATAATCATAGTTTGTTTGCCTGTCTTTCATTCAAGAAAAAAATAGTGTTCCATCATAAAAGTGTCTGGTTTTTGTACTAGGACTTGAACTTATCTAACTATTTTTTATACGCACACAACAGAAGTGTGCTTTAAACATATTCCAACTTTATCACAAAAATATATTAAAAATCATGTTTTCATGGATGAAGATTCAATGAAAATTCATTCCAAATATGTTTCATCAAGGACTTTCTTAAGTGAAACTAACATTTTTTTTAAAAAATTGTGACTGTATGTGATGAAGATCACAATGACAGCAGTACCAGTTGGTGCCACTGCATTGATTTACCCCAAGGTAGAGCACTTTAACACATCATTGCATTTTCAGGATCAGTGCATATATAAACATAGTTAAATAGAAAAATGTTATCATATTACTGGTTAAGTAGTTTTAAACTCACTTTTGACAGTGTCTCAGGATCTCCTAAAGGTTCACAGATTATACTTTTAGTCTGTTGACTTATAAGATGAAGATATTATAATTTTAAACCTTATCATTCAATATTCATTCAAAGCAGTACAGAGTTATACATGAGCGAGGAGTTTTCTGTTTATACCTACATAAAGATATATAGTACCTACATTAAAAATAGCTCACAAATTGTATAGGTATTAAAATTTTATGAACCTAAATAACGCTAGACTTATTTAAGTATTAATATATGTATTTATTATTTAATTAGGATGACTTTTATCTACAGTCTAGTGGTCCAGAGCCCAAAATTTGTGCACAGGGTGAGGGGTGTCCCGCAGCCCAGCCTACACCCTCTCCAATTTGGGACCCCTTGGGGGATGTCCCTCTCACAATCCGGGACCACTGGCTAACCTGCCTGCCTGCCTGATCACCACTCTGCCTGCAGGCCTGATTGCCCCCAACTCCCCCCACCCATGCCAGCCTGCTCACCCCCAACTCTCCCCCCACACCAGCCTGATCACCCCAACTGCCTTTCCCTTCTGGCCTGATCATTTCTAACCACCTCTGCCTTGGTCCCACCACCATGGATTTATCCAGAAGGACATCCAGAAGGTCTCCCAATCTAATTAGCATATTACCCTTTTATTAGTATAGGTAATAGTTCATACTAGAGAATTAAATAATTAAGCATAATTGCTTTAGCTACTAACTATCTGGAAGAGCTAAATCATTCCATATTAAAGATACTATATTTATTTTTCAGTATCAAAGAGAATTTGTTTCATAATCTCATTTTAATTAATTCATTCAACATTTTTTGAGGCTCAAAGCCCATAGAAGGGAGTGTGGTTCATATACAAATATAAGGTACACAAACTGTACCTTATTGCTATATAGTGTTAGATATAATTTAAGATCATTAAACTAAACTATAAAGAACTGTGGAATTATTAAAGTAGAGCAACTGATGTAATTCCATGTGGAGAATCAGGGACAGCTCCCTAGAAGAGTATAAACTTGGAGTTGATTCTTGAAAAACAAGTAATTAAAATAATAATAAGCATCATTGCACTTATTATTGCTAGGCTCTGTTCCAAGCAGTCTACAATTATTTACTCACTTAGTCCTCATAATAACCCAATGAGTAGGAATAATTATTATCTTGGTTTTACAATTGAGCCTGAGTCACAAGTGATTAAAAAAATCTGTTCAAATGGCAAACAAATATTTGGAACTACATTTGAACCCAAGAAGTCCAGCTGTAGAGTTTGTGCTTTTGGTCACTGAACCACTCTGGAATCTAAAAGCCCATACAATGTTTACTTAGTACTGGAATTTGTGTATTCTACGTTAACACCCATTGTGTGTGCGCAGGAAACAAGGGCATGCTAAAGAAGAACTATGTGGAGTCTGGTGAGAGTGTGCCATATTCTTTCTATTTCCGCTCTGAAGTAGGAAGCAATTTCTGTCAACTTCCTCTGGAGGGAGAGGTGGAGAGATGGCAAGTGTTGGACTTGAGTAGATACTTAAAGACTAAGAATAACTACAGCATTGTGTGCAGGAAGGAAATAACTACTGCTCATAAACACAGCTTAAACCCTCACATTTGTAGTGGCTCAATTCCACATTGGTGCTGATCTTTTCCCAGCAGATTTCAGAAATTGAGATACAAGTAAATATTTGAATTGGTCCAGGGTTAACAATAAAATAGGGTTTTAGAATATTTTCAGAGAAATAGCTAAAATCGTGGACTTTGGGTTTAGACTAAATAGGAAAAAGTCCTGACAGAGAAAATGCATAGTTCTATTATTTTTCTGGCTTTTCTCCCTATGAGAAAGGGTATTCAGTTTGCAAATAGTAAAATAACATTGATAAAAAGAATGGAAGCCCAAGATGAATGAAAAGATTGTTTTGAGTGCTTAGAAATTTTAAATGAATGTATGTTGCCTGTTCCAAAAAGAAACATAAAATTAGAATCAGTTCATATGAGTCTGACTGCCTGTGTTGCAATGCTAGTTTTTGTGATAGTGGACAAATTGCTTAAACTCTGTGTCTATGCTTCCCTATCTATAAAATGAAGATGATAATTATGTTATTGTAAGGATTAACTGAGTTAACCCAAAAGATGCACACAGATCAGTACTTGGTAAGAATAAGTACCTAAGTGCCAAGTGCCATAAAAGAAAAAGTTGATAAATTAGGCTTCATCAAAATTAAGAATTTTTCTGTTTGAAAGATGCTGTTGCCTGCTGATGTGTCTCAGTGATTGAGGATTTCTATCTCTCTTTCCCTCTCCCTACCTCTCTCTGAAATCAATAAAAATATGCTTTTTTTTTTTTAAAGAACCTATTAGTCTTAACAAGGTTTGTCTTCAAAAGACAAGCCACAGGGTGGGGAGAAATATGTGTAAATTGTGTAGTTAATAAAGGATTTATATCCAGAATATATAAAAAACTCTCAAGTCTCAATAATAAGAAAATAAATATATATAATATTTAATATATGAAAATAAATATATGTGTATATCTATTTAAAAAAGGGGTATAACATTTGAAAGATACAGACTTGTCAATGATAAATTATCACGTAAGAGATCCTCAACATCATCAGCCATTGAGGAAATATACAAATGAAACCACAAGGAGATACCACTACATACCTATTAAATGCTAAAAATAAGTAAAAAAGAAAAAGTCATTACCAGAAGGATGGGAAAATGCTATTAAATGCTAAAAATAAGTAAAAAAGAAAAAGTCATTACCAGAAGGGTGGGAAAAGGCAGCAGATGGTAAAGGGAGGATAAAGGGTGATGGAAAGAGACATGAATTGGGGTGATGGCATACAATACTATATACAAATGATGTATGATAGAATTGTATCCCTGAAACCTATATAATTTTATTAACCAATGTAACCTCAATAAATTCAATATTTTAAAAAAGGAGAGAAAGGAAGGAAGTGACAATATACTAAGTGTACTGGAAAGGATGAAGAGCATTACATTGCTGTTTGGAAAGCAAGATGGTATAGAAACTTCAACAGCTTCTTTTGTAATGAAAAATGCCATTATGTTGTAAATAAGTAATAGAGTCACCAATAAAGTATTCTTTCCTGAGGAAGAATCATCCCCAATAATCTCCTCTTTCTATTTCTTTTCTTATTCATCCTGCTACTCTCTCAGTCTGTTTTGAAGTTTCCCTTGTTATAAAGACAGGAGAAGCTGAAAGACTGCTTCTTCTGACTATAGAAGACAAAGCTAAGTCATCTTCAATATTTCCAAAAGGCATTTGCCAGCAGTCTTAAAAATCTAATATAAGTAGTAATATTTTTTTAAAAATTGCTGGAATTACATCAACTCAGAGTGATTGTCATAATGATAGAAGACTACATTGACAGTAAAAAGATTTTGTCTTTAAAAAAAATGAGGAAATTCAGTTTAATCAAATAAAGACATTTTATTAGATAGACCAGATATTCTAACATATGGAGTACATGTGGAAAACAAAATAATAAAACTATCACTGATGGTGAAAAGTTTGGGAACCCATATTAGGCCATCTTCTTGTAAAGAGGAGATGTCTAGAAGTAGTGTGGATAATGTTGAACAGAGAGGGTTAAGAAAGGAAACTTTAAACTTCTATGCCTTTAATTTAACAGTTTGTAGAAAATTTAGCTTGTACTATTATATTTTAAAAGTTTGTTGCATTATCTCAAATTTAACAAAACCAGAGAAGGGCTTAATTATATTAATTATTTTTAAGGAGTTAAAGGCTTTCAGTGTAATTTGGGTATTTCAGTTGCATCTATGTGTTGCCATTTTATAAGTTACAGATAGGTTAGAAATGTCATTAATCAAATAACCTAAAATGTATTTTATAAAAAGTAAAATAAAAAAAATCATATATATTTTAGGCAGAAGTGGGATATATCATCAGCAATTATATATTACTAGAGGTCCAGTGCATGGAATTTGTGCACATGGTGGTGGGCGGTGCTGTGTGTGTCCCTCAGCCCAGCCTGAACCCTCTCCAATCTGGGACCCCTCTGGGATCAGGTCTAAATGGGCAGTTGGACATCCCTCTCACAATCCAGGACTTCTGGCTCCTAACCACTTGCATGCCTTCCTGATCACCCCCTAACTACTCCCTGCCAGCTTGATTAATGCCTAACTGCTCCCCTACTGGTCTGATTGCCCCTAACTGCCCTCCCCTGCCTGTCTTGTCACTCCTAATTGCCCTCCCCTGCCAGCCTTATCACCCCTAATGCCCTACCCTGCTAGCCTTGTCACCCCTAAGTGTCCTCCCCTGCAGGCCTGATCACCCCCAACTGCCCTCTGCTGAAGGCCTTGTCTTCCCCAACTGCCCTCCCCTGCAGGCCTGGTCATCCCCAACTATCCTCCCCTGCAGGCCTGGTCACCCCTAACTGCTCTCACCTGCTGGCCATCTTGTGGTGGTCATCTTGTGTCCACATGGGAGCAGCCATCTTTGACCACATAGGGGTAGCCATCTTGTATGTTGGAGTGATGGTCAATTTACATATTATTTTTTTATTAGATAGTAAATGTTTTCTTTTAGCTTTAAAAATAAACAATTAATATGCATATGTTCTTTCTAATGTAAGCTCTTAAATTTATTATTTTTCTCAAACAAATGCTAAAATATATGTTAATAATATTTTTAACATCTCCATTGAGGTAAAACCAGCTTTCAATAAATTACACATTTTAAAGTGTAAACTTGTATAAGTTTTGCTATATGTATGTCACCATGATTCAAAAATAAATTCACTCTATGGCTCTTTGGTTTCTAATGCCTCTCTGAAATCCCTCCTACCCACTAGTTCTTATGCCATCCCTAAGAAACCACAGATTGGCTTCAGGACCAGCTGCAAAATGAAAATGTGAGATTCCTTGAGCATCATTATTTTAAAAGTTTTATCTCTTTGAGTCTTGCCTTTAAATTTTGTTAAGCAGGATCAGAGTCCCATTTATTTTAAGTTTAAGTTTTTTGCTGCTATTGAAGTGAGACCCTTTTTTGTAGTATAACCATTGCCTCCGTTTTTTTTTTTTTAATTTTCTGTTCTGTTTATTGGGCAGCCCTATGTGAGCTACAGCCACTTTTTCTGACAGTTTTGTTGGGTGACTTTTGCTTTGTCCTTAGATAGTGTTCCCACATGCCTGTGCTAATCAGTACTCAACTGATTGCTCAGAGGTGACCTCTGCAGATCTCCCAGCTTTTTCTTCATGACCTTTCTCCTGCCTGGCATTCTGCCCTGTGATCTCCATGCCCAAGGGAATCTCTACTTGTCTTCAGATCAGGAGACTATCAGTCTCTGCGTGGGTTCCTTCTCCCTGTGCTGTGTCTGGAAACTTTGTGTAGTAAGTGAGGGCAATCCAGAGGACTTGTGCCAACTCTCAGAGATCACTGTCCTTTTACTGATAACTAATGTCTTAGGTACCATAGTTTCACATATTATGTCTGTTTGGGGTTTTTGTTGTTGTTTTTCCATTATTTTAAGTAGGAAGTTATATCAGGTCCCTATTACTTCATCTTGATTAGAAGCTGAAATTCAGGCAATGCTGACTTTTTATTCATAAAGAATATTTTTGTTGTTTCTTAATTTACTAAGAGACATATGACAGAAATTACAGCTGTGGTTTCTTAAGATTATAAAAATTAACTGACTTTTTTGTGAAATTTTAACTTTATTGTTTTTATTCTATGTCTTACCTTTCTTTCTTTGGAAGAAACCTTAATGTTCAACATAGTCTTGTGACTAAATGCATTGGGATTACTAGGGAGTGGATTACAAAGGCAGAATCTTAGGCTGCATTCAGACCTACTGAATAAAAATTTTCATTTCAACAAGATCCCCAGCTTAAACATGGTCAATTTCAAGATGCACGACACTATAGGGTACATCTTTAGAAAGCCCCTAGATCTCTTTTAGCTCCTTGATGGGAGTTTCTACTCAAGGCCAAGGACTTAACCTTACCCATCAGGCACTTCTCTTGGAATCCAGCCATTATGCACTTGCTTTCCAACTATGACAATTTCTAGATGTGTGTTTTTGGATAAGTAATTTTTAGACTCAGTGTCTTTATCCACAAAGGAGAATGAATAACACCTACTTCATAGGAACATTACAAAATCAAATTAGATATATCTGATATCTAGCACATAATAACTTCTAAACAAATGACAATTATGATTATTATTAGATTATTATCATATAAATTTTTGGAAGGAAAAGGTCATATCAAATTTCTCTGCATTCCTTCCAACACCTAAGAGAACAGATATTGAATAAATGTTGACTGACTGATTGTAATAACATTTCAGTACTTCTCTAGGTAGTTTAGGTAAGAAATAGAAGTTATTGAAATGCCTTATAATGAGTAAATTATATATCTCACTGAGCAGTCATAATCACTGAAGGAAAAATTATATTCTCTCCCTCATTCATATTGGAGGACAGAATATGTTCAACCCATTCATCTCCAACTTTTGTCAAAGCAAACTTCACATCAAATTAATCTCTTCCACTTCTTATTTCATTTAAACAGCAAAGTCATTCTGTTTTACTGAAAAATTTAATTAAATACTCCTGCCAGATTTAAATTGAATGTGCAATGACCCTCATTGCAGTACACAATTTAACTTAATTATATTGTCCAAATGCATTTTTTTTCATTTTAATTCCTTCATGGGTTAAGGTATTACATATTTGTCCTCATCCCCCCATTACCTTCCCCCCGCCCCAACTCCTGCACTCACTCCCCTGTTGCCTGTGTTCACTGATTAGGCTTATATGCATGCATATAAGCCCTTCCAAATCATTTTTTGAGAAAATGATTTATAT
>JAAGEH010000293.1:12641121-12676601 GCA_011751065.1 Lasiurus cinereus
ATATATATATATATATATATATATATATTTATACACACACACACATACACACACACACACACACAAGCCTTAGTGACCATTACGACCGGTCACTATGACGTGCACTGACCACCAGAGAGCAGATGCTTAACACAGGAGCTTCCCCCTGGTGGTCAGCACACTCCCACAGCCAACCCCCGTGGCCAGCCAACCTCTTGCAGTCCCTTCCCCTGGCCAGGCAGTCCCAATCAGCCCTGATCACTGGCTGGGCCAAGGGACCCCACTTCTGTACGAATTTGTGCACCAAGCCTGTAGTAATTTAAATAAGAGAGAAAGGAAATAGGCCCCAACCCATCATGAGTCTAGTGTGTTCCTTTTTAAATGCAATGATGATATGACGGTCCTAAAATTTCTGGACACTTATTTAAATGTTTCATTCAGCCGAAACCGGTTTGGCTCAGTGGATAAAGCATGGCCTGCGGCCTGAAAGGTCCCAGGTTCGATTCCGGTCAAGGGCATGTATCCTGGTTGTGGGCACATCCCCAGTAGGGGGCGGGCAGGAGGCAGCTGATCGATGTCTCTCTCTCATCGATGTTTCTAACTCTCTATCCCTCTCCCTTCCTCTCTGCAAAAAATCAATAAAATATATTTTTTAAAAAAAGGTTTCATTCCTAGACTTTTCCTCTCCACCCAATTTTGCTGAAATATTAGAGCTAATATACTAGCACTCTCTCAGGTTGTCTCTCTTTTATGATATGTGTAAGGCATTTTTGAGAAATGATGGAAAACTATACATATAACTGAACCACAGTAAACTAAAACAGTGATTATAACCACATTACAACCACATAAGATAATCTAACTAATGGACATTTTAAGTAGGAAAAGGAAATTCAAAAGCAGTATTCAAAAGCTATGTACAAAATAACATACAAGAAATATTAATATTATTTCTTAAAGTAATTTAATCTTTAAAGTTATTTTCTAAAGGCAAACACCATTATAAAATTACTAGAGACCTGGTACACAGATTCGTGCCCCAGTGGGGTCTCTCGGCCTGGCATGTGGGGATTGGGCCAAAACCGACTCTCTGACATTCACTAAGGGATCTCAGATTGCGAGAGGGTGCAAGCCAGGTCAAGGGACCACACCAGTACACAATCAGAGTTGGGGAGAGGCTGCAAGAAGTCTTCAGTGTGTGTCTGGCCCATCTTGCCCAGTCTCGATCAAATGCACCACAGCAGCAAGCTAACCTACCAGTTGGAGCATCTGCCCCCTAGTGGTCAGTGCATGTCATAGTGACTGGTCGTATGGTTGAACAGTTGGAAGGACAGTTAACATATTAGGCTTTTATATATATAGATTTTAGGTTATAGGGGATTATTTAATTGACATATAAATAAAAAAAATAGTTTCTAATTGATATTGGAACTATTTCTTTTGTAAAGTTGTTGGCTTTAAAAAAGTTCAGATATAAAAGAATTTATTAGCAAAATAATAACTATCAAGTTTTTACATGAAAATTTATCTCCCATAAAATTGAAAAACATGTGACCCAAATGATTTAAATAAGTCAGATTTTAGAGAAGTAAATAAGATGCCATTGGCTTATAGCTTAGTGGTTAAAATCATGGGCCAAAAGCCAGACTTCTCAGGTTTAATTCTGAAACTTTTACCAAGCTCTAGAATCCTGGACTTTATTTTTTTTCGGTGCCTTTTTTTGCTCATATATAAAAATTGGGATATTAGGAATAATACTTTTTTTGAGTGAGTTTACAGAATTATGATTAACAGAATTGCAATATGAAAATAACTTTGAACTGTGGCTGGAACATTAGCAAGTACTATTATTACAAAATATACAATTCTGCTATACTGAAAAAGATCACTATTATGTTTATAAGGATATACTTATGTTCTGCTTGATAAGATCCCTTACATGTTCCAATCTATAATGCCAATTGATAGATAGTTTGAAATCTCAATAAAATTTTAAAATATTTAACAACATGATTAAATGTTGTTAAATTAAAAGAATACTGGAGATGGGCAATTTTGGTAGTGACTAAAAGGAGAGGTTGGAAATCTGATAGGCTGAGTATGAAATTAATAAGTTTATAAGATGTGGCTGAAAGGAAGGTACTCAATCAATACTTATTGATAATAGTTGGCTTTAAATTTGTTTTCTCTTTCTATTTTAGGATGTCATATTCACTAGTCATTTATGTTGCCACTTAATATCTAATAAATTATTGAATGAAGAAAACAAGGAATCCAGCACCAAAATAAATGACTGACTTAATAAAACAAGAATCATTGGTGATGATGGTTAGTAGGTTTAATTTTTCTTGAGCCAAAAATTCAGGTGTGTGTGTGTGTGTGTGTGTGTGTGTGTGTGTGTTTATATGTATGTTTTCAGTTTTATATTTGAAAATTGTCACTAAAACCCAAACTTCTGCTATTTTTTTTTATTGTTTCCTTCTCAGGTCTGTGAAAGTATTTAAATTAGTTGCCACTCTACTTTATATCTTTTAACATCTTCCTAATGTTATTCACAATTGTTTAGTGCTTAAACATGTGTAGAAACAGAAACTTAGGAGCTAGTTTTCCCTGCTGTGTTCAGGAACATACTAGTAAATACTTGAACTGGAAGGAATAGTTATTCATTCACAATTGCTCATTGCCAAGTCCAATATGCCAATGAAAACATTCTCATTTTGCTTTTTTGAAAGGTTTTTGTATGAAGTTTCTTTGCTTTGTTATAAATGGTAAAGGATGCCTACATATGTAGAAGGGATACACAAAAAGAAAAGAATAATTCACAATTTTATAAATGCAAAATTTGAGAAATCATATTATTTTAAATTATATATATAACTTGGGGGAAATAAATGAAAAACTAAGTCACAAGAGCACTAATGTGAAAGTCATATTGACTGATCAGTTAAGCCATATGGATTCTTTACAAGGTGCCCAGAGCAAATTGTGAAAAGGAATTCTGCCTTTCCCCTGTCCTCTTGGCCTGTTAATTTCTTTTCTTTGTGAAGTATATGTACTTCATGCTATCTGGAATAGGCCAAGGCTATCAATAACAATAATATTAATTACTAGATAATTCACCATTATAAAGAGTCTGCCACTCATCTCCATCTTGGCCCTTAGCCTTGACCTTTTTTTTAACAGCTCTAGATCCCTGGAGTTCTCAGGGACATAGGCATGTGTTCATTGGGCTTTTAATGTTGGCCTTTATTTTTAAGAAAGAGAGAAAATACAAGTAAGCAAAAATAATAAAATCAACAATAATTATACTTGGTTAACATTGCAAAATATGTCAGTTATGAGTGTTTCCAAACCATGCATACACATAATAAATGAGGTATAAATAAAGGAGAAACAAGAAACAGAGAAAGCACCTGTTTTTTCCTTCAAAAGCAAACTCTGATCATATTTTAATATCAGTAAATATAGAAACATATTATCATTATGATACACTGTTAATGGTTTAAAAAATTACACATTTTCTGAACTGCAGTGGGCTACCTCTCACTCATGGTTTGGTTCTGATGGTTTGATTGAATATAAAATGTGCAGTTTTATAAGCCCTTTTTAATATTAAATACAGAAATGACTCCAAACCCCAAATATTTACACTCTGTCTTCATTGAATTCATAGAACTGGATATTTTTATTATCTAGCCCAAGAATCAAAATATATTTTCAGCAAAGGGCCAGATAATAAATGTTTTAGTTATACAGCCTGTGTGCAAATTCTTGACTCTTCTATTGTAGTTCAGAAGCAGCCAAAGTGAGCATGGCTTCATTCCAATAAAATTTTATACACAAAAATTGACAGTGAGAGGATTTGGCCAGTTTTACCAGACCCTCATTTTGCCAGTAAAACCAAGGCCTTGAGAACTTAAAGAATGTTGCTTATGGTCTCAATGCTAGTTAAAGATTAATATCTACAAGGATATGTATCTATAAAACCCTAGTCCAGTGTTCCTTCTACGTCCTGAAATATTAACTTTGATTTTTTTGTACTTCCCCAATTCTAATGCAATGTTACTAAAAACAAAACATTATAACTGTACATTTCCATTTCTCATACTTGATTCATTTTTGAATCAAGTATTATTTCACATATTTGATTCATCAATTCTGTTTTTTAAAACACAGTATACTTAGAACTACTTTTCAACATCTTCCCTATTACCACTGTGATCCAAATTGCCCTCATTAGTCATGTGGGTAATTGCAGTTGTTTCACATCTGCTATCTCTGCATCAGCATTTGACCCCTTCTGTCTAATTTTGACAAAGAAACAAGTGGCCCTTTAGCAGATGAGTCAGGGCTTTCCTAAACTGAATCAGTCTTTATCATTGTGCTAAGGCTCTTCGTGATCTGGCCTTCTATTGCCTCTGATGTCCTCTTTTCCAGCTTCCTTAATCTACCTACAGCAACCCTGGTCACCTGGCCCTCCCCCAAACACTCGGGCACGCCTTCCTCAAGGGCAGGTATCCACAGCTCCCATTTTCACACCTCTCCAACAGGGAATTCAAATGCCATGTTCTTAGTCAGATCTTTTCTGGCTGCCAGATCTAAGTTACAACACCTCTACACATAACACACACCCAAACACACCCAAACTTTTTGTATCTCCCCTCTTGCTTAATTTCCCCCCTTTGCACTTATATCAGCACTTTTTAAGATATGTACCCTCCACTCACCAGATTATGAACTATGTGAGTGCAGGGGATTTTATGTTTTATTCACCACTTACCTCCAGGACTTCAACCAGCCTAATGGGGTACAGTGATTGCTCCATACATGATTGAATTGTGAATGAATGGATATAAAAGTCTGGTTGATCCACAACTAACCTTGAGTGTTAAGCATACTGTATTTAAAGTTTAAAGTAATTTTGTGTCTGCTTCTCTTAATGGTCTAAGAAAGATTTGAGTTTGAAACAACTATATATTTATATATCCTGGAAAATATGTCACTTATGAGTATTTTCAAACCATGCATTCATAGTGAGGTAATGAGAGCTGTGCAAAGCTCCTCTTGGGGCAGGTGTGCTTGAGTATCTGAGGGAAGAGCCAGGTGACCAGGATTGCTGGGGCAGAGTTAAGGAGACTGTGGTAGGAGATAAAGTCAGAAGGCAATAAAAGGCCTGATCATGGAGGACCTTAATGCAAGCATAAAGATATATTCAATATATACTCTAGTAATACTTATATATGTAATATTTATAACATTTGAAAAAAAGTCTCCAATGCCAACTCTTTCTCCCTTAAAAATAACTGAAATGGTAAGGATGAGTGGCAAATTCATTCTGAATTCCCAATAAACTTGAATTCTTGAACACCCATACATAATCCTTAAGAAAACTCATCTGAGAATCAAAGAGTCTTATTCCTTAACTTTTTAATCTACATTTCTGCAGATCTAAACATTAAAGATTAATTTAAGGGAATCTTGAACTTAGATTTGATAAATAGTTTTCTGAAATGTGAACTAAAACATTCTACTAACCAAACACAAATTGGCCTTTGGGATGAAGGGAGAGAAGTGTGCTGTAGAAACCATCCTGCAGTCTTATATCCTGGGTATTTTGCCACATTTAATTTTGAAGGCATTTTCTGGCATCCATCTCCGATTCTGCCACACACCATATTTACATTAATTACACTAAAAGACATAATTATAACTCATGGCTAATTTGTTCTTAAAAAAAAGAGGAGGAGCCCACAACAAGAAGCATTCTAAAAGTAATACTGAGAATATAATTTAAGTATTAAACTTAAACCACTTAGTGTCAAAATATAGGCTTGCATCCTAAGCAGCTTTACAATCTACATCATACAACATGATTTGATTTGCCTGAACAATAAAAGACTAAACTTTCACAGGAAGTGACCCTTAAAAAATGAATCAGTATTTTCCTATATGGCTTTTATTTATGGAAAACAATTAACTGCATCTGAGTGTTTTCTAACTATATTGCACTTATGAAAAAGATTCATCATTGATTAAACTATGCTCATTTTAAAATAAACTAGCCAGCCCAGCCAGTGTTGCTCAGTGGTTGAGCATCAATCTATGAACCAGGAGGTTATGGTTCAATTCCCTGTCAGGGTACATGCCCAGATTGTGGGCTCAATCCCCAGTGGAGGGCATGCAGAAGGCAGCATATCAATCATTCTCTTTCATCATTGATGTTTCTATCTCTCTCCTTCTCCTTTCCTCTCTGAAATCAATAAGAATATATTTTTTTAAAAATATTAAAATAAAATAAATTAGTCAACAGCTTTTCTAAGATTAACAGGTGAATTTTCAAATATGGAAATAGAATGGTTTTCACCAGATGTACTGTACAAAAATACACTAGTCATGGATGTTTTAAAAGTTGGTCCAGATTTTGAAGTTTTAAAAAAATATAATATGCAAAATATAAAATAAATTTTTAACTTTAAACTGATCTACTAATAAGTTTTTAAAATCTTGACATAAATGGCATTGTGCTATGTTTGTGGAGATTAGAATACTCAATATATTTTTTCATCAACGTTTCCTATTTTTACATTTAACATTTAAAAATTTTTAATTTGACTGTTATTTTTTCTAATTTATGAAATCCAGAATAAAGGACTCAGGATACCAAGTGATCAATGATGAGAAACATTACAGCTGATGAAGTGTTAAAAATTATAGATAATATGGAGGAAATTTTAGGACAAACTTAAAAACATTCTTAACTGAGATGCAATGGCAATAAAAGCACATGGCTTGAATTCAGTGCTATTAGGTTACTAAGTACAATAAAATTCAACTAAGTAAAGGTTACCATGACCCTAACCGGGGTAGGTGAAAACATTTTGTGTGCAATCGAACATTTTCCAAGCCAAACAGTTAGGAGGGGAGGTCATGGATGTCGGGGAGATGAAAGCGGCAGGTGGGAGTGCACATTGAGAGCGCTCCCTCCATATCCACTCTGCAAGTCACCCTCAGGGTAGTCCAGATGGTGTTTGAAGAGCCAATATCAGCTGGAGATAAACTTGATTGATTTTAAAGATAAATATATCTCCCCCCACCCATCTGTCATTGATTCATTTAGGTTTGTGTTCCCATTCCAATCAAGGAGATATGAGAAAAACTTTTCTGCAAGTTTCTGGAAATACGTTTCCTCCATGGTATCAATGGGAAGTCACGCACTTTCTCCCACTGGACAGAAAGAACAAATTTCAGACCCTGTTGCCACTGGCAACATAACCCTAAGATTATACAGCATTAGGATAAAACCAACATCGCAGGTAGACAAAGCACAAAGCAAAAAAGAGTCTGGGATCATTTAGATTTGAACTGAAGAACCAGCTAATCCTAAAACCAGGCCTCCTTCTACAGTCCTAGTTATAAATGATTTTACTATTTTTCAATTTGATTTCTGTATTACTGGCAGTTTTGGATATTGTAACTGATACAGAACTTGAAAGATATTTGACTTAAGGATAGAACAAAGCATGATGTTGCTAATGCTATAACCCATGAAAGAGAAAGTCACAATAATAATTTCAAAATGTCTTAAACCTGTAAAATAAAGCATCCTTTTTTGTAGACAGTGTTGGAAAGCACTTAAAGCAAGTTTGCCTTTTGATACCTAAGAGATCACCAACTCTGTGTTATCTCTAACCTGGGATTAGGATGCAGATTTAACCTCTAATCTGGATTGTAGCAAGAATTCCACCATTTAAATTTTGGATTCTGCTTGCAAGCCTCTTTGCAGATCAACCAGAGGGTTATTGTAGTTACATAACCTGCAGATGTTTATAGCCAGTTCCTTTGTTTGTGCTGAGCAATCAGTTGTTTTCCCAATATGATAAAATCAATTACATTGAATATCACATCTGCAGGTTATTATATTCTCATACCCATGGTCATCAACTTCTTTAATTTTTCTGATTTTCACAGCAGGAGAATGCATAAAGTATAGTTTCCTCTTAGGAAGTGTACATGATTGCTTCTAAGAACAAAGTGTTCTTTCTTTTGTGGGCAGCAACTAAAATAAATGGTTTTGCAACACTGCATTTGCTATTTTGTTTTGCCTTATGTATATTGTTGGCTATAATATAATTTTTATTAAATATAAGTCTTATAATGACTTATTTAAGGAAGTATTATACATTTTTGTTGGCCCAAATTTGAAAATGTGTTGCTTTCAAAGTGAATAAAAATGCATTTTTATTAGGGCACGCTTACTGTTTTTATGAATACAAATTTCTTCAAAAATTGCTCTATTTCTAAAGCTGAGATTGTTTAGATGCAGAAAAGTATTGAATAGCCACAGTGGGACATGATTAACAAGTGAAATTTAGAATAATTTAAGTCTAATTAAATGAAAATAGATCATAATTAAGGTCAATAAGAAATTAAACTTCCAAGTAATTTCAGGTACCATGAGGAACATCTCTTCATCTTGTATTCCATATGAGAAACCAAATTAGTCCCTTCAATTTCTGTTATAAAATAAAAAGTAACAAATTAAAAATCAGTGATACTTGCTCTTAACAATCCAAATATCACGATAATAATCCCCTTTAAAATGAACTATTTATTTTCATAAAAAGTATTTATTTAATGCACACATTCATGTTTCAGTGACAGAAATTAACATATTTCTATTTGTACTTTATCTGAAAAATAGATTATTGAAGACCAAATTAACAAAAATGACTGTGCATAAAAAGATCAACCAAAACATTTAATTGCATTTGTTCCTATTATACAGCTCCTAGTCTTCCTTCTTTCCTTCCTTCATTCCTCCCTCCCTCCTTCTCTCTCTCTCTCTCTCTCTCTCTCTCTCTCTCTCTCTCTGTCTCTCTCTTTCTTCTCTCACAGCACCAAATAATGGACATCATTAAATCTCAGAATTTATAGATCATTCATGCTCTTTGTAAAATACTTGGACATTGTCCATTGAAATAAATCTTTATAAAATTCTACATTATCACTAGAGGACTAGTGCACAAATTTTGTGCACTCAGTGGGTCCCTCAGCCGAGCCTGCACCCTCTCGCAGTATGGGACCCCTGTGGGATTGTCTGACTGCTGGGGGAGAGAGGCTAAGCCATCAGTCAGACATCCTTAGTGCTGCCGTGGAGGCAGGAGAGGTTCTGCCAGCGCAGCTGAGCTCGCAGCCATCAGCCCCGCTTGTGGCTGAGTGGAGCTCCCCCTGTGGGAGTGCACTGACCACCAGGGGGCAGCTCCTGCATTGACCATCTGCCCCCTGGTGGTCAGTGCACATCATAGCGACCAGTCGTTCCTGGTTGTTCTACCTTTAGGGTCAATTTGCATATTACCCTTTTATTATATAGGATTACCTTCAATCTATTAAACACTGGGAAAAAATCAGCTGAAGAACTATTTTGTAGTATTTACCTTTAATGTACAGATTCTACAGATATGAAAAATAAATATTAATTATAAATTTTATGTTGCTTTTTTTATAAATCAGTTAAAACTTTTTATATATCAAAAATAATTTACATTGGAAAAATTGAGCTATATAGGTTAAAATGTACTGAAATAATACAATTTTATATAGTATTATTTATAACATTGTTAAAACTTATAAGAATAAAAAATAATTTCCTTTTATGTGAGGCCAATGTTACTTACTCAGCCTCATGTGCAGTATCTTGTTCTGCCAATATATGTCATGGGTTTTATACATCATTTCCCACAGGGACACCCATGCTCACCTGCAGGTAGGGTGGCTGGAAGTGCTCAGATTATCGAGCTAGTTTCTCCAGGTGAAATAAATTACTTCATACAGTTATCAAATCTATATTTACCACAGTAATACCACACACTAAGCAAATGATTGAAGCAGTTTTAGAGTTACACACATATATTTCCAGCCACATCAACAAATAAAGTACACTACTTAATCATTAGACATTTGTTAAAACCAAAAACATATGGGTACTGTGAAGACAATATGCATAATTGAAAACATCAGCTATTTGTGGGGCAATGGCTATAAAGAGACATTTTGGAAAGGGAAAACAAATTAGGTGTCCAATAAGCATATGAAAAGATGTTCAATCTCATTCCGTTAAGAAATAAAATATTGTTAACCAGTGGCGCTCCAGTAAATATTAGCAAAACATTTTCAAGTTTACATCATATCCAGTATTGGTTAGAATATTAGTCAACAGTCATTAACAGAAGCTGTTGGTGGGAGTGGAAACTAGTGCCATATATTGGAGCAGACTTTTGCCTCTATGATTAAAATAGTAGAGATTCCTTTATCATGTATCTCTGTTATACCTCAATGCATGTAGTAAGTATAATCATTTCAAAATTGTTTGAAATAGAAAACAAAAAAGGCAAAACAACTGGTTAAATTTTCTTTTTTTAAATTCTTTATTGTTTAAAGAATTATGTAAGTCTCCTTTTTCCCCACTGACCTCTCCACAGCCACTTTCACCCCCCTGCACATGCTTCCCCCCAAGTCTGTGTCCATTGGTTATGCTCATATGCATGCATACAAGTCCTTTGGTTAATCCTTACCTCTCCTTCCTTGAGTGTAAGGCTCTGCCTTCCCTCCTTTCATTTATCAAATATTTAGCATAATGTTTACTCTGTGTCAGGTATAATATAAACGCATAAGGAGTCTTTGTAGAGTTTGAGTAGTGGCCTAAAGTTTTTTTTATTTTGAATTTTTTAAATTTTGAAAATACCAATTTGGCTACAGTGAACATGACAGCTTTGAGGAAGCAGGTAATGGCAATAAGAGAAATAATGAACATGGGCAGAGTAGTTGTACACAATCACACTTTGGGAAACTATGCAGATAATAAAAAGAATCCATCTCTGTGTTTTGATTGGGACAAAGGGCTGCATCATGTTAATGTTTAAAAGAAGAGAATAAATGCACATAAGTGCCTTGAAAATATACAAGCATTTCTTTTCAGGAAAGGTAACAAAAATTTAACATTAACTACCCTTGGTGAATGGAAATAAAAATTAAAAATACTGGAGAAAGGTAGATATATTATTTCTTTTAGTTTCAAATATTTCTGAACATTCTTACCATATATTTGTATAACTTACACTTTATAAACATAATTAACTAGTTTGGGATTTTAGGCCCTTTGCTTTCTTTATTTATTATATGTTAAAGTAATTATAATTAGCATTTAACATTTTTTTTCCTTTTTATTGAATTTATTGGGGTGACAATAGTTAACAAAATTATAAAGTTTCAGGTTACACAGTTCTATAACACATCATCTGTATATTGTATTGTGCATTCATTACCCTAAGTCAAGTCTTTGTCCATCATCCTTTATCCCCACTATACCCTCTTTCACCTCCCTCTGCCCCCTGACTAATGCAATCACCTGTAATTCATGTCTATAAGTTTTTTTCTCAATCTCTCTACCCTCCACCAAGCCCTCCTCCAAATGTTTTATCTAATTTATGTTGTTCTTATACTTTGTCTCAAAATATTTTATAATTTTTAAATGCTGTGAGAATATTTTATTAGGCTTCTTTTTGTAACTGTTCTTTCCTTAGTAAGTAAGGGATTAATAACAATTTAGAAAATATGACTTAAGCTAGAAAAAAAACACAAAAAAACTAAAAATCTAGAATTTTTATTTCAGTTCATTTAAAGTTTATTGAATTATCTAAGTATATGGAATATTTACTCTCAAAATGGGGCTTCTTTTTGCAAGAATTAGATTTTACACAGTTCCCTATTTCAAATGCACAACTTAAGTTAGTTTTCTTGCAAATCTAAGACAATACAATATAAACCTTTAGCATATTCTGTTACACTAGAATAGAGGTGCTCAAACCCAGATGCATTGGCTGAAAAGGAATTTCATGTTTGGAAAAACGAGAGAATCCTCTTCCATTTCTGATTTTATTTATTTGAATCTTCTCTCTTTTTTTCTTAGCTAGTTCAGCTAAAGTTTGTCAGTGTTCTCTATCTTTTTTTAAAGAACCAAATCTTAGTTTTATTGATCTTGTCAATTATCTTTTCAGTCTCTGTTTCAGTTTTTCTCCTCTCTGGTTTGTACTATTTCCTTCCTGACTTTGACTTTGAACTTCATCTGTTCCTTTTCTAAAGTATAAAATTAGATTGTTTATTTGAGATTTTCTTTGTCTCTCGAGGTTGACTTTCCTCTTAAGTACTTTTTTGGCTGTATCCCAGATATTTAGGTCTGTTGTGTTTTCTTTTTCATTTGCCTCTATATATGTTTATTTATTTTAAAATGTTCTTTATTGATCCAATAGTTGTTCAGTAGCATGTTGTTTCATCTCCACATAATTGGGAACTTTTTCAGCTTTCTTTTCATATTTGATTTCCAGTTTCATACCATTGTGGTTGGGAAAGATGCTTGATATGAGTTCAGTCTTATTGAGTTTTTGAAACTTGTTTTGTGTTCCCATATAAGGTCTTTCCTTAAGAATACCCCTTGTGCACTTGAAAATAAAGCATATTATGTTGCTTTTGGATGGTGTGTTCTGTAAATAACTCTCAAGTCCATCTGGTATATGTCATTTAAGGCTGATGTTCCTTGTTGATTCTGTCTGGATAATCTATCTTTTGTGGAGCAAGTAGCATGTTAAGGTCACCTACTATTATTGTTATTCTGTCTATTTCTCTCTTTAGGTCTGTTAATAAAAAGAATAAGGCCATCTGAAAGAATCTTTAAAGATCATTTATGGTTTCATTTTTTACTATTCTAAAATTTATTTCATATAATATGTGCTCTTTTATGATTGGCTAATTAGTTTAACATAATATCTTCAAGTTTCATCCATGTTGTAGCATATATCAGATTTACTTCCTCCTTAAATCTGAGTAATATCACATTGTGTGTATATACCATATTTTATTTATCTGTTCACTGTTGATGGGCACTTGGGTTGCTTCCACTTTTTGACCATTGTGAATAATGCTGCTAAGAATGTGAATGTACAAAATATCTGTCAGAGTCCCAGCTTTTATTTCTTTTGGGTATCAATACAACAGTGGAATCATTGGGTCATATGAAAACTCTAAATTTATCTTTTGAGGAATCTGATGGTAAAAAGGCAAATTTTGTTTTATGTATATTTTACTACAATAAAAAACAAAAACAATTAATTTCAGCTTGCTATAAAGAGTCTTGCCTCATGGAAAATGCCCAAATTCTGTGTATGAGAGAATCTCTGACAACTCAGTCAGCCGGTCTAACCCTGCAGTTCTCCTGCAGTCTCTGTTAGCTCTTCCCTGTCCTGACTTGTACATCTCTCAATTCCATAATCTTTGCAGAAGACCATCCCTCCCCTTCCCACAGAACATGTGTCTAGTGCAGTCTGCAGTCATTGACATAGATGAGGGTTCTACCGCCTCAGTTCCAGGTAGTTTGCTACTGTTTTTTGTTTTGTTTTGTTTCATTTTGTTTTTCAGATTCAGAATAGTTTAGAAATCAGGAAGCCTGAATCCAATTTCTATCTTTGCCATTTACTTAAATTGTGAATTTTCAAAAAGCATTTAATTTTTTGAGCCACTATTTCTACTCCTCTGTTGATTTTTTAAAATGTAGTGAGCCCAACAATTTTCTAAGATTCATGTTCAGTGCTAAAAATGCAAAGATATCATAACATACCTCCTCCATCAAGATGTTTACAGTTACTAGGGCAAAAATAGCTGCCTAATATCCTTCTCAGGGATAAAGTAGGGGGATTTTAAAGAGTAATTCATAATGAAGGGCTTATATATTTTTGAACATTAAATGCATGCGGCATGATTAATAATATTCACACTGGCTCCCTGTCACACTTTAGATACTTTCCAGTCCACATAAGAAATTAGAGAAGTACGTTTTAGCTGTAAAGTAAGATGATAACATCCTTTAAGTTTTCAGCAAAAAAAGAAAAAAAAACATGAAAGCTATAACTAGGACTTTATATTCTTTAAGTATTAAAAAATACACAACTTAGTTACTCAATTTAAAATGGCTTACCCAAATTCTTATTTCCTTTCCATGAGTCACATACTTATATTTACTGATGACTCTCAATGTGTGTTGACATAAAAGGAAGGGCTGCATAGCTTTCTCTTTCTTTCATTAAAAATTAAAATAGAAACTATAAAAAATAATAGAGGAAGTATTCCTTGCCTTCTGAGGGCATTTAACATACCAGAAGAGGTACTTTAGGCATCCATATGTGGGTATTACCTTAACTGACCTCATACATCAAAGAGCTGAATAAATAGGATGCTTGAGATAATGTTGATGGAATCAACCAAAATTCCTATTTTTTTAAATTAATTTCTAGTAAATAAATTTTCTTGCTATTTCCTCTATGCAGTCCTAAGTGAATGGGAGTAACAGCTGCATGGTTCATATCCACTATCAACTCACAATTAGATATCCCGGTAACCTCAGCTACTCTATTAAACAATGTAAAAATAAACCAGCACTGGTCAGCAATAAAATAAGCATTAGTAATAACCAATGTCAAAATTTATTCTCATTCATTGAACAAATTTTCCTGAATGCCACTCATATGCCAGATTGAGTGTCACATAGGTTGCCACGGAAGCACAAGGCCAGGCATACAGTCAAATCTGGGGAATTCAAGTAAGGCATGATGGAGAAAGGGACACACTCATTGAAATGAAAGAAGTTCTACCATTAAAATAGCAAGTGTCAAGAAAAATAAGTGAGCAAGAAGGGACACCTCTTAGAATGAGGAGTAACTCAGTATTTGAACATTGAAGGCAAAGGGGGAACATTTGATAGACAAGGCTGGAGAGTTATCAGAGCAGATCAAGTGGAACTTGGCAATTCACTGAAGAGTTTTGACTTCTTCCTAACACAAGGCCAATGTCTCCAAATATTTTAGCCAACAGAGCCAAATATCAACAGTACAACGATTGAAATTTCTTTTGAGAGCTGAAAATCGACTTCTGCACATGGGCCACGAAGTTTCAATCGCACTGTTCGTGCGCGCCTGCACGTGGTATTTTGTGAAAGAGCCACACTCAAGGGGACAAAGAGCCGCATGTGGCTCGAGAGCCACAGGTTGCCGACCACTGTTTTAGCCAAAAATGACTTTAGGTATTACAAAAAGAGTAAGATGATGGTGTGTTTTTGCGACCATGTTTGAAATGCACCTGCTAACCTGAAACCAGGACATCTGTTTTGGTTTGTTTGTTTGTTTGTTTGTTTGTTGTGTTTTTTTCCAGGAATGTTAGGCTATAAGCCATTCTTAGTGCCCACTATTCTGAGCACTGAGCGTAGAAATAGCCACTTCCTCTGTGCCCTGGCATCACAGGTGCAACATGGCAGCCCTGTCTGTGGTGCCAGGACATTTGTTTTAATAACATTTCACTGTCCCATGGAGGTGGTTATGTCAGAGGTATGGTATTTGGAAACTGAATCTTCTCCTACAAAATAACAGAATTTGCATCAGAAAATAAATCTCTTCTCCCACCACACAAAGAGAGTGGAAGAAACTGCAGGATTAAAAAGCAACCACATCTGATATAAACTTATTATTTAAAAAGAAGCCACAGAAGGGCAACAATATATTTCCAGACATATGTGCTGGCACGTGGTAGGTGTTTAATGGGTACTTGCTCACTGAAGACTGCCTGGGTACAGCCTGTGGAAAGGAGAAATTACAGAGGAGACAATGAATGCTGTGTCATAGAATCAGGTTGTAAAGGCTAAAGGAGCAGTTTTAAAAGAAGGAAAATAAAGAAAAACAAAGGAGTGCCAAAAGGAAGCTGGAGATAAAGGACATGTATCATTGTGATTTATTTTTTAGAGCAGAAAAGTCCTAGCTAGGAAGAGAAGATTGTGTAAGTTTTAGAGAGGCTGCCCACCAGCTGAGCTCACATAGGAAGGCGTGCAATATAGGCACAGAGTGTACAGAGGCCTGAAGAACAAGAGTGGCTTCCTGAAAACTTATAGCAAAGGGATCAAGAGCTCAAAAGAAAGCAAACCAGGATAATATCATTATTTATTTGGTTTAATAAAGCATGTAGAAAGTCTGCTTTGAATTTTCCATGAGAAATTAAATTTATGCCAAGTAACCAATTTTGGTTGAAAGTCCTAATTTTAGAATCCTAATCAGAATTTTTTCTCAAGTCAAAATATTTCAAACTAAAAAGATTTTCTAGGCAAATTGACTTCATATTTTTTTGGGAAGCAGCCTAGCTTGGCTACTCAAAGATGCCACAAAGACCACCGGCGCTGTCGGTTTTGATTCTGAGCATGAAGAACTCCACTTCCCATCTATGTAGAGAGGACTGACTGCAGAGGACATACAGGGGGAATGGGGCAAGAGGAATGCATTTTCTGAATAAGGGAAATACTTGAGAACCATTAAAAAAAACCTCACATTTTAATTTTATAATGTGAAAATCATTTCTGTAGCTATAATAAATTAGCAAGTCTAGATGACTTGTCAAATGGATTTTTTTCTCTCCAGAGAATTTTTTGCTATGTTATTCTCAGGGAAATTCAAACAATAATGTTATTGCCACTGTTTCTATTATAATCCTTTACCAACTAAAGTTTTTCAAGGATGTACTGCATTATAAATTCACAGTTCAAATCCATGTTGTTCAAAAGTCCACTGGTGATTGGGAACCCACGTATGCAGAGGGCCAACTGAAATTACATTTCCAGTTTTTATTGTGCAGGCGATCTATGCTTTAACCCTCATATAGTTTGAGGGTCAGCTACATTTTACTTCAAATCCCACTGAAACTATTGGTTTCTATATTCTCTCCCAAATTCTTATCACATTTGTTTCTGCAGCATATTAAAAAAAAAAAGCATTGCTTAATATCCTAATTCCATTCATATCATTGATTAAATTCCTCCATTTTTAATGTTTTTAACAGGTGTTGTCCATACCCTGAGACTATGTCATCCTGAGTAGTTACCATATAAAAAGGTGTATGTATTTATTTTATATCCTATCTTGTTGCACACGAAGTGGACAGAGCAAGAAACTTCAGACAAAGAAACAGTGCAGTAGTGAAGAGTTGACAAGACAAAGAGTTTTAGGTGAGGGGTAGTAAATGGTGAAATAGTAATTAGGAAGATAAGGGTTTGTTTGTACTGATTTCTTCATCCCAAATTTCTCATCTCTGGTGAATGTCTTCATTCCTCAGGTAGAGGGAGGGTACCTTTGTCATGACCTATTTCAGGTAAGAAGAAGGAAGAGGGAAAGTTCTATCACTTTGTTTTTCAAATTCGTACCTATTAGATACCAGAACCAACCCTCTCCATCCTGGTCAGGAAAATTAAAAACGTCTGCAGACATTGCCAAATGTTCCCTGGGGGATGTAATGGCCCACAGTGGAGGATCGCTTGTCTAAAATAGTCACTGTTAATCTTGACTTTCACTGGTGCATTTCTGCCATCCCATTTCGAAGTTCCTCCAACAATAGCACAAGCACTAAATTCTAAACTAAACTTCTTATTTCTGGCTTAAACGGAGTAGCTTGTGTTTTTCTAACCAAACCTGACACAGAGATATGATATAACGGATAAATTCTTTTTTGTATATGAGTAACCCAAAATGTATTTAATTTGGTCCCATAAAATATTTAAGTAGAAGAAGTTAAAAATTCACATGATTTATGGTATAATGTCTTCCTTTCCCACAGATAATTATTCAATAAAATATAATCCTTACTTTTAAAAAAATAGTATTTTCATTTTTGGAAAACTAGCCAGCTTTTACAATCAATTGCATTTTTTAAAGGAAACATGACCTATTTGGCAAAGTTATTTCTTGGGAGATAACTGCCATGTTATATTTTTAGAATATGTTTAGAAGAGTTAGATTATAACTTACCAAAATATAAAGTTTAAAGAGGCCAGCCAAAAATAAAAGGATTTGATGTGGTTGTGGTGCATATCATTTTGTACTAGGAGGCATTTGTAAGACATACAAGAGAGAAAGTAGTATTTTTCCTTAATTGTCTATGGCCTAACTGGGCTGGAGCCAAGAAGTAAGAGAAAGAACTGAGTCTTTGATGCTTTCTAAACTGGGTGAAGTCTATTTGACATGAGATCTTACAGACAAAACAAACAAACAAACACAAAAGGGCTCCTTTCTTTTGCTTATTTAATTTCACCTTCCATGCAGTTTGATTAATCTTCTCACAGATAATAGCTTTACTAAATTTACATATTATACAGTTGTGAGGTTCCACAGGCTTTGAAATTCTCCCATGAAGGGTATTATAGAGGCACCAGGTAACTAGAGATATAATATAAATCTTGACTGAATATTTTAAAGTATAGAATTTCATGCCTTTCTTCTTCCATCTGTGCTCTAATCCTGCCTCTGAGAAACGAAGCAGCAGGGGCACTTCACAGTATGGTACCGAAAATATAAATAAAACTTAAAAACAGCCTCTTCTATGTAAGTCAGCCCCCACTGAAGTCATGCCAGCCTGTGACTCACAGTTTGCTGAAGCTTCAGAAATGAAGATAGAATTGCAGGAAATTATGTCCCATGTGAAATGAAGCAGTGCTTTTTCTTGTATATGTCATATAGCAAAACCATACTCTGTCCTGAATTGATTCGCTCGCTAAAATACAGGGTGTTTTTCAGCCTCCAGGATCTTTCCTCCATATTCATCAGTCTGCTGTGCAAGTTCTATGCCACTCCAGCCATGGACTGAACACAGTGCCAACCTCAGCTCTGGGTGTGGCTTCAGCCTGACCCTGGAGCATATGCTCTTTAAGCTTGAGAAGGAGAATAATTACAGCATGTAGAAATTTACAAATTTATTTTGTTCCTGGAACCTGTTAATATCCTAGTATTAGTTGCTAAATGCACGTTGTAGGTCTTACCAATACTGAACTTGTATGATGATATAAAAACACCGTAACATGAAATCTCTAATGGTATAAACAATTTCTTGACCTTTAATAAATGAAATTATAAAATCACATTCTGGAGAGAATCCAAGATGGCGGCATAGGTAAACACCTACACTGCTGCCTCGCACAACAATTTCAAAACTACAACTAAAAGACAGAACAGACATCATCCAGAACCACAGGAAAGCTGGCTGAGTGGAAATTCTACAACTAGAGGGAAAGAGAGGGGCTCACGGAGACCCAGAGAAGCTGCAAAAAGCTGAGGTACGGAGACAAGCGCGGGGAGAGAGCGAGTGACGGCGAACCTGGCTTGTTTTCTCAAAGGCATTGAACCCCTTATCTTACTACACTATACCCCAGATCCAGCCAAAACTCATACAGGGGGAGTTTGGACTGTGAAAAGGGAGAAGTGCACGGAAATTTAGGGGAGCCGCAAAAGATCAAAGGCCTGGTGGCGGGCACGGCACTGCGCGCAGGACAGATTGCTGATTGTGCCGCTGGCTTTCGCGAGTGGGCGGGAGACAGACCCTCCGAACTGTGCCACTTCTGACTCCACTAAGCCCCTGTTTTGGGCAAAACCTTGGGGACCTAGTCTCCTGTGGTCCTGGTGCGCAGGGGAGCCGGTGGAGCAGCGGTCTAGAGGCATGGTGGGTGCGCGCACAAGGAGTGCTCCAGCCATTACCCAGTCACGTGAGACTCAGGGGCCGTGGAGGGCGGGGCCGACTGGAAGGCAAGGCGGTCCCCTAAGCCCTGAGACTCCACCCATCCCAAGCTCAACAGCGGCTTCTTTGGTTGTGCAAGTCTGATATCATAAGACTGAATCCAACACAGAAGTTCTCCCAGCATAGTGAAAATGCCAAGACAAGGGAAGGGATCACAAACAAAAGAAATGGAGGGAAAAAAATGATTGGATATAGAGTTCAAAACCACACTTATAAGGTTCTTCAAGAATATGCTAGAAAAGTTGGATAAAATTATCGAGAGCCAAGAGGAGATGAAAAAGGACCAACAAAAGACACTGACTGAAATAAAAAATATTATACAGAGTCCTAACAGCAGACTGGAGGAAGGCAAGAATTAAGTCAAAAATTTGAAATATAAAGAAGCAGAAAATATTCAACTAGAAAAGCAAGAAGAGAAAAGAATCCAAAAATGTGAAAATAATGTAAGGAGCCTCTGGGACAGCTTCAAGCGTACCAACATCAGAATTGTGGGGTGCCAGAAGAAGAGAGAGAACAAGATACTGAAAATCTATTTAAAGAAATAATGACTGAAAACTTCCCATATCTGGTAAAAGAAATGGACTTACAAGTCCAAGAAGCACACAGAACACCATATAAAAGGAATCCAAAGAGGACCACACCAAGACACATCATAATTAAAATGCCAAGAGCAAAAGACAAAGAGAGAATATTAAAAGCAGCAAGAGAAAAACAGTTCATTACCTACAAGGGAGCACCCATACGACTGTCAGCTGATTTCTCAACAGAAATGATGCAGGCCAGATGGGAGTGGCAAGAAATATTCAACGTGATGAATAGCAAGAACCTACAACCAAGAATAATCTACCCAGCAAAGCTCTCATTCAGAATTGAAGGGCAGATAAAGAGCTTCACAGAGAAGAAAGGAGTTTATCAACTCCAAACCAGTATTATATGAAATGCTGAAAGGTACTCTTTTAGAAGAGAAAGAAGAAAAAGGTAAAAGCCAAAAAATTATGAACAACTAATACATGTCTATCAACAAGTGAATCTAAAAATTAAGTGAATTAAAAATTTTATCAACAGAATAAACTGGTGAATATAATAGAATCAGGAGCACAGAAAGGGAGTGGACTGATAATTTTCAGGGGGGAAGGGGTGAGGGGTGTACAGGGAGAGACTGGACAAAAATCATACACCTATGGATGAGGTAAAAGGGAGGGAGGTAAGGGCAGAGGGAAGGGTGGGAGCTGGGTGGAGGGGTGCTATGGAGGGGAAAAAAGAGAAACAAATGTAATAATCTGAATAATAAAGATTTAATTAAAAAAAAAGAAATTATAAAAATCACATTCTGCTTGGTAACTGGCTTTGTTCCTGGGCTTTATAAAGAAAAATAAGGTATAGCTCCTATTGTAGAAGAACTTACACTTAAGAATAGGACATGAAGAGTTGACAGGTACTATTTTGATGTATCAGCCATAGGACATGGGGACTGGCCCAGCCCCAGGTCCCTGCTTGGAGCCCTCTCATCCATTCAATTCAAAATAGCCCCAGGTGGACATCCTGATTTTCTTCCTGAAGCGAGCCTTTCCATTTGAAACTCTTATGCAGAAAAGGGCGAGAGCCAAAGTGCTCTGAGTCTTTTCTTTCTTAATACCAGCTTAAAGTCAACCTCCGAAGGCACAGTTTTTAGAATGGTAGTACTTTAGTTTCTTTCTTGTGCATATAACCCAGCAACCCCATTCCTAGGTATTCATCATGTAAATTGAAATTGTCTGCTCACATCAAAGCCTGTACATACATGTTTATAGCAGTTTTATTTATACCATCCCAAACTCAAAACAAGCCACATGTGTCTCAACAGGGAAATAAATTAACTGTAGAACATCTGAATAATTGAGTTCTACTCAATAATGGAAAAGAAAGAATTATTATGGTTAGTAATATGAATGTGTAGTCCATGCATTTTGCTAAGTGGAAAAGTCCAGGTTCAAATGGCTACACACTACATAATTTCACACTATATGGCATTCTGAGGAAGGTAAAACTGTAGGGTAAAATTTATATCATTTGTTGCTAGGGACTGTGTGAGTGGATGCTGGGCAGGCAGTGTGACAACGAAGAGGTATAGGGGAACTTGGAGAGCAGGGGAGATAGTGAAACTCTTTTAAATCATCTTGATTGTGCTGATGCTGGTTACACAACTGTATACATTTGCCAAACTTGGTTAACTAAAAATGGAAAGCTACAGTATAAAAATTATACCATAATTTTATAAAATCAAATCTATTGGAACAAATTGAGTCAGTTTCCAAAGAGCCCTCCCAATGCCTGGTCCTGTCCTCACTAGGCTACTCAACACTAAGCGCCTGGGAAGGAGAGGCTTTGTTACTCTGGTCTCTGCACAACAGCACCCCGTATGGAGTCTCGCAAAAGCGAAGTTCTATCATAAAGGCCTGTCAAGTTTATAAATCAAGTGGTTCAAGAGTTTTAAAGTTCAGGCAACAGATCTGATTGATTCTATAAAATCAGTATCAAAAATAATTTAATATTGATACAGAATACAAAGGCACACTACACATGGGTGATATAGGAGCTAAAAGTAAGAGTCCCCAAATGGCCCTGATGAAACATTTATTATGGCATAGAGCATTTATTTTAAGAAAATTCTGGAGCTGTCACCTCAGATCAATGCAGTTAACAGGGGGAAAATGGCTGCATTCAAGTTGGGACCTGGGCACAGTGCCACTGACTATCTTAATATCAGTTATCATAATCCTAGGAGGTCCAAGATCTTTCTTGTCGCTAGACAGAAAAGAGTCACTCCGACATGGAAAGAAGAAGCTCTCCTTCTGGGTAGGTGACAAGAAAGAGTCAGGAAAGCTCGAGCTGAATTTGAGCTTGATGCAGGAATTTGTACTTGAATCAGTGTGAGCTCAGTGGGGTCCTGAGGGTCTTCCTGCACCAGCTGTCCTCTCCCTTATAGTGTGTTTGATGTACAGGTGGTGCCTGAGCTCAGAGCTTTGAGATGCCCCCTCAGGATCGTGTGCAGATTTCCAGCTCATTTGCTGGCTGAAACAAGAACGCTGCAAGTCAGTGTTAGTCAATGTGTAGCATGTTAGTGTCTTTCTTTGGAACCTAAGCTGAGAGGGGGCAGGGGATTCTACTTGGTAGACATCCAATGAATTATTTGTTGAAAGAACACACGGATGAATGAACAAATTAATGCCTGAATGAATAAATGAACAGGTCTATAAATTCTGTTACTGGATGCTGAAAATAATAGAAGCTAGAAGGTTAACAGTAATGATGATTAACTTGTACAAAACAGCGCTTCACTAATCTCCTTCATTTACACATGGATTTGCTGGTGGCATAATTCATTAGCTTCACTCATTTTTAGTTTCTGAATTCTAGATAGACTTGTCCCCGAGGAACTTTGATATCATCTCATTCTCTGCATTTTTCTTTCTTTTTATTTCCTGAAGATTTTGTTTTTCTCCTCACAGAGCTTTCTAGAAAGGAGCATGCCTGTGTGTTGAGAAGTAACAAAGAGGGTAGGAAGCAGCAGGAAGAGGAAGGGAGAGAAGATTGAAGAGTGACTCGGCTAGAGGATGCAGAGCCTTTGTCAGCACTGTGACTTTTCCTCTAACTGAGCAAAATGCCATGTCTTGATGTTGGCTTTAAACTCTGCACTCAGGCCACAGTGAGAATGTATTGCGGTTAGTAAGACCCAATTTCATTATCCACTGATAGCTGGGGGTGGGTTGGACCCGAATGGTAGCAGTGGGGATGATGAGTGGACAGATTCCTGCATATTTAGAAGGCAGAGCCAGCAGATTTTCTGCACTCAGGTTGTAAGAGAAATCAAGAGATCAAAGATGAACACTGAGGGGCTTTGGCCAGAGCAATAGCAAGAGTGGAATGGCCATCAAATGAGATGGTGAAAACTTCTGATGGAGCAGATTTGACATAGTTTCCTGGGTGTAAGGTTGACATATGGACATGGCAGATAAGCAGTTGGATGTGAATCTGGAACAGGAAAGAAACATCTGAGCCAGAGATGTGTATTTTAGAGTCATCAGCCCATAGATGGTTTTAAAAGCCATAGACTGTATGAGCTCACCAATGGAGAAATATAGAGAAAAGAGGACAGGATTGAGCCTTAGTACCTTGCAGTGTCACGTGTCTAGTAGAAGACCAGCAAAGGAGACTGAGTAGAGGCAGCCAGTGAGATAGAAGGAGGGCAAAGAGTAGAGTCACAGCAGCCAAGCCAATAAAATATGAAAAGCAGCAGTGAGTTAAGAGTCCTTGGTTTGAGTGTCCACTGCCCATCTCTGCTGTCTCTCACTGCGACTTGACTGAATTGAATTTTAGCAACTAAATCATAATCATGGCTCTTAGATTTCTTGGACACAACTAACTCTCTCAGGGTGTTTTCTTTTCTTTTTTTAAAATATATTTTATTGATTTTTCACAGAGAGGAAGGGAGAGAGATAGAAAGTCAGAAACATCGATGAGAGAGAGAGACATCGATCAGCCGCCTCCTGCACACCCCACACTGGAGATGTGCCCGCAAGCAAGATACATGCCCCGACCGGAATCAAACCCGGGACCTTTCAGTCCAGTCTGCAGGCCAACGCTCTATCCACTGAGCCAAACCGGTCTCGGCTCAGGGTGTTTTCTTTATTTAAGCAACTCTACAGAGGTGAAGGGTGGGAATGGCTGAAGGGTATCAAAACTTTCAGTTATAAGATAAATAAGTTCTGGGAATGTAATACACAGCATAGTAATTATAATTAGCATTACTACTGTGTATGTCTGAAAGTTGTTAAGAGTGTAGATCTTAAATCTCATCATAAGAAAAAAAATAGTTACTAGGTAAAGTGACTGATCTTAAAAATCTTATTGTGGCAATCATTTTGCATTATATATACATATCAAATCATTATGTTGTACACATAAAACTGCTACAATGTTATATGCCAATTGTATCTCAATAAAACTGAAAAAAGTCCTAAAGCCCTAGTGATTTTTACACTTGCATGCCAATAAAATAAAAATTCAACCCTTTAAAAAAACAACTCTATAGCCTACTTGCCTCATTCAATTCTATATTATTTAAAGTTTAAATATCAAATTTGATATCTATTAATGTGGTTTGTTTCATCACTTTTTTATTACATTGCTACATTTTTATGGATATTAGTAATATGGTGCTGAAAACTGGATATAGAACATCCTGAAAGTGGAGGGAAACTAATAGCACCCTCAAATTCAATTTTATGTATATTTTTCCTAGACTACAAGACTTTTATTTTTACAATTTCAAACTTTTCCAATGTCTTACAATTCACATGTATGTATTTGATCTGATAACATATTCGTTTTTTCAACAAAAGTTTCCAAATTGATGATGAATTTTTTAAATTTAAATTCTTTATGGTTTCAAGTATTACATACAAGTATGTCTCCTTTTTCCCCCAATGTCCTCTCCCCAGCTGCTCCCATCCCCCAGCACATGCCCTCACCTCCCTACTGTCTGTGTCCATTGGTTATGCTTACATGTATACGAGTCCTGAATTCTAAAATAAATTACAGTGGTTCCTTGAGATACGAGTGCCCTAACATACGAGATTTTTGAGATACGAGCCGTCAAGTGAGCGATTTTTGCTTTGAAATACGAGTAACAGTTGAGATACGAGTAATCGCAAGGATCGGCAGGCTGCACACGACCCACCAGTTTACCACGACTCGAGCGTCTCATAGTTTCCCAAGCCTCAGGGTTACAGAACGAATTAAACTCGTATTTGGAGGTACCACTGTAGTGGCATTCTGGAAGCAAAAATTATCTCTAAGGAAAATAACAGTAACGCCTAATGTGTATTAATTCTTGAGCCAAATGCTCAATATTTAACAGATTATCTCATTGAATTCTAAATATGACCTTATAAAGTAGATCATGTGATTATACTAATTTTATACCTGAGACTCAAGCTTAAAGAATTAAGTTACAGCCCTAATTGGTTTGGCTCAGTGGATAGAGCACCAGCCTATGGGCTGAAGGGTCCCAGGTTCAATTCCAGTCAAGAGCATGTACCTTGGTTCTGTGCACATCCCCAGTAGTGTGCAGGAGGCAACTGATTGATGTTTCTCTCTCATCCAATGTTCCTCCTCTCTATCCTTCTCCCTTCCTCTCTGTAAAAAATCAATAATATATATTTAAAAAAAATTAAGATACATTCCCAAGATTATATAATTAGTAAATATCAAAGCTAAAAATTTATCCAAGTGTTTCTGACAAGTCTATGCTCTTGGCTACCATGTGATTTAAGCCATTAAGTAATTAAAGATCCTTATAGGAATATTTGTAATCATAAATAAAGAAGTACTAATGTGTACTTTTTGATAAAAGATTTGCAATCGAGTATGAATAATATCTTAATATTACATTACCAGTTTTCCTTTAAACTTCTTGTACTTGGAGAGAAATCATCTCTTTTCCTCTTTCCTTCCAAAATTCTTTCATGTATCTTCTGTTGAATATTAATTGTATTTATTTTTAAAATATATTTTATTGATTTTTTTACAGAGAGGAAGGGAGAGGAATAGAGAGTTAGAAACATCGATGAGAGAGAGACATCGATCAGCTGCCTCCTGCACACCCCCACTGGGGATGTGCCCACAACCAAGGTACATGCCCTTGACCGGAATCGAACCTGGGACCTTTCAGTCTGCAGGCCGACCCTCTATCCACTGAGTCAAACCGGCTTCGGCTTGAATATTAATTTTAAATGTAGCATTTATTTATATATTTGTATTAGGTGCTTTTTATACATACATACAGGCATATGTTAAGTATATACAGACACATAGAGAGATGAATTTTTACATTCTAATTTTTCTCAAAAGATTTCTTGAGGCTCATTCCCTACTAATACAACCTATTTTCCTCTCTACGTTTTTCCAAATCTTTCCATACTATATGGTTTATAAATTTGCTTTGCTAATAGCAAACTTAATTTCCAGGAGAAAGAAAAAATATTCTCTCTGTGTAAGATATAGCTAAAGAGTCAAAGTTGCACACTTTTTAAAAAGCATTTCAATAACTCCATTAGATTAGGAGATTGCAGACTTCCCAGGTTTCTGTCTCTCCCTTTAAAAAAGAATATTGACAGCACTCATGCCACCCTGTGTGGTCTAACACACAGAACAACCTCACATTTGTTAGCCCTTGTGTCAGGCCAGTAGGTATCGTCCCTCAGTGTACTTCACCTCAGGCTGAGCCCTGAGTGCACTTCCTGAGAAGCACTCAGCAAGAGCTTCACAAACAGCAGGTTGCCGCCCTTCCTTGAAGGAGCTCCACTGACTGTATCTTCTCTCATTCTTCAGTCACACACTAATCTCTCCATCTCTGTCTCAATCTCTTAGCACTTCTCTTTTCCTGCAAACGAATCTGCTAGACCCCACAGGATTCCTGTCGGAAAGCCCTCTCCTGTATCTCTCTCCATGCATCGCATCCTCCCTTTGGGAGGTAGGTTCCCTGGGTATTTTTCTTGGGGAGAGTTTGTGGATGCTGCCACAAGATGGGCTCATTGTGAAGGGTGCCCTGCAGCAGCACATGTGGCTGATCTGAATGAGAACATCCTGTCATTTTGGCTACATCACACGGTGGTGGTCTTGTTTTCCCTGTTGTTTTCTTAGACAAAAATCACTAAAAGCAAAGGGGTAACTCTTATACTTCCTTTTTTAAATCTCTCTCTTTTCTCATCGCCCCAAAACACACAGGCACACACATATTGTCTAGTTTAGTCATTTTATTCAGGGATAAGGAGTACATAAGTTTGCAAGATTGTCACCATTTCCCTTATTCTTTTCTGCAACTGAAATTGTGTTCATCTAACAGAAAATTACATTAAAGGACTACGTCATTTGACATGGCTCATCAGAAAAACAAAAGTCTCATATTGGAAAAATAAGAGTTACTGCTTTAATTCTCAGGAAACTGGATACTCTACATAAGAGTTTATAAGATCATACCCTTCACATAGACAGTGAATGAAGGTTTTGCTTTCTCCCTGAAGTCCCCAAGGAGAACTCTCTCTACTTGGCCATGTCACTCTCCATTAGTCTGAGTAGAGGCTCTAGGTATTACATGCACACAATGCAATAAATATCACATAAAATGGTAAATCAAATAAGTTTTCTCTAAATTCTGTTCCTAAAATGAAAAAAAAAAACACACACACACACACTTTAAAAGTGGTTTAAAGAGCATTTCTAAAAAATGGACATTTTCAAATAGTTAACTTCTTCAACAGCTTTCAAGATTATTTCACTACCTTTCTTTTTCCAAATGATAAAGTGGGCTCTATATTATGTTACAAAAATGTCCATATTCATACAGATGGCAAGTCTGGGAATTGAGATTCAAATCTGTCTTCATTCCAAGCTTAATTTTCTCCATAATAATCACAGCCCCCCCCCACAAAGTAAACAGAGATATAATTTCATGGCACAACTAAGATTTTGTTGCTTAAACAAGTATGTGGTAAGATGATGAGATAAGAATAACATATAGGTAGGCTGACATTAACAAAACATATCTATAAATGTAGATAAAGTCAAATGTAGAAAAAAGAAAAAAGAAATGCAGGTCAGAAAGACCCAAACTTAGAAAAGAAGTTAAAGTGGTTTTTTACATCATTCTAAAGGGTGATGCATCTGTTCATCCTTAGAAAATAAGAAAGAGGAGTTTAAAACAAACAGGTTTCATATTTAATAAACTAAGGGCAAATATTATTTTTATCCAGATGAGATTATACTTTTGTACATACTCATTATCCTATATAATAAAAAGCTAACATGCAAATTGATGGAACAGCAGGACTGCTCACTATAATACACAATGACCACCAGAGGGCAGACACTCAATGCAGGAGCTGCCCCCTGGTAGTCCGTGTGCTCCCACAGGGGGAGTGTTGCTCAGCCAGAAGCTGGGCTCATGTGGTGGTGGGCTCATGTGGTGGTGGTGGGAGCCTCTCCTGCCTTCACAGCAGCGCTAAGGCTGTCTGACTGCCAGATTAGGCCTGCTCCCTATGTAGAGTGGGCCTAAGCAATCAGTCGGACATCCCCTGTGGGCCCTGGGGCGCAGGCCAGGCTAAGGGACCTTCCACCCCAAGTGCACAAACTTTGTGCACTGTGCCTCTAGTAAAATAATAAATAGTTTCCCAATGAATTCAAATGACACATGTGTCATACATTCAATTATCATATATCGTGGCTCTAATCCTGGATTTTCTATTTGATGCACTGAGCCATTTGTATAATACCAGGTGGATACCACATTGATCTGTTTATAGTGGCTTTCTTATATGTTCTTGTGGAGACATGTTTTCCTATATTATTGTTTTTCAGAATATTCTAGCCCTGAGTACTCTTTGGTACTTGTGCTTATAAATGTTAAGATTATTTTATTCAGTTTTACCAATGCATGCACTAAGCACATATTATCAGAATTCTAACTAATAGTTCCTTAAATATATGGCTTTTTTCTGTGAAAGTTACATTTTTTAAATTTTAAATCATTCTGTGTAGAGCAAAAGTCTCTTGTTAATTTTTTTAAATTGATTTCAGAGAGGAAGGGAGAGAGAGAGAGGATGATGATGAGAGAGAATAATTGATCCGCTACCTCCTGTACTCTCCACACTGGGGATCAAGCCTGCAACCCAGGCATGTACCCTGACTGGGAATGGAACCATGACGCTCAACCACTGAGCCATGGCAAGAGCACAAATCTTTCCACTTCCTCTCTTCTTTCCTGAATCATCATTTGTTTTTCCCTCTTTGGGGCATTATTCCTATCCATGTACAAATATTTTACCTATTTTTAAAAAACCAACCTACTTTTTCAGACTTTCCCTCAGTCACCACTCTATTTCTCTATTTTTCTTTATAATAGAACCCCTTCAAGAGTTTCCTTTTCTCTCTCGTCATCAATATTTGACACAAATGACCATACTTTGCATTTTCTTCATTTGGCTTTTCCAATGTATTGTAGTGAATTTTCTCCTTTGTTGCTGCTTATTTAGCTCTCTAACCCCTGAGATCAAGGTAGCTCAATCCTGAGACTCTTCTGTTATATAACTCCCACTTCCTTAGTGGTGTCATATTTGAGGTGTTGAATTTAAATGCAATCTATATTATGAAGATTCACAAATATATATCTATAATAATAAAATGCTGATTAGACCAGATGTCCTTCTGGACAAGGCCAGGGCTGTGAGGGACAAGCCCCTTGCATGAATTTTGTGCATCAGGCCTGGTTTGTATCCATCCCAGGTTTGTATATCTATTTAGTTCATGACCTATCTACCTAAATATTTAATAACATCTTATATTTAGCAACCTTAGCAAATTCTCCTATTAACACAAATCTGATCTCATGGTGCTCAAACCTTATATTTCTTGAATCCCACTTGCCTTACCAGGCTTAGCCTTCTGTGATTTCAGTCACAGCCATCACTCACTGTACACAGACATTTTCACATGTATTCTAATACCCCAGGCTTGTCTCAATATATTCTTTCTCCCTAAAATGATACCTCCTTCACCATTTCAATGTGTTGAATTTAGTCCCACCTTTCAACTCTATTTCTAGTAACCACAAAATGCTTATTTTCCTCTTCTGATTAATCTCTCCTTGCCTCAAATTCTAGTACTCTTATTTTGTATTTCTACTTAATTTTATTGTTGTTTTCCACCCCGCTTAGGAGTAGATTATGTTAAATAAGAGACTCTTTATTTTCCAGAATTTTACATAATCTGGTATCAATATTTAGGGCATGTATATTATAATCATTATGTAATGAAAAGAATAATGGATTGGAAAAGTTTTCTAAATAGGTCTGGAAGAAGTTTTGAGTGGAAGTTTTTTTAAATAAAACTGTGATATAAGTGTATTTTTTGTGTGGCACCTCATTTATTTTCTAGCTTTTTTAGGGGAAAAAAGTTAATTAAGGGTTCCAGTTAGATGGGTTATGGTTAATCAAGATTGACTGTACTAGAACTACAATTCTTAAAATGACACACATAAACTTGGTTAACTTATTTCGTTTGGAGCTACATATTGCATTCTAGTCAGTGGTTAAATAACCCAGGAGGGGCCCAGGCTAACTGAGTCATAACATGACTGTGGTCCTTTAGACAAGATTAAGGGGTGTCAATACCTGGAGAGGCAGCCCTGGAAGTCTCAGTCTCCAGATATGTGAGTAAACAAAGTGCTTGTATATCCACCATTAAACCTTCAGATGGTATGAGAAACCCAAGAGAAAATTTCCCATTGAGCTCAGGCAACCTATACAACCACGAATACATGGAAGATAGACTATAATCTCCCTTTTTAAAAACTCGGTATCTTTAGCAGTCTAGATTTGTGGTAAGAGCCATATAGCTTGTTGTATTAGAGACATATAAAGATCAAAGAAAATATTCAAAAGTTCAAGCAGATAAATCCTCTTCCTCACATAAAACTTCTTTGCATGTCTTCATAGGTATATAATTGTCCTTGCTTGTATTTAAATATTTTTATCAGGTGTTGCCTAGCAGCAAACAAACACTTGCATGTCTAGATTAGAGCATGGAAATAACTGAACAAGCCTGGGGGACAGTGAGGTTGCATTGTCTACATAATTAGCCCTCTGCTCCTCAGGCCCAGCTTAGTTGATGTATCTGGAAACATAATTACGACATATTTAAATACTCTTTAAAATACATTATTCTTCAGTTCCTAACAGCAGAATTATAGAAGGAAAAATTCAGTTTTAAAATCAGTAGTGCTTATAGATGTCAGATTATAATTTTTAATAAGTGAATGCAGTAATTATAAAATTAGCAGCAATTTAACCAATATAATTTAAAAAGAAAACATTACACAATATTAAGAAGTATAGACTATAAGAAATAAAACAAGTTCCTATCAAATCAACTCATAATATAAACATTCTTATTTAGATAAATAATCAAATATTTTTACATCAACAAATTCAGACTATAATTTACATATTTATTATAGAAAAAAAACACACATATAACACAAAATTTACTATCCGAACCATTTCTAAGTGTGCAGTTCAGTGGTGTTAAATATGTTCACAGTTTCCAGAACTTTTTCATCTGGCAAAACCTAATGTCTACATCCATTGGTTTCTCTGTCTCACCCTCCACCTAGGCCCTGGCAACCCTCATTTTATTTTCTGTTTATTATTCTGACTACTCTAAGAGCCTCATACAATACTTGTCTTTTGTGACTGACTTATTTCACTTAGTATAATGTACTCAAGGTTCATCCCTGTTAGAGCATGTGTCAGAATGTCCTTCTATTTTTAAGACCGAATAGCATTCATTTGTATGTGGATACCACATTACATCTATATATCCATCCCCTGAAGGACACATGGGTTGTTCTCCCCTCTAGGCTATTGTGAATAGTGCTCCTGCAAACATGGATGTGTGGATATGTCTACAAGATTCTGCTTACATTTCCTTGGGATATATACCCAGAAGTGGAATTGCTGGATCATGTAGTAATCCTGCTTTTAACTGGAATTCCCCTACTTTTTTCCACAGTGACAATATCATTTTTCATTTCCACTAATTTCTCTGCATCCTGGAGAACACTTGTTTTCCGAGTAGCCAGCCATCACAATTGGTGAGGTGATACTTCATTGTGATTTTTGTATTTCCTTAATGATTAGTGATATTGAGCATCTTTTCCACAAGCTTGTGGTCCATTTGTATGTCATCTTTGGAGAAAGATGATTTGCATTGAGATAATCTTTTAACCAGCCTCATATATGCACTATATTCTCTAAACAAAAGACAGAATTCTTTTTAAAAAATCAAAGTCAATAAGGTTTATTATCTGAATAGAAGGAATATGTGAAATACTTCTCAGCAAATTTTATTTTGGTTTGCCTTTAGCTTGTTTTCAGACCTAACTGGGTAGTAAAAGAAAAAGAAGGATGCATTGAATTTGCTGTAAATAAAAGCCTGACCTTGGTTTGATTTAATGAGGAAATTCAGGTTACCCAGGAATGGGTTAGAGATGGAGAAGCAGTAGGTACTAATACCTCAGATCTGGGTACTTGAGGACCAGCAGAGGGCCTCACTAACCCTGAGGTTGTGGTCTTTAGATCACTAGGGATTTCCTTGAAATCATGAGTCACCTGAACTTCAAAGCCTAAATCATTCTCTTGCTTTAAACTTTATTTTTAAAAAGCCCTCTTTGTTGCTCTTTACCTCACTATTCTGATCATTTCTTAGGCTTGGTTACAACCACTCGAACAGTATACTGACTGTTTCTTCTGTGCCTTAAAAATCAGTCCCAACCTTCTTCCCACATTTTCATCTCTGCATGGGCTTCCTTGTCCTCAGTCCCTCTTACCAAATTTCTCTTTTGAATAGAATTGATCATTTCTTTTCTCATCCTAGGTTTATTATCTGCCGCCTGTTTGATTACTGCACATACTTGTCCTTTTTCTGGAAACTGCCTCCCTTCTATTTTCAAAGTTATTCTTTTTCCACTTTACCTTGAATTTCTAATGACTTCTGACAATAATAGTACCCTACCGTTTTTGTCAGAGTTGATTTATCCAAGGTTGAGCCAATCTGAATTCATCCCTAGGGAGAGAGGAAGTCCCTCTCAAGTGGCAGTTTTATGAGATTTGAAGATCCCAATCCTATGAAAGATCTACAAACAGAAGAGATACAATCAAAGGGTGTCAGGATCCTTAGGCTAAACTGACTCTGGCATTCTATATTTGGGCAATCCACCTCTCAGTCCCCACTTTGCCAGAAGTAATTTGAATGGATGTCTATTACTTGCAAAACAGAACACACAAAATTAATGTTTGTCACCTGTGACATTGCATCACCTTCCTTTTTATGAGCTCCTACATCTGGCATGGTTGGGCCTGAGTGTCTCTTTGCCCAGCTAGTGTGATCTTCCCACAAGGCTTTCCCAAAATCACTGAAGCAAATAGATCCCTGTTGTCCTGTGAAAATGTCCCCTAGGAAGTAGATTTTCAAAGACATTTGCAAGACTTCATTTTTCCTTTCAGCAGATTTCTGTCACTAAAATTGGCCCTTCAGCATGCAATTTAGAAGAGGCCTCATATCTGTCTGCACTCACGTTTTCTGATGACGGGTCTGTGTACATTATCTTATTCTCTAGGCCAAAAACAAAGTTCATGGAGGTTTCGTATGAGTGGGCATGTTTCTCATCTTCTTCCAGGCTCCTGGGAGTTCACCTGAACTTGGCTTCTGATCAGAGTGGACTTATATTCAGATTAGCTCAAGACATTAGGTTTAAAGACAGGAGAACATGCTTAATGTGATGAGCTCTGGGCTATAGTAGAGGAGTGGTCCACAGTTCCGTGAATGTGCTTTATAAAAATAAATCAGAATCTGACATTTGTAATGAGTCTACAACCAGGGACTTTCAGCAACTCATTTCACAGAGCTCTAGCTTCATGCTGATGTAAGGAAACAGTTCAGATAGCTCGTGAGAAATACAGCTCTGTACATGCTAGGAAAATCCTTTGTGTTCTTTGTTCCCATTGAAGGTAATCCGAAACAGGCCAAAAATCCCAGGGCAACACCTCTAGTCAGTATGTTCACACCTGCTTCCAGCAAATTTCCATGCAAATTCTGAATGTTTGATTGCTCAATATCCACAGACGAAACGCAAGGGCTGGAATAGTCGCAGCAGGCCTTCCCATGTGTGACTCCCAAAACCTGCTTATTTGCCAACAGCTGCAATCTTCTGATCTCCAACGTTAAACTTGCTTGGAGCCCAGCCTTTGTTTAGATCAATTAAAGTGCTCTGGGCAAGATGCTTGTCTCTTCCTTCAATGGACTTTTTTTTTTCTCTGAGTTGACAGTAATGTATTTACTATAAAGAGAAACTAACCAATATGAGAAAGCTTATTTGGGGGATTAAAGACAAGGCTGTGTGGTTCTATAAATTCAGCTTTCCTCTCATCTTTTTATTCATGTGTTGAAAATATCATTGGAAACTACTTTTGGGCACCATGTGCTTGAATCTTGTGTTAGCTGCTAATCAAAATACAGGGTGTCCCAATAAAGTATATACACACTTTAAGAGCTGATAGCTCAATTTTGAAAATGAAATTTATTTTCATAAACACTGCCTTTATAATTACAAAAGTGTATGTATACATTTCTGAGGGGAATCCTTTATATTATTTCACTGTAAAAAATATACTAGCATGTTTGAGGGGGGAAAGAGAATGTTTAAAGATCTTACAATTCCTATTTTGACTGAACTTCTTAGGGAACGTAGGCCTTTTCCTTCTTAGTAAAATTAGGGAAAGTTTTGAAATCATTGGTGCCTAGTACAGTGTGAAGGGTGAGTGTGGACCTCGATCTTAAGCTGAAACAAAGGATAGAAGGGACAGGTAAACTGTAGGAGTCCAAATGATAATGTAGTCTGCCATAAGTGATCTCGATTTGCTTGACTCTTGTCCATAGACCTTAAATTATGACCTATTTATTTAGCTTTTCCTTTAAGTTAATATTCACTAATAACAAATACAGAATCTTGGCTCTCTCCTTTTACTTAGTTTACTCAATTTCTCTAAAATGACTTTTCTTCATTTATTAAACTGTTATAAGGATACATATAAGGTAATTGTATACAATGCACAGTACCTGGCACAAAAACACTTGGTAAGCAGTATACTCTCATGATCCCTAGGCTGAGGAGAAAGAGTACCTGTGGTTCTCAAATATTACAAGATATTTGTCTTAAAAAAAGAAAGAAAGAAAGAAAGAAAGAAAGAAAGAAAGAAAGAAAGAAA
>JAAGEH010000293.1:12676611-12726999 GCA_011751065.1 Lasiurus cinereus
AAAGAAAGAAAGAAAGAAAGAAAGAAAGAAAGAAAGAAAGAAAGAAAGAAAAAGAAAACCACAAGGCCTTTTGGTAAATTAGCCTTTTACCAAAATGCAAGGATTTTCTTCCCACTCTGGCCAATTTACAAGTGCTGCCTGTCCTTTAACTGCCCATGAGCTGGTGTGATGACTCTGTGTCTGGTTTTGCCTATTGGCCTGCCCTAATTAGGCTATTTCTTTGCAAACGTCTCCTCTGATTGCCTTACACCCATGTGTTCAGCCTGCTGTTCTCATTTCCCTGACTCCTGAGCTGATGTTACTATCCTTCAAATTGAGGGCGCCCTGAGGACAGAAACCTGCAGGGCAGCAGAATGAATTTAATCCCATTGTTAGTTTCTATTCTAAACTGCTCAGCAAGCAAAGAGCAACTCCTTATAGAAGGCCTTGCTCCTGAGACTGAAAGGGTAATGAACTGTAAAACCACATGGCTTAGTCCCCTAAAGACATATTACAGTGTTAACTTCCTACAAACATGGAAACAGGGAGGGTGCCATCTCCTGCCGATCCTCTCCTCACAATCCCCATATAACTAATTCTGTGTCCTAAAAGTCTCCTTTCATTGGGAAAAATATTAAAATTTAAGATGAACAAGAAAAAAAAAGAAACATTCTCAATTCCTAGTTGTAGGAAACTGATAGGTATGGTTTAATTTTCCTCCCAGTAATTCCAAAGAGTTGAAACTTTAACCTCGGAAGGTAAATGGAAGTTCTTTGCCTGTGGATTGAAAGAGAACACAAATACAGGTTACACTTTCAACATGTAGGAAGCTCCATGCCAATGCTCTTCTTTTTCATATGACCTTTCTGCCTATAATATGATTTAAAGAATTCACCTTCAGTGCAGGTACCTGTCCCTTATAAAAGACCAACAGGCATTTTATATGTATATCAAGAAAAGACTCTTCTCATGAAAAAAAAACAAATCTTTTATGACAAATAAAACTAAAATAATAGCCTGGTTCTTTTTCTTTTCCATACATTCTGTTTTTTAAATAAATTTTTTTAGGGACAATTTTTAAATAAATTTTTTTAGGATCATTTGTGATGTTTTATTGGTCAATGTGGACCTAAAGACATCTTTTTTTCTCAGAACTTGGTGGGCCTTCATCCAACAGCAAGGAGAGAAGAAAGAAGATAAAGCTAACTTTTTTCATTTGGTCCATGGTACAATTTTTGATATCCTTTGGCTCTCTTTCAGATTGTAATATTGTAATAAATCAGACACCACTACAAATCTTGCAATGCTATTTCCATTATAGATTGTTCTCAAAGATAACTATTTTACTTATGACATGAAATTTCAGAACGCTTCTTCTGAAATTTATTTGGGGGACCAAATGCTATCACTCGAAGAAGTATGTATATGTGTCTCAACTGGAAATCTTGACTTTCAACTGTAAGGTTCATTATTAGTTTCCACAAGTCTCAGCAATCTTTTCATGAGAAATCCCCAATAAATCACATCTTCCACTGCAGGACCTAACCTGCAGTTTCATTTTTCTAAATAGAATATTTTGAAATATTTATTAGTCTTTGAAGAAAACCTTCATGCTAGTGCTCATCTGGCTTTTAATCTGCCACTTCCTCTTTCTTATTTGTCTCTGCTTTACCTGCATTACTAGTGACTCAGGTTGTTTTCCTGAGCAGAATGCAAGGGTGATTTCTTTCCCTGGTCCTTGTCCAGATGGATTTGAAGAATGAAGCCACAGACAAAAGGTGATAGGTGGAAAGGTTGGAAATTTGTTGGAAGTTAATACAAACTCCCATGAAGGTCCCAAGGGGTAACCCACAAAGCCCCTTTTTCTAAGGTTTATAAATGCTGTTCTTTGTCTCTTCATGCTCCCTTCTAATTGGACCTCTTCCTCACTTTATGCTCTTATGCCAATGGTCAGCAAACTCATTAGTCAATAGAGCCAAATATCAACAGTACAACAACGGAAATTTCTTTTGAGAGCCAAATTTTTTTAAACTTAAACTTCTTCTAATGCCACTTCTTAAAATTAGACTCACCCAGGCCATGGTATTTTGTGGAAGAGCCACACTCAAGGAGCCAAAGAGCCGCATGTGGCTCACGAGCCGCAGTTTGCCGACCACTGTTATGCTCTTCTAATGGCCATTCTTTTTGCAGAATATCAGCTTCAAGCTCAAACCCCATGGTGCTCCCTTTTTCTCTCCCCCTTATCTTGTAACATTTCTCTCCCTCCCATGAAAATCTGCTTTCCTCTTTCTGCCATTTGTCAGCATTTCTCTAACTTCTGTGAAAGTTTGTTCCCTTTTCCCCCATACTCTATGGCTTTTCCTTATCTTCTGTGAATGGATGTTCTTTCTCTCCCCTTATGCGGTAGCACCTTTTTTATTCTCTGCAAATATATGCCTCTGGTGTTGCCAAGCCCTCACCTATGCCTTCCTCCCCTAAGCTCCCTCTTTATTCTTAAAACTCCCTATACCTGCCTGCATTATCCCTAAAATTCCTTTCACTCGTGGTGTGAAATTGTATAGTTGTATGCACTACAACTGATTCTGCTTAGTCAGGGGGGGGGGGAAGTTGTCTGCACACAAAAATCCATTTAGCTGTTTGATGGAATTAACTGTCCTAAGAAATCCATAAACCATCAATCAGTCTGCATTTTGTGAAGGAATATGCTATCAGTTAAATTGAGTATAGATTAACCAGATACATAGGCTGGGTCAAGATACCAGAAAAGGCTAAAAAAATTGTATGAACTTTGAGGGCTAAAGAAGTACTTTTCTTCCCACCATCTAAGTTTTACTTAGTTGGGTTAATAATTCAAAAGACATATAGCAGATTAACAGAAGAAAATCCAGTTTGAATACATAGGTACATGGAATTCACATAAGCATGAACATTCCAAAGATAGTGAGGCAAAAATGGGCACATACCAGTATGTTATTTTGGTCTGAAAGAGAAGGAGGAAGAGAGGAGTGAGGAATCTAAGACTGCAAAGGGAATAGGCAATAAGTAATTGAGCAAGAGCAAAACTTACCTGCAGGTAAATTTTTATGAGGCAACTCAGAAACAATGGGGCATGCTGGTGATCCAGTCAACAGGCCCCTGCTTGGAGCCTTCCCATCTACTTAATTTCAATTAGGCGAAGGTGAATAAGCTCAGATTTCCTTCATGGAGCAGGTTTTTCTATATGAATCTCTTGGTCAGGAAAGGGGGAGGGTCAAGTGTTCTTTTGGAGTTTTGTTTCTTAAGAAGCAGCTTAAAATCAATATCTCAAAAGCCAGTTTTAAGGTGGCAAAACTTGGTCCCCTTCAGACTAAAGAGTTAAATCAAAGCTATTCACTCTTATTCAGATGATCAATGACTACAAAAAGTATTGATGAGTGAATAAAGAGCATTTATTTGATTCAAGTTCTTTAATTTAGGATATAATTTGCTAAACTTAGCAAGTCATGTTGTGGGGGGGGAGAAAAACACAACTAACATTTGTTTTGTGCCTCAACAGGTGTTTCACATGTTAACTCCTTTCATCTTCACAACCTTGTAGTGAAGGTATTATTATCTTCAATTTGCAGAAGGGAAACTGAAGCTAAGAGAGGTTAAGTAATTTGCCAAAGGGCATAATGCTAGGAAATGGTAGATACTGGATTTGAAATTAAGTCTGACTAAAAAGCTTATACCTTCCTTGTGGCCTGCTGCCCAGGCAGGAAGCAGTTTCGCATCCTTAGCTAATTCATGGGGTTGCAACCAGGGTCCTAATGTGATGTTGTGATGAGTCATCGAGGCCTGACTCCAGCCAGTGCACACATTGGCAGGTCAGGTCTACCTACATGCAGGAAAAAAAATAAATGGGCTTCCACCAATAAATAATATTTTAAAATATTGAGTTGGAAAATAAGTTCAAAAAATCAAATTAATGTGTTTCATTGGTTTTTCTCTTTGAATCGGGAATAAATTCACTTAATAAATAAATAAGAGGTATCCAGCATAAAAGTCTGCCTTTACCTTGAATCCTTGTGCCAGTCCCCACCCTCCTTTCTCTCAGATGTAAACCCTTGTTTCATGTAAACCTCAATGTAATTTTTACAAAAGGTCACAAGATACACATTGTTCAGCACCAAGTTTTTTATCTCACATGACAAAATGTCTTAGAGATCTTTTGTTGTGAATAAATTGTTTAAATCAGTCTTCTACCAATAGACATGTCTTTCCAATTTCTTGCCATTTCAATTTTGGTTTCTTTGCTCTACATTCACATTTTGTTGGGTAACTCTCTCTTTCAATGAATAAACTAGTTCCTTCATCATTTCCAACATGTTTAGGCATATCTATAGGTAAACTATATCAAAGAGGGATTTCTGAATCAAAGAGTAAATGAATTTGCAGTTTTCTTACATAATAAGTAAGTAGCTGTCCTTAGGGGCTGGAGCTGCTTGTATGTCCACCTGCAGGGTGTGAGCATGCAATTTTCTCAGGGACTTTCAAAACAGAGGATTTTTTAAAAAATCAAATTAGGGGAATTTTGCCATTCTGATAGAGCACAAAAAATGCTGATAGTGTATTTCTTCCACTATATGTTGTACTCGGTTATGGGTTGTATATGTAAAACTACTATAAATAAGTATTAATGTGTACCTTACTACTTTGTTGAAATCTCTCAATCCTTATGGTGGTTTTCAGTTAATTTACTTAGACTTTTCCAAGTAGGTGATGACAGTGTCTGCACAAAGTGATAACTTTACCTTCTTTACAAACTTAAGCTTTTCTTTTTTTTTCTATTTGTGGTGGCTACTGACTTTAGAACAATTCTATCTAATAAAAGAGTAATATGCAAATTAACCATCACTCTGCTATACCCACAAGCCACGCCCACCAACCAAGGAGGAGTGAGTACATAAATTAACCCCAACCAAGATGGCTGTGGCCACTGTGGGAGGAGGAGGCTTGGGTTTCCCTGGCAATGGAGGAAGCCAAGCTTTCCACACACCCTGGCAGGCCCAGGCCTCCACTCAAGGCTACAATGTTTTAATTATAGAAGATAAATAAATCCCAGATACCAGGGCCTCCCCTTGGGTCACATGGGGGCGAAGGGGGACATGGCCAACCTGAAAACCACCACAGGCTCCTCACCAAGGCCACCCCATGTCCCAAGGGAACCCCTACCCTGATCCGAGATACCCTTCAGGGCAAACCAGCTGGCCCTCACCCATGCACCAGGCCTCTATCCTATCTAATGAAAGAGTGATATGCAAATTGTCACTCCAACACACAAGATGGCTGTCCCTATGTGGTCAAAGATCCTGCCCCCATGTGGACACAAGATGGCCACTATAAGATGGCCAGCAGTGGAAGGCAGTTGGGAGGGACCAGGCCTGCAAGGGAAGGCAGTTCTCGGCGATCAGGCCAGCAGAGGAGAGCAGTTGGAGGTGATCAAGCCTGCAGGGGAGGGCAGTTAGGGGTGACCAGGCCAGCAGAGGAGGGAAGTTGAGGGTTACTGGGCCTTCAGGGAAGGGCAGTTGGGGGGAACCAGGCCTGCAGGGGAGAGCAGTTAGGGGAGACCAGGCCTGCAGGGAACAGCAATTAGGGGCAAACAGGCAAAACAGTTTGGCATCAATTAGGCTGGCAGGGGAGTGGTTAGGGGGTGATCAGGCTGGCAGCCAGAGGTGGTTAGGGGCAATCAGGAAGGCAGGCAGGTGAGCAATTGGGAGCCAGCAGACCTGGACTGTCTGTCGGACATCCCTCAAGGGGTCCCAGATGGGAGAGGGTGCAGGCTGGTCTGAAGAACTGGGCTGAAGAACACACGCCCTCCCCACCCTGCCCGCCTTGTGCACAAATTTCAGGCACTGGGCTTCTAGTATTAAATAATAGTGCTGACAGTGTGTCTTCTTGACTAATTCTTGACTTTCATGGGGGTGTAGTTCATATTTCTTCATTAAGTATTCCACATTTAATCATCCATTTTTGTAAAATGTCACAGGGGTTTGTCACTGGGAGATAAGGAAATAGTACAATGACATGTTCCACTATCTATGGGTGAAATAAATCATAGGTACTCAGTGACCATCACCAAAAGGCCCTGAGAGAGGTGACATGATGATCAATGACATAGTTATATGTGCTTGGAGATTTGTACACTGAAGGGAGAACAGTGAAGTTTTCCCTGAACTATAAAAAAATGGAAAAAGAATATGTGTAAAAACTTCAGAAACACAAAGAGTCTATTGTCTTATAAATAAAGTGAGTCTAGGTAAAGAATACATGAGAACTCAGCAATATTATTATAAGTACTGTATTTTTTGGCATATAAGACAATGGGGCATATAAGACGACCCCTAACTTTTCCAGTTAAAATAGAGAGTTTGGGATATACTCTCCCTATAAGATCTGGCATATAAGATGACCCCCAACTTTTAAGAAGATTTTCCTGGGTTAAAAAGTCATCTTATATGCCATAAAATATGTTAAATAAAAAGTTTGCTTGTATTTGAGTGAACTCTTGCCCTGAGATTGATTATTCTTAGACTGGAGGCCTGGTGCACAAAATTTGTACACTCGGTGGGGAGGGGGAGGTTCCTCAGCCTGGCTGTGCCCTCTTGCAGTCCAAGAGTCCCCAGGGAATATCTGGCTGATGGCTTAGGTCCAGCGGTAGGACATCCTTAGTACCATCACTGCACTCGCCAGCCATGAGCCTGGATTCTGGCTGAGCGGAGTTCCCCCTGTGGGATTGGGCTAAAACTGACTCTCTGATATCCTTTGAGGGGTTCCAGATTGTGAGAGAGTGCAGGCCAGGCCAAGGACCCTCTCAGTGCATGATCGGGGATAAGGAGAAATGTGGGAGGTTGGCCAGCTGGAGGGCTCTAGGGCATGTCCAGCTCATCTGGCTCAGGCCTGATTGGCCAGATCCAAGCTGCAAGCTAACCTACCAGTTGGAGCATCTGCCCCCTGGTGGTCAGTACATGTCCTAGCGACTGGTCAACTGGTCGACTTGTCTGCCCCTGGTTGTCAGTGCATGTCATAGCAAGCAGTTGAGAGGCCTTAGCATATCATTAGCATAGTACACTTTGATTGGTTGAACAACCAACTGATCGACAGGACACTTAGCATATTAGGCCTTGATTATATAGGATTTACTTTTTCATATAGAAACTTAGTCCTTTTAGATGTTAAGATATGCTAATGAATAATAGAAAATTCAATAATATTTTTTTCTGTGCACATTCAAGGTTCATGTCTGTTTCACACGTGTTGTTCTATTTGCATACAGCATTGTTATCTCCACTTGAAAAATTTGATAAAAATTGCTCACAATTGGGATATACGCTACTGTTTCCTGTACTGATATCTGACAGGAAAACAGGTACCTTTGTTTGGTAGTGTGACAGGTTGAAGAAATAAATTTGATCCACTTTCTTTTGAAATAATCAAACTTCACTGTGGATTCTCTTGTGGGAATGGAAGAACGTTAGAATAATCAATGGGAAAAGTAGAATGTAAAATCTTAGCAGTTGAGGAAGGGATAGAAATCTTTCAGCTTGGATTAAGATCTGTCCTATGAGATTAAATGTACTGAGTCATTCTATTAAAGAAGGAAGTTGAACTAGATGACCCAAAGCTATACCTCACAACCAGGGTTGATTTTCAAAACTGCCAGGAAGTGATATGATAACCAGCTGGGTTTGGAAATCCACTGATCCAAGGTAAATTTTACAGCAAAATTATTGTTTTAAGCAGGACTGTAACAACATCCATTTCAGAGATAAATGCTATTTCCAGCTAACTGTCCACTGAAAAAGTGAGAGCTCTTTAATCAACCTATATATGCATTTCCAGACTTTAAAGAGAGGATTTTTTTTGTTGTTGTTGTTCTTATTTTTATTGCTCTTTATCCTTTGGAAATTCTGGATCACCTTTAAGTCTTTGTTCTAAACATTCCCTTATGAGTATATTTTACTGAAATATATCCTGAATTGCAATTTTCATGCCAAAAGGCAATTTTTTTCTTTTAGATATTGTGAAGAGTTTCATTAATATGAAATACTTCATTATTCAAGATTTGAATAGGGCCACTATAAAAATAATGGATGAGCCGAGACCGGTTTGGCTCAGTGGATAGAGCGCCGACCTGCGGACTGAAAGGTCCCAGGTTCGATTCCAGTCGGAGGCATGTACCTTGCTTGCAGGCACATCTCCAGTGTGGGGTGTGCAGGAGGCAGCTGATTGATGTCTCTCTCTCATTGATGTTTCTGACTTTCTATCCCTCTCCCTTCCTCTCTGTAAAAAATCAATAAAATATATTTAAAAAATGGATGAAATCTTTAAACAATGCTTCTATATGACTTTATAAGTGATAACACGTATCTTGCTTAACATAAAGTTTTATTTTCTTGTTAGATTTTCATTGCTTAATTTTCAAAAATAACCGAATTATTTTTCTTTCCCTTAAAATGTCTATTTTAAATTGTTTGGATAGAACAGTTTTAAATTATTTAGGTAGAAGCATCCATGTACATGGGTTAACTGCTTGAAGACTTGACTTTCACTTTAGTCTTTATTAACATAAACTTCGGTTAATAAAAAAAAGTTTAACCTTCAGATTGTTTTTTTTTTCTTTAATACTTACTTTTACTCTTATGCCAACTGATACGTTTTTAAAGCAGAAACCAAGAACCATTCCTTTGGATATTCCTAAGAAGGACTTTGCAGGAGAAAGATAGAGGGACATTCACTCACTTGCCCAACTTCTCCCATTAAGGTTCTAGGGTGTCGCTCTTGGCTCAAGTCCCACAGGTACAGCACTTTCCTCACTGCCCAGTGGGAGGGACCAGGACTGACAAGGACAAAGATTGGCTTCTTTTCTCCCAGGAAGTATTTGTGAGCTTGGACAGAGAAAGGTGCCTATATCAACCATAATGAAGCTTGATAGGGAAAATATTTCAAAGCATGATGGCCAGTTTTCTTCCATCTTAGGAAGCAATGAAAGGCCCAGGTGTTATTGTGGGAATTCATTCCAAAGAGTAGCTCACTGTGTGCAGTGATTATTCTGCCACTAAGGCGATGGCATGAGATTGGTCTCTTGGTTGAATTCCAAACTGAGCGCTGCCTGATTTACACACATTCCTGCATCTTCTCTTATAAGTACATCTCTGTAATTCTTCAAGTTCTGCCAAAGAGATGGAGGCACAACCTGACACAATTCTCACCCTGTCATTGGTGTTACAAGCCTGCCTGACCCGCACCAGCAACAAACAACAATCAGGGTTGGAGATGTCCTCTAATGCCAGCACCAGCAGGACCACCTGTTCTCTCTGAACCTGTAAAACTCAACTCTCTCAGCTCTGGGTCCCTAATCTTATCTTATCTGTTAGTCCCTTTGAACTTGAGTTCTAATGTTTTGGACATTGACCTTTTTCTTCATCTTTGATTTATATCAGACATTCATCTGTCAATGTCCCTTTGTCCCTCTCAACTCATCCTCTGACCTTATTGGTAGACAATTCTCCATGGGGGTCTCATGTTTCTGCCTATCTTGTGACATCTTTTTTTGTAGCAAATAACCTTAGAAATATAGTATCCCCTTTCAGTGCCAAGGGAAGACTTTTTTTTTCCCACCATCCAAGATAATAAGGACAATGGCTCTCTTCAAGGCAAAGATTGGGCAAGTTTGTTAGCAGTCCCTTTATACAACTGAGAATTTCCAAGGCTCAGAGTTCCTTAGGTGTAATGCACAATCACTGTGGTGCATGCATGAAGCATCTTTCTAGGCCTGCCTCTGTATCATCGCTGTAGAGTTTGTGAACAAAATTAATGCAGACATAAAGGTCATGATGCTACCTGCTCTGAGTGGTAAAGTTCTTTATTTCTGACCCAAGTCTCGTGTCTTCTGCTGGCATCTATGAAACTGACAGGCTGACTTGTGAGCTTGTGAGTGAGGTAAAATCAGAGTTGTCACAATTCTTGATATGCTTCAGTTGACATAAGCAGTATAGCTGACATTTTCTAGCGTTTATTTCCTTTTCCAAATTGCACCCTGATATCCCCTTTGAGAATTCTATATTCCCTATTGAATAATATCTCCTGAATGTAATTAGGTATTCTGTCCTTTCCTAGGTAAGAGATGGGGCATTATCTGAGCTAACCTCAATGGAAGTTAAATAGAATGACACAGAGTGGAAAACTGACTGCCACTCAGCAGGAAAAGCCATGCTACTCACACATGCTACAACATGGGTGAATCTCAATCCCCTAAACAAGTATTTCCCGCTATTTCTACCCATACTTTATCTAGAATCTATATTTTAATTGAACTCCACCTGTGATTAGACCAGGTTCCAACCATTTCCCATGAATTTTGTGAACTTTCAATATCTTCAAAATACATTTTCTTTAGCTTGAGTTGGTTTCTGTTAGCTTTAACAGAAGAATACACACACACACACACACACACACAAAAGAGTAGCATACTAATTGACTGTACCTTCATGATGCCCACCCGCCAATCAGGAGTGAGTATGCAATTAACCCAACAAAGATGGCAGGTTAATTTGCATACACAGGCGCCTAGCAGCCAGGGGTGAGGCGGGATGCCATGGTGACGATGCAGGCATTCCACAGCATCCCAGCCATGCCAGGCCTCTGGGCAGTGTGGGAAGATAGAAAGCCAGTTCTGGGATGGAGCAGAAAGGTGGCACCAGCCAGAGCAAAGGTGGTGCTGGCAGCCAGGGGAAGGAAGGCTCATTCTTGCATGAATCTTCATGCATTGGGCCTCTAGTATATATATAAAATGCTAATATGCAAAGTGTTCCCTCGGGAGTTTGACTGGGAGAACAGGAGTATGATCACTCATTATGACATGTGCTGACCACCAGGGGGCAGTATAAAACATGGCAGATGACCAGCACAGGCACTGGAGGAGCACTGAGGGAGTGAGGGAAGGAAGAGGCAGAAAGGTGAGCAAACTGCACCATGGTGGTACACAGGCAGTGAAGGAAGGAGGAGGCAGGGAATCTGATTGGCCCTGATCGCTGGCAAGGCCTAGAGACCCTACCCAGGCATGATTTCATGCACTGGGCCTCTAGTTTTAACATAAACAACCAGTCAGTGTCTATCACCTCACAAGTCTAAAATATAAATCCTTTGTGAGCAAAAACTTTGCTTTTCTTGTTTATTATTTTCTATTATGATAACTAGCAGATATTAAGTATTCAAAAAATTTACTGGCTAAATAAATGATCTTTCAATGAGTAGTTTCTGCCACTGAATATCTGCATTATTGGCCACAAACAATTATCCAAGATAGAAATTAAAAACATTAGAACCCAAGGGGATGAAGAAATAACTTCTCTTTGCATTTATGTGAGGCAAGTCTAATATTTCTCAGTATCAACCTAATAAATTCTCAGTGGTCAATAGACACTGAAAATCATTCCATATTAAATAAGAATTTAGTTAGAAAATAAATGTGATTACAATTATATAGAAAAATTAATAAATGTAAAAAATACAAATTAAAAAAATATAGGAATAGAATTTAATTCACAGCTTAATGAAATTTTTTTGAACAAATCAAATGAGATATAACCCATAACCTTAAAATAAGGCAAATCATAGTCTTGATTGCTTTTTGTCATCTCAACTGGGTTCTTTTTCTTTTAGAGTCTCTCTTTTTTTGTTTGTCTTAAAAATCACATTTTATTTTTCATCCTGGTACACTTTATATTACCAGTTTTCATAGTGAGCTACAGATCCAAGAGTTTCCATTTCAATTTCTATTAAAATTTATATCAAATGAATTATCCCTAGGTCTCTGATCAAATGCCTATTGTTATTGCACCAGAAGAATTTATGGTAGGTTCTCAGAGAAAGGGTTGATCAGACAGGGGTGTATCTGTGATGTGGCATGGGGCTGACAGCCCAGACTTACTCTTTTTGCATCCCTAGAAACTGCTGGTTGTCCATGCTTGCTGGATAATTAGAGGATAATTGGATATATTTTCTTGACTTTAGTGACAGCTACCAAGTTTGTCTTAAAAGAATAAACTGAATTCAACTTAATTATTTCTGAGACAAAGTGGTCAGTTTAGGTTATCAGCAAGAACAATCAAGCAGTCAACCACATATGTTTAAACTAATAAGCAATGGCTAATTTGCCTGTTTTTCTCTTATATTCAACACAAACTGAGCCAATACAATAGATGGGAAAGGAATCAGTGATAAGAAAATATATACATTTTGTACTAAGTTTGATCCCTTTTTGAGCTTGGTTAAGCCAAAAGTATGTGGCCTAAAATTTAAATGTTTCTCACTACACAACTCCTTTTGAATGAAAAGAAAGTGCAATAAAAAAAATAGTCTTGGACGCTTATTATGAACAACACCATTTAGAAGATACAAACATGAGTAAGATTCGATTACTGCCTACAGGAAGACTAACTCGGGAGAAAAGGAAACAATGTGTTTAGCACAAGGCCGGAAAAAGAACCATAAATGACAATATGAAATACAATAGTAATTAAAAAGAAGTGCTCTCTGGCTTGGAGACTGGGACAGAAATCAACGTGAGCAGCAAAATATAGCTGTGAAGGAGCACGGAACATTCTAACAATAGCATGTGGTCTGTGGGAAACGGGAGCAGGGGTGGGGATGCACATCCAGTGGGCTGGATGGGGAGAGGAAATAGAAGCAGCAGCAGCAGGTGTAAAGACAGGTGAGAAGCAGTCTGTGAAGGGCTTTCTGTGCCAGGCAGTCACAGTGCCGTTCTGTAAGGAATGACAGCTATTGCAGGTGGAGAGGGAGAAGCATACCGGTAATCAGAGTGATGTTCTGAGAAGATAATTGGTGGCTCCATGAAGGACAGACCACAAAGGAGACAGACTGAAGGCCAGCTGGAGTCTGCACTGTGATCACATCCATGCTTTAAGAGAATTTACCGTTGATTTGTAGGGTTTGGAGAAGGCACAGCACAGAGGAGACGAGTCCTGGTTAAGAGGGTTCAAGGAGAACTACTACACATTTATCAGAGTGGCTATAAAGTGGCAATGCTGATTGTTGGCAAGGATGGGTGAGATCAGAATACACATACATTGTTGATGAAAGATAAAATGGTACCGCGCTCTGGAAAAGTTTGGAGGTTTCTTGTGAAACTAAACATGCAATTGCCATGTGACCCAACAATTGCATTCACCCTGGAGAAATTACACCTTATGTTCAACAAAAACCCACACACAGATATTGATAGCAACTTTATTCAGAATAGCTCAAAACTGGAAACAGTCTGCGTGTCCATGAATAGATAAACAAGGAAATACACTGTACATACATACCATGAATGCTACTCAACAATAAAAAGAAAAGCCAATGATGCAAATGACTGGATAAACTTCACGGGAGTGCTGCTGGGTGAAAAAGCCTGTTTATAAAGGATAGGATCTCTATGATTTCATTTACAAAACAATTCTGAAATAACAAAATTATGGAAAAGGAGACTAGATTAGTGGTTGCCAGGAGGTAGGATTGGAGGGGCTGGGCAGGAAGCAGGAGAGTGTGGTTATCAATAGGCAGCAGGAGGGCTCCTGGTAGTCACGGAGCTGTTGTGTATTGTGTCTGTTGTAGTGGATACAGAAACCTCTGCATGTGCTGAAATTGAATGAAATTAAACATGTGTGTGTGCTCACACACAGAAATGAGCACAAGTTAAATGGGAAATCCAGGTAACACATGGCTGGCGTCAATGGTAGTATCCTGCCTGTGACATTGTTCTGCAGTTTCACAAGATATGACCATGGGAGGGAAACTGAAGAAAGGGTCCTTAGGGTCTCTGTATCATTTCTTTTCACGGCGTATGTGTCTACGATCGTTTCGATGAAAATTCCCATCAAAAACACTGACAGGACCAAGTGTGGGTGAAAATGTTGAGAAACTGGAAATTTCATTCGTTGTTGGTGAGAATACAAAAGGGTACCACCACCTTTTAAAGTGTTTGGTCAGTTCCTTATAAATGTAAACATACGTTTCCAGCAACCCAGTAATCCCACCCAAGACAGAGGAAATCATATGTTGACAAATAGCGAAACACACATACTCATAAGAGCATTATTCATAATCACCAACAGCAGGAAGCAACTCAAGTATCTATTCACCATGTAAATGGTAAACATTGTGGTACAGCGTTAGAATGGAAAACTGGCTGCCCCTCGATGGGAAAAGCCATGCCACCCACATATGCTGCAACATGGGTGACTCTCAAAAGAAGAAATTTCTCCTATTTGACTAGGCTAGGAGAAATTAGCCAGTCGCATGAATGCCTCTATGATTTTACTTATAGACAATTCTGAAAAGGCAAAACTATCAGAAATCAAGACCAGCGGTTGTCAGAGGCTAGGGTGAGAGGAGGGAATAGATTTTAAGAGGCATGCATAAAGAAATCTTGTGAAGTGATAGAGACATTGTATGTCTCAACTGCAGTGGGGTTTCTGTCGTACAGACTTGTCGAAACTTATCAAACTATCCCTTAAAAATATAAATTTTATTGTATAAAAGTTATGCTTCACTTAAAATAAATTTAGGGAGACTTCTGAATAAATGATCAATAAGCTGAAGCAAGCTATTTATCTATATGGCAGCACATAGAATATGTAATAAGAATGCCATTTACAACAACATCAATAAGAAACAACTTACCTAGGAATAAATGTAATAAATGCACCTACCTCTACACAGAAAAATAAAAAAACATTACTTAAAATAAAGAAAATCTAAATAAATGAAAGATATAGCAAGTTCATTGATTGGAAGACTAAATTTATTAACAAATTGATCTGTGGACTCAATTCAATCTCACACAAAATCTAGGCAAGTTTCTTTTTTAAATGAAATGAGAAACCACTTTTAAAAGTTCTATGGAAATACAGAATGCTAAAAAGAGTCAAGGCAATCTTGAAGAAAAATGTTGGAGGATCTATACTCCCTAATAGTAAAACTTACCAGTATCATAAAGCCATAGTAATTTAATGGCTCTACTATTGGCTCAAGGATGGACAAAAAGACATATCCATATTTATGGATAGGTTTATGACAAAGGTGATCATAAAAGTCACTGATAAATGTGGGATTAATTTGATAATTAATCCAGGTAAGACAATAGCTATTAGAAGAAAACAAAGGAGACTCTAGTATCATGACCTTGGGATAGGCAAGTATTTCCATAACAGAACACAAAAAGCTATAACTACGAAAAAGATTAGATTTTATTCCATAAGAACTGCCATGAAAACATGCTGTTGTGAGAGGACAAAGCTCAGGACCTGAGAAAATACTTGCACTGTATATATATTTTATAAAGGAGCTATATCCAAAAGTTAAAAAAAAAAGTCTACAGACCAAGAAATCCAAGAGGAGAAAAAGGCAAATTTCTTAAAAAAAAACAAAACAGGATATACAAACAAACAAAAATCTTATGTAAAAGTGCCCAGTTTCATCAGTTATCTCAAAAATACAAATTCAAACCTCAATACAAGTGCACAACCAAACGGAATTACAAAAAGAAAAAAAAAAGAATTAAGCAATACAAAGTGACAAAACATTAGCAAAGATGTAGAGCACTGAGATTTTTCTACTGCTGGTGTGAATAAAACATATACCACCACCACCTGGAAAAACTGACATTATCTATTAAAGCTACTCATACTCATGTCCTAAGACTCAGTAGTTTTACTCATATTATACTATATAATAAAAGCCTAATATGCAAATTGTCTGATCTATGGTAATGAAAATTAAAATAGGGGTTTTCTTTGTTTGGGGGTAAGGGTAAGGGAGGTTTCTGAGTGTGGTTATGGCCCACATCTTCATCAGGGTGGACAGTTAGACAGGTATGTTCAACTTGTAAAAATTTGTAGAACAGTAGCTTAGGACTTGTGTATCTTCCTGTATATACCTTATAATTCGCTATAAGTTTATAAACAAAATCAGAGTACCAGACACTCATTAAAAATATAGCATCAATTCTTTAGGGACATACCATTATATCAATTTTCACACATGTAAATCAAGAATAAGTAAAAGCTATAAATACTCAGGGGGTTTCTTCTAAATGTTACAGATACATTTTTTTTTAAAGAATATGCTTCTCAGAACTTAGCTAAATTTTGCAATGTGGTAATGACAATATATATTTGAGTAAAAACCTATCTTGGCTAGCCTAAATGATAAAAGCCTAATATACAAATCGACCAAACAGCAGAATGACCAGTTGATATGACACACATTGACCACCAGGGTGCAGATACTCAATGCAAGAGCTGTCCCCAGACTGCAGGCCCCGGGCCAGCCGAGGCAGGTACCAGCGGGGGGGCCCCCGATTGCCCCATTGTTTGGCCCACAGATCAGCCATGATCACTGGACCCTACCTATGCATGAATTTTGTGCATGAGGCCTCTAGTTGTAAATAATGCTGCAACAAACATAGAGTGCATATGTCCTTTCAAATTAGTGTTTTGGGTTTTTTCAAATATATACCCAGAAATGGAATTGCTGGATCATAAGGAAGTTCCATTTTTCACTTTTGAGGACCCTCAATATTGTAGCAGTCTGTATTCCCACTAACAGGGCAGGAGAGTTCTCTTTTCTCCACATCCTCACTGATACTTGTTTGTTGATTTTTTTTTATGATAACCATCTTAACAGGTAGGAGGTGATACCTCATTGTGTTTAATTTACATTTTTCTGATGATTAATGATGTTGAGCATATTTTCATGCCTACTGGCTATATGTATATCCTCTTAGGAGTGTCTATTTAAATTCTCTGCCTACTTTTTAATTCAATTATATTTTTGGTGTTGAGTTGTGCAAGTACCCATCATTAGATGGGTGGGTAAAAAATCGTGGTACATATATACAATTTAATATTACTCGGCATAAAAAAGAGCGAAATCTTATTATTTATGACAGCATGGATGGACCTGGAGCTTATTACACTAAGTTAAATCAAGGAAAGACATAAATGCCATCTGACTTCACTTCTGTGTGGAATCTAAAGAATAAGATAATGGAGCAAACAAAAGAGAAACTGAATCACATACACAGAACAACAGACTGATGGCTGCCATATGGGAGGGGATGGGAGCTGGGTGAAAAAAGTAAAGGGTTTATGAAGTACATAAACCTAATAAAAGAATAATATGCAAACTGGCTATTATTCCAACACACAAGATGGCTGCTCCAATGTGGTGAAAGATGACTGCCCCTATGTGGACACAGATGGCCACCACAAGATGACCAGCAGGGGAGGGCAGTTGGGGGTACCAGGCCTGCAAGGGGGGGCAGTTGGGAGTGATCAAGCCTCCAGGGGAGGGCAGTTAGGGGTGACCAGGCTGGTAGAGGGAAGTTGGGGGCAACTGGGCCTGCAGGGAAGGGCAGTTGGGGGGGACCTAGGCCTGCAGGGGAAGGCTATTAGGGGTGACCAGGATGGCAGGGGAGCAGTTAGGCATCAATCGGGCTGGCAAGAGAGTGGTTAGGGGGTGATTAGGCTGGCAGGCATAAGTGGTTAGAGGCAATCAGGAAGGAAGACAGGCGAGCAGTTGGGAGCCAGCAGTCCTGGATTGTGAGAGGGATGTCCAACTGCCCATTTAGGCCTGATCCCACGATTGGGCCTAAACGGGCAGTCGGACATCTCTCAAGGGGTCTGACTTGAGATTGAAGAGGGTGCAGGCTGCGTGGAGGGACACACATCCTCATGCACAAATTTTGTGCACCAGGCCTCTAGTCTATATATATAAAAAGCCAGTGACCTGAATACCAGAACGACCAGTTGCTATGATGCCCAATGCAGCCAGCAAACCGCCCAATTGGGAAATGGGGCCAGCCAGCCATCCTCCTGTGGCCACTGCACCCCGCCACCCTGTCCCCGATTGCCCCCCACCCCAAAAGGGGGCAAGGCTGGTCAACCAACCTCCTGTAGCTCCTCCTCCAGCCGGCCCCATCCTCTATGTGCCCCCACTACCCTGATTAGCCCACAGCCCCTGTCTCTAGCCAGCTCTACCCCCAATCAGTCTCTCCACTCTGATTGGGAGTGGGGCTGGCTGGGCAACCTCCCATGACCCCTCCCCAGGTTCCAACCCCTCACCGCCCACAGCTCCTCACCACTGCCGGTCCTTCCCCCAATTGGCCTCCCTACCCCAATTGGTGGTGGGGCTTGCCAGCCAATTGCCTGTGGCCTCTCCCCCCCAGCCAGCCCAGTCCTGATTGGAACCTGATCAGAGTGGGCTGGCCAGCCAACCTCCTGCCATCTCCTCCTCCCCAATCTGCCAATTGGGACCAGGCCAGCCAGACCCTGTGTATGAATTCATGCACTGAATTAGTACATCAATATAATCACAAAAATAGTCACCAGGATGTAAAGTACAGTGTAGGGAAAATGGTCAATAATCTCTACATATAAAAGGCTAATATGCGAAGTGTCCTCTCGGGAGTTCTACTGGGAGTAGATTGCATGCTATGATGTGCGCTAACAACCAGAGAGTGGCGCAGAACAAAGGAAGACTGGAAGGCCCTGATCAGCCCTGATCACTGGCCAGGCCTACGGACCCTAACCATGCTCAAATTTCATGCACCAGGCTTCTAGTATTGTAGTAACTATAGAGTTAGGTGTGTACTTGAAATATTGGTGGGATCATTTTATAAAGTAGATGATTGTCTAATTTGCTATGCTGTACACCTGAAACTAATACAAAATAATAGTGAATATCAACTGTGAAAATAGGAGTAGAAACCTAAACATAAAATAAAAATTAAAAAAAGTAAAAATAAAGAGTAGAAACCTAAACATAAATTTCAAATGACTCCATTTTAATTTGGATAATTTTAATTTTATAATAATAGCAAAATAGGCAAGCAGAGGCCTTCTCCTGAAAATAAGATTAGTGGCATATATTTGCATGATGACTGAAATTTTCCCAGAAATTCAGGAATCTAAGCCTTCAGTGTGTATCTCAGTACTATTAGTTGGCATCCTTCCAAGTACGAGAGCAAAGGAGTGAAAACATTAGTCATTGCCAGGTTCTCAGTGTATTTTTTTGGACCACCAGTTAGAAAATTCCATGTTTATTTAGTCAACCAGTCTGTTTTAAATTTTTCTGTGTAAATCCACCATTTGTGTTTAAACATTAAATCATTTAAAATAAAGTTTCTATTAATTCAACAAACTTATAAAGAATATAAGGTAATTACTGAACCCTGTAATTATTATAAAATTACCTAACAAAAAAGACCTTGCTGGCCTTTTCAGAAACTTCTCTTTGGAGTAATAGAACACACACACACACACACACATACACACACACACACACACCAGTGTGCTCTGGTTGGGGAAGCAGAAGGTTGTGAAGAAGTGACTAGTTTACTGAGTGAAGAATACACAGAAATTTATTTGGAAAATGAATGACCATGCTTGCAATAAAACTCTAAAATATCAAATGCAAGATGGCCACAATATCCTCATGGTCAAGGAGCATACATGCACACAATTTATTGGATTACTGCAATCTCTCCAGCATGACACCTAACATGGTGAGACATTGTGTAAGTCAGGAGAAACACACAGTAAGTCCTTACAGAAGCGTTAGGAAGTTTTATAGGCTAGATCTTTTTCTCTGCCTTCCTTTGGAAAGTAATCGTGTCTCATTTTTAAAAATAGTTCCAAATTCATTTGCTCAGTATTTATTTAAATTAAGATAATAATGTAAAACAAGTAACAGTTATTTTACTGTAAATACATCATGAATGTTCTAGTGGTTCAAAAATAAAATTAAAACAAGATATCCTCTGTAAAGCAAATATATTTATTATGCACTTTCATATACATAGGGATTTTTGCTTAATATAATACAAGGAATAAAATAAAACTTTTACATTGTGAAGTTCAATGTACATTTTAGGCTATTTACATACATCAAACCAATGGAAAAAAAAGTATTCGTAACTACATTTGCTGAGACATGTAAATGGAGACATGAAGCAAAACAAACATTTGCATAGCCAGACAATATTGAGAAAAGTATTTACTCCTGTTTTTTAAGTAGGAATTATTTTTGGTGAAGATTCCAGTAGGAGTGGGGCAAGGATAAGGGATAAAAGATACTGTGTGCTACACAGTACAGAGTTCTGGTCAAACCTCTCCTGCAAGCAGATTTTCCTTCTTCAGTACTGTATTTTTTATCACTTCCCTTTTTACCATTTTATGACTTTTAGGGATGGACACAGATGGAATACTATAAAAACGTTATAAGCACATAGCATTATAGGTGTGTAGTGGCATCAAGTGATTTACAAAATTTAAACATTTTAATTCTTAAAATAGCTATTTAGGAGTTATATTTGGGGGACTATTTTTACTCTTCTTAAGGATTAAAAGCCATCTTCAATCATGGTATTAACTCAGTATAGCCAGGCATCTCGACACCCTCTAATCCTCAGCCTGACTAAAGGCCATGTTTGTCCTATTCCAAACATAATATAAAAACATCACATTGAAAATCTTATTTTATCCAATAGGTTCTCTTCCTACCAACTGTTTCAAGTGGTAATGTGTACATGAAAACATTTAGCTCTTTGAAAAACATAAATCCCTTATGTAATGAGTCATAACTTTGCCCTTTGGCCACAAGGTGCATTTTTTGTAAAACAAAAAACAAACAATAAAATTAAATAAATACAATTCCAATAATTCAAGGTTAATAGAAAAACTGGCAGCTTTCAGGGTTCTCTTTCTAAAAAAAATACACCTAATAAAACATTAGAGCTTCATCTTCTACAGTAATGTAAATGTACTGTATTTGAGATATGAGTAAGATTGGTTCTCATAATAGTGTATATTCATATTTATTAATAGAATCATTAACACTTCTAAGGCTACTTTGCAAGAGTCCTATTAAGTGTATTTAATAAATGTCCCATAGGGACAAAAATTCAATACTTGAAACATTCACATTCGAGTTATCCATATTGCCATGTCACCTTAATAGCGAGTGAACTTATTAATGCATTTCCTACTCCTGATTATGACTTGATGACATAAAAAAAGTGAGTATTGCTGACTTTAAAAAACAAAAGCAAAATTAGAGCCTTTCACAAAGATCCAAGTGAAACATTTACACAACCAATTCCACGTTTCTGTTTCTGTGAACAATGCATTACATATATATCCTTCATTTAAGATGACATTACTGACTTTTGTTACTAAGACATTTTCTAAATATTCTCTTTCAATAGTAAGTTTTGTGCTAAATCTCCAAATTCTCTTTCCTCATTTCTCCTTCTTATCAATAGTATATGGAAATAACAGAACTTCTGGATTTTGTGAGATTTTTCAGGGCTTATTTAAATATCAAACCCACACCGTTGGCTTCTAAGGACATTCTAACCTTTCCAGACATACAACCATCCACTCAACTGTCCCACTGGGTTAGAGTCCATCTAGGAGGCCAAGGCTGCGGGTCGCATGCTCCTCTGAGCTGGTTAATTTTTTTTTCTTGGTCATAGACCTCATCCTTAACCATAGCATTCAATCATCCCAGAGACAATTGTCCAAAGAAGAAAGCAGGAAAGAGTATGTGGACAAAAAATTACTGTTTATCAAATACCAATAAAAAATACACGCATTATGACTGACAGGTTAGGGGTATCATCTGTGAAGGACAACACATATTACATTCAAGAACAGTCATCAAACTAACCACTAAAATTGATCCAACTGATTTTGAGTGGGGGCTATTTCCATCATGCAGTGATTTACAAAATAGAGGCAACTGAGAGAGAAGCCAGCATTAAAATTCACACTGGTAAATTGCATTTGATTCAACTGGACGGTTGAGATAAGGGCAGTCAATGAATTGTTCAGGGATCAAAAATCTACCCTCAGAGAGACAGCATATCTCCTCCCACATTCACATGCAGCTGCAGAGTGGCTGTCTGAGACGTTCCATGCCTCGAGAATGACAGTCTGTCTTCTTGTAGGTGGAATGAAGAGTGAATGGAAGGTGAAATTGTACCCCACTGAATGAAACAGAACTTTGTTCTGCCTATAGTTTTTTTCTTTTTGACACATTTAGCCAGAGATTAGGAGGATTCTACTGGGAAATCCAAATTTAAACTACTTAGAGCAGCTCCCTAAAATACTAGAAATTATTTTTAAACCTACAAAGAAACAATTTTTCTTCACCTCAATGGCATTAAATAGAAACTCATTTTCAACCAATGCTGAAGGTGTAGTGAGTATAAATAGTTGCATGATTTATTTTAATGAGTGACATTTTTAAAGATACAAGAAACAAGCCACACACTACAGCAATGCAAATGTGACTGAAACAGTAGGCTTAACTTTTGTTTGCCACAAAAAGAAAAAAAAATAAATACAAGGAACACTGCCTTTCATATATATTTGATCATGGCACATGCACATTTATCAAATCTTAACTTAAAATACTCAAGAAATTTTCAGCTTTTATCAGGGAACTGCAGTATACACCTGCATTAAAAAAAAAAGTGCTTATTCTTGTGTAGTGAATACAAAGCACACTAAATGAAAATTTTAAGCACAGAGTGTTACATTGAGAAGGCAGCCTTGCTATTTAGGCACATTACAGTAATTAAGGTAACTGAACTGCAAATATCACATTCTTCTTTTTTTTCCAGCAATCAACAGGCATGTTATGTTTCCATCCAGTAGTTGAAGAACCACTCCAATCACAATGTCTTCTGTCTCACAGAACAGGAAACTAAGGCAAAAGTTAAAAAAAAATTAATTTCTACATTATACTTATTATTTAACTACATGTAATTTTTAAACCTTATAAGACTATATAAACTTACCATGTAAAGAAATAAGTAATTATCTGAGATTCATTATTTAACTTATAAACCACTTTTAAAGATTCCACAAAATGTTTACCTTAATTCATGTTTTGCTGTTTAATATACATATTTATACTTCGCCTGTACAAAAGATATCATGAGAGTTGGAGAGCGATACTATCAGAACTAAGTATTTTTAAACTAAACAACAATGGGTAATGAATTAACTACTTTGTACATGTCATTTTTTACATTACCAGTTGTTCCTAGATTCACATGGAAGTGTTTATTAGATGGTATTGCAAAATTTATGATAATGTATCACCTAAAATACTGTATCTCCAAAGACAAAAGAAGCATAAGAAAGAGATTTCCATTTGCTAAAAGGAAAGAGTACAATAGAGGATAAAAATAATTAAGCAAACTGGGATAAACATACCTGTAATAAAAGTAGGAAAATATTCCTAATGAAATCTTTGATCTATCTCTAATATCAGAAATGTGCTTTTAAAAAAGTATCAATAATATAAAGTCATGTTAACTATTTTCCCATTAATTTCTCTTATATAACTAATGAATCATCCACTGAGGTGGGAAGAAGAAGCGTTTTTATTTAATAAATATGAATTTATTTTTGAGGTTTAAACATTTAATTCTATGTCTAAATACAGTGGGATCTAAAAACTCACTTGCCAATATAGCCATTATTCTTCTTTCCACCCCCATTCCTGGTGTGTGCAAACTTTACTTGAAGAATCTTAAGAATCTGTCCTACTAAAAATTACCTTTTGCTGATTAAATCTTGGATTCCTTGGATGAAGTTAGGAAATTAATATTTATTATCTATCTACTAAGCACTACATACACAATTTTATTCAAACTAAGGAGTATTACAGAAATAGCCCCTCTATCAGTTACTACCAAAGAAATTTTAAGAAGGAAAATGACTATATAAGAAGGAATTCTTAATCTAAGATCCATAAATAGTACATTCATCCATTCATTCACTTATTCAACACATTTTTATTGAGAAACTAAATCCAAGCAGAATCCCCAATGCATGGAATACAGCAGTGAAACAGGTAACAATCCCTACCTTCACAAAGGTTACGCTTAAGTTAATAGGAGACAAATAATAAACAAATAAAACATATAAATATGTGAAATAGTAAGTGCTTGGGACAATAAAAGTAGGAAAGGGAGTGCTCGAACTGGGAAAGTTCAAATTCCTAAGTAAAGGGAACCAGACTTTTGCATTTTATTCTTAATACTAATGAAATGTTACCTGTTATAATGGTGTCTCCTTCTTATAATTGAAACTAGGGTCAGAACCGTCGATCTGAAGCTTCAGGGCTTGTTTAAGGCTTAATTCCGTCTCTGACGAGGGGTACCCTTCCAACACTTCCTGATGCCCTCTGTCTTGTATTGTTCTTGGGACTGAAACCCTACCAAGAAACACCTGGTTGCTCTGAAGATGGTAATTTGGGTTTGTCATTATTCCATTTCTCTTCTTTTGTTCCCCACTTTGCTGGTGAATGAGGAACTGCTGCTGAGATCGACCAACTTCTTGCTGAGCAGACGGTATCATAATCTTGCACTGAGATTCTGCGGGTATTTGTTTAGGGGGTGTGCTGGACCCGGGTTTGGCTGCAGGCCCTCTTGAATCAAACTGAGTCATTTCATATTCTAAAACTTTTGGCTGTGAGGAATTATTTTGTTTAGCTTTTTTCCCAGCCGACCCAGATTTGCTGGAATTTTCTGATTTCCCCCCTTTATTTGTTTTAGTTGACTTCAGACTGGGCTTTACTTGACTCCACTCAAATTCACTAGAGGGGGAGTTATGGCTCTGTCCTAAGGACTGCGTTGTGGAAGACGGGGACACAATGGACTGTCGACTTCTACTGCGGGGCAGCGAATGCTGCTGGATCTGCTCAGTAAACGACAGGCTGTGAAAGCTATCAATTGGCACTGTTTGAGCCGTGGCTGTAGACGAAGTCGTTCTCAAAGATGAGTTCTTGGAGCTTTTCAGTGAATTATTTGACAAGGATGACTTCTGACGATCGACCGTAGAATCTGGAGATTCTGAAGGAGAACTGAATGCATGTGCTGGCCCATTCGGTAAACCACGCAGTGAAGGCTGCATGTCCCCTCCGCCAGTACTGCCAGAGCTGTTTGATTTAATGGTCAACGACTGCATTTTTGAAGACACTGATTGTAGAGGTTTCTGCTCCATTGTGTGAACAGGAGAGGGGGAGCAGCCATTCAAGCTAGATGCACCATATTTTTCTAATAACTTAATTATCTGAGAGTGTCCGTTTTTAGCTGCCACGCGCATAGCAGTGCGTCCGAATTGATCTGCGTGGTTGGGATCAGCACCATGCTCTAGGAGAACCTGCACAACATCGATGTGCCCTTCCTGGGCCGCAATGCAGAGGGCAGTTGCACCCTGATTACAAGTGTGGTCAACAACAGCTCCATGCTCAATCAGAAGCTGTACCACTTTCACATGGCCCTGCCATGCTGCAGACTGCAAGGCAGATCGCTTTTCATTGTCTGCGGCATTGATGTCAGCATGGTAGGTTATCAGAACCTGCACCATGTCCAAATGGCCTTGCCAGCAGGAAACATGAAGCGCTGTCCTTCCTTCTGCATCACTTGCTTCTACGTTTGCACCATTTTCTAAAAAATACTCAGCCATTGTAAGTTGGTTTTCTAGGGCCAAAATGTAAAGGGTAGGCCTACCATCAGCATCTTTGTAATTAACATCAGCCCCATGGCTAAAAAGTAGTTCAACAATGTCCCTGTGTCCTTCTAGTGCAGCAACCCGCAGTGCATTTCTACCATCATAACCTCTCTGATCAATGTTGGATTTATTTTCCAGTAATATCTGAACACAATCATAATGACCCTCTTGCGATGCTAATATGAAAGGTATTCGTCCATCATTATCAATCTCATTTGTTCTAGCACCTTGTTCAATAAGTGCTTCACATATTAATCTGTGACCTTCAAAAGCTGCCATGTGCAAAGGTGTCCATCCAGCATCATCTCTGTGATTTTCATCTAACCCTCTATCCAGTAGAGTACGTACCACTTCAACATTGCCTTGGGCTGAGGCTATGCTGAGGACTGTCCTGCCTTCACTATCAATGCTATCTACAGCTGCACCCCAAAACAAAAGTGTGTTCACAACTGAAGCATGGCCCATAGAAGCAGCTGCTAAGAGGGGTGTACGACCATTGTTATCTGTGTGATCTACATCTGCTCCCCCCTCTAGAAGCAAGTCAACCACATCAACGTGTCCTTCATAGGCAGCCACCAGCAGTGGAGTCATGCCATCTTTATCACAATGATCTACTTCAGCACCTCGATCAATTAAAAGGCTGACAACTGATGCGTGTCCTTTACTTGCAGGCACACAAAGTGCAGCCACAGAGAGTGCAGTCCTGCCATCAACATCCTCATGATTCACTTCTGCTCCGTGGTCCAGAAGGTGTTCCACAATCTCTCTATGTCCCATGTATGCTGCTGCTATCAAAGCAGTCCTACCTTCATTATCAGCTTTGTTCACTTCCGCACCATGTTGTAGCAAATTCAGCACAATATCCTCGTGTCCTCCCCAAGCTGCTGCTCTCAAAGCTGTTCGGCTGTCAGCATCTGCACAATCCACTTTTACACCAGCATAAAGTAGCGCAGAAACGACCTCCGTGTGACCACCCCAAGCAGCAGATCTTAATGCTGTCCAGCCGTCCTGATCAGTATGATTAATGTTTGCTCCACACCCAATCAAACAATTAACCACCTTGGTATGTCCTTGTCTAGCAGCCAGGGTAAGTGGTGTGTGCCCATGAGCATCTTCTATCTCTAAATCTGCTCCTCTAGAGACAAGTAAATTCACCACATCAAGGTTGCCACTGTATGCAGCATTAGCCAATAATGTTCTCCCATTTGAATCACACTGATTTACTGAAGCTCCATTATCTAGTAAGGTCCGAATGGAATCCTCTCTTTCTAAGGCTTGACGGACTATGCATGATGTGCGATCGTCTTCACTGTTCACATGAGCACCAGCTTTAACCAACAGCTGTAGCACTTCTTGTTCCTTGGGTATTAAGGTTGACAGGGAGTCTCTGACAGGTGTACCATTCCATATCATCCACAGAGCTAACTCAGCTGTCTCCAACTGTAAGTTTGAATTAATTAAGTGCAATGCAAATTCTTGTGCTTCCAATGGTGTTAAATTCTTGGCTTGGCAGGTATAACTCATAGCCAGCATTCTGTGTCCTTCTGCTGCATTGCATAAATACTTCTGTGTGCAGTGTTTCACGTCCAGAAGCCACTCTGCAAAGCTGTAGTGAAACAGGATTTTAGTATTTCCTAGTCCATCAACAAGGAGTTTGGAGAGCACGTCTAACTTGCGTTGAAAGTCTTCCAAAGTTAATGACATATTTTTGGTCCATACTGCGTGATATAATTCCGTTATGGTCAAAGGTCGGCAGGCAGCAAGAATCACATTCAAAATAGGTTGAACCTTTGCAAACTGCTTTCTCACAAAAAGTCTTTGACACAGCCAGAGATAGAGACCGTTTAGAGTTCCTGGGATGTCACGGATCTCTCGTAACATAATAAAATTTTCTACAACTCCATCTAGAACCCGTTCTAGATAAAGAAAGCACCCACTGCTTTTAATGTGCAGCTGATTTAACATCTCTGCAGTTTCTTTTGTGAGGTGTTGTCGCAAAGCTTCTTCTTGATCTAAACGATGGAGAATGTACTGTTGCACATCCTTAACAATATATGCCTTCCGAAGGTCATCTAAACTTATTTTTCGAAAACCTAGAGAAGAGACAAAAAAAATCGATGTCATCATTTGAAAACAATTATAGAAGATGCCATACACTCAGAAAAAATGTCTTCAGTATATAATAAACTAATATAATAAACAAATAAATCACTAATACATGAATACTAAGAAATCTATACATGTTAGTATAGAAATCAGTTCTTTTCCTTTTATAACACACTGACAGCAGAGAAACAATTTCATTTTCCTTTTTACAAATGGGACATATTGTAGTGGCTGTGTGCCCCTCTCAACTTCAATGATAAGCATTAGATAGTCTTATATACGTATCCATAAAGGCATGTTAAGATTTTATGAACTCTCAAACGATTAGGAAAAAAAGTACAGGAAGCAACAAATAAGATTTGTTTGTTTCTATAGCTGATCTTTTTCATATAAAAATTTTATACATTTTCACCTGCATAACTAAATATATACTAGCTTTAATAAGGGGTCTGAATATTCATATCCATTTAGAATATCACCTGTCATGGCCTTTAAATAACATTATTTTACATGTTGTCAAATTAAATGACAGGTTGTCAATAAATAGCTTGAACCTTAAGATGCAATTTGCTAACAAAACTTCAGCATTGTTAAAAATAAAGCAGCTTAATATATTTAAACCATCATTAACATACTAGTTAAAGCTATCTGAAATTCACTTTTAACTTCTTTAAAGGAAACCATAATTTCATTTTCTAAAGCAAGATGATATCCTGATTTACAGAAAGAAATTTACTAAACACATCTTACAGAATAAAAAAAAACCTGCTGAGTAAATTAATTCCCTTAAAAGAAACGACTTTAGAAATAGAGCAGATATTAGAGATGGTCACCTGTTACTATGGAGGCAAGACTTTTCAAAGAATCTGTGATCCAGTCTAGATAAGAATCACTAAGGGTCTGAATAACCACAGCAGAACAGATACAAATGAAGTGTGAGTTTGGGAATTCTTAGTAAAAGCTGGATGTACGGAGCTGAGCGAGTATGGAGAAGGAAAGAGGAGGAGTCAACATTGACTTAATTTCTGGTTTGATAGAACAGGATGGAAAAGATATTACTGAATGATAAATAATAGGTTTTGAGAGAAAGCTGATAAATTCAGTTTTGTGATACTAAGCTTGAAGTACTTACATAAAATAGATAAATTTATTGAAAACACAACCTACTAAGAAAGACATAAGAAATAAATTTTCATAGCTTTAAATCTATTTAAAAATAAAAATCTGTTAATTATATATATGTAAAATTGATTATTAATTATATAGATAATAGATGCTTTTCAACAGAATTTTAAGAGGTAAATTTTGATTATAAGAAAGACATTTTTGATCCAAGGAGAGTTTAAAATGTGCACTGAAATTTATAACAATCTACATTTACCAAGAACATGAGGGACTTGTCTCTTAAATTTTTTCTGTGTGTTCATTTGGCTTTATAAAATCATTAGACAATTTAAGTTGAAAAACACCTGGAATGTTGCTAATAAAATTTTTTTTAATAACTTACTTACATTATAAAGTGTTTTAAAGTTTCCAAAATATCTTGTAGACATTGACTGATTTACATAAAATATTTCAGTACCTATTATGAATAAATATTTATAATTTAAATCTACTTAAGATATCACAACTGAAACCTGAGATAATTAAAACAGGCTAAACCTCATAGTAACAGGTTCAGTTCCTGAGAAACAAATAAGAAAGATCAACAATTACTGAGTCAACTAGTTTTAAAGCAGTACTTCAAGTACTTATCATACCTAACGTGTTTTTATGTCAAATCTATGAGATAAGTTTCCCTACTTTAAATATGAAGAAGCTGCCTGGCTGGTGCAGCTCAGTGGTTGAGCGTCTCTACCTGTGAACGAGGAGGTCATAGTTTGATTCCCAGTCAGGGCACATGCCTGGGTTGTGGGCTCAGTTTCCAGTAGGGTCATACAGGTGGCAGCTGATCAATGACTTTCTCTCATCATTGATGTTTCTATATTTCTTTCCCTCTCTCTTCCTCTCTGGAATCAATAAAATATATTTTTAAAAATTAAAGAAAATAAAAATGAAGAAGCTAAAGCTCAAAAATGTCAAGTTAACTGCCCAAAGTAGCCCAGCTGGTAAATCATAGATCCAGGATTCTGATTATTTTGACTTTGAAGTTTCTGCTCTTTACATTAAGATGGCGATGGGCAGAGAAAGTTGTGAAAGAAAGTGCGAGAGCTTGATAGGGGATTGAAGGGTACAGGATACAGTCATTTTAATTCTACAATACAGCAGAGAAAATTTCATCAAGTATAGATATAAAATACTTGCAATTAAAAAAAGCAAAGTGCCCCCAAATCTAAATATACTTAGTAATGTAAATTTACATAGAATCAATTCATGTGTTCACCATTAATGATAGTTATTTGTTCATTAATACAGAACTAAGAATATCTAACAATTTGAATATTTTGAGTTAAAGTTACTGAAAATAATTGCTTTTATTACAGTGCAGCTTTTGACCATTACACATGTAATTCCCTTCTTAGAAACATGAACAATTTTAGTATATTATATTAAAACACTAAAAATTTTTATAAAGCTGAAAAATGCTCAAAAATTTTAGGCGAATATAGACACAATTTACTGAAATGTTTACTTAAGACATTTCTCAGGATGTGAGATTACTCAGTGCTAGTGAAAGTAGAATGATAAAAGAATGATAGCACCTGTGCCAAAATGTATAAAGTGACGCTCAATGCAATTATTTATTATCCTAAAGAATCTGTGGGGATAGAATATCCTTACTAATAAAAGCCTAAGTGGTCATCATGCTGTGATGCTCTCACATCGTCACAAGATGGCTGTGCGCACACACAGTGGGTGCGCACAGATGGGCAGGGCTGGGCTTGCCACTGCATGCACAGCAGAGCCTGCCTGGGAGTCCCACATCCTCCCAGCCCCGCACTGCAAGACCTGCCTGGGGGTCTTAGGGGTCCTGCCTCCTGGCTCTGCATGGCACGGAGGCAGGGACCCATGGCTCCGGCCTACCTCTTTGGGACGATCAATCGCGGGGCTCCCGCATGCCAGGCTGGGTAACTCAACCCCCACCCCCAGTGCATGAATTTCATGCAGCAGGCCTCTAGTCTATAATAATAAAAGTGTAATATGCTAATTAAACAGGACATCCTTCCAAACAAAACGAGAGAAGCCCGTCCCAGGTGCCAGAGGGAAGCTAGTGCCAGCAGCGGGGGAAGGAAAACCTACTCTTGCACAAATTTTGTGCATGGGGCCTCTAGTATAATAATAGAACCTAACAGCATGATAATAAGAAAGTTAAGTGAACTCTGGCATATTGATGCATAATAAATTATGTATCCATTAAAATAACTATTAAAAAGATAATACAGTGACACTGAAGGCTTGTAAATGTTAAATTTACAAAATAGAATTTGAATTGACAGAAAGCATGATTTCAGCTAGGTAGGATAACATACACAGAATCTAATCCAAAGCAGTCAAGAGTGGTTATTACTTTATCTCTGAATGATGTACTATTTGAGTATGATGTCACTTAAAACATTACCTATAGGCAGCATGTATTTTTTTAAACTTTTTAAATATATATTTTTATTGATTGAAAGGGGAAGGGAGAGGGAGAGAGAGATAAAAACATCAATGATGAGAGAGAATCACTGATCGGCTGCCTCTTGCATGCCCACTACTGAGGACTGAGCCCACAACCCAGGCATATGCCCGGACCAGGAATCAAACTGTGACCTCCTGGTTCAAAGGTCAATGCTTAACCACTGAACAATACTAGTCTGGTGTATTATTTTTTTAATCAGATAAAATACGTATAAAGAACTTTGAGGTTTAATTTTTTATACACAAAATGTTTTCATGGACTGCTATTTCTTTTAGTGCCATACAAGTATCAATAGCTAGTAGCTTATGATAATACTTTCATATTTAGTCAAGATTCTTGGTAACTGCCAAAGGGATTTTTCATTACATTAATCTGAAACTGTTAATAAAAATGTTATTGGTCAGTACAGTATATACATGAGGAAAGAAATTCTCTTCACAAAATGTTAATTGCTTAGATATGAGTAGATGAACATAGTAAAAAATCTTAATGTTACTGCCCTAAGGTCAGGCGCCTGCAAGTTTTAAATATGAATGCATACTTTTCAATTTAAAAACTACATATTTCAACTTAAAACAGTAGCAATAAGCAGGAAAGTGCATAGAAAATGTATAAAATGTAAGGATAAATTTAAGAAAAAAGCTGAATAAATTAAAATATAAGCTATGTTCATAGATGGAACAAAAACATATATTAAATGTCAGACTCTTCCTAAACTAAAATAAAATTTTAAACCAAATCTAATATTTTTGGTCTATATCATAGGTAGTTATAATTTTTGAAAATATGCTATTAAACTTAGTTTAGAGGAATAAAGGTAAAAATATATAATTTAGCATAACACTAATGACAAAGAGGTCTAGGAAGTAACTGTACCAGAAAATTAAAAATATTTAATCAATGTTGCACTGGCATAAAAATGTTGACAGTTCAGAAGAGCATACTGTAGTTTAGAAATACATCAATAACACACTGACACACATATATGCACACATACCTGAACTTAATGTATGATGAAAGGGAGTCAATAAATAGCGCTGAAAATAAGTTTGTGGTTTGATAAATTATCCTAGCAAAGACAATGTATAGATTACATATAATAGATTTCAAAAGAATTACAGTAGTCCCCCCTTATGTGTAGGGGATACATTCCCAGACCTTCTGTGGATGCCTGACCATGATAGTACCTAACCTTATGTACACTGTCTTTTCCTATACATATTTATGATAAAGTTTAATTTATAAATTATGCACAGAAAGATGATCAACAATAGTTAATAATAAAATAGAAAAATTATGACAATATACTGTAATGAAAGTTATGTGAATGTGGTCTCTCTCTTCTTGTGATAATGTGAGATGAAACAATGCCTACATGAGTTGGCTTGAGATGCTCCATCAGTGTTCACTGTTGTCATTTTAATCCCAAACTTATCAACTATGTTTTTATCAAAAACAAAAAATACTATACATAGAAACTAAAAGTGCTGCCATTAGCAGCAAGGAAATCTAAGAGACAACCCATAGAGGGAGGAAGTCATTTGAGCAAATTATAAGCTTTCACCATACTGAAAAGTGCAGAGAACTACTTAAAATTGACACAGCTACTTAAACAATAACTTAATTATTTTCTTTCCAACTATAAACCCTGTGAGTGGTCCTTGTTTTACACTCTTTTTTATTTCATAAGGCACAAAGAATGCTTTATGTGATCTAACAGGATCACAACTTTATTGTGATAGTAAGAAAAGTAGGACAGTTCAGTCAGAAAAAAAAGTTTAAAAAAAACAAAACAACTGATCATGTACTTTTATACATTATATCAATTGTTTCCTCACATATCAGAAAAGGACTTTTTAAAAAGGATGTATTTCAAGAGGTATCTTAAAAAGCTATTGCCTCTGTCTCTGCCCTCACACAATGAAAACCTTCTTGGTAACTGCCATTGATTTAGTTTTTTAATATGTTTTTAATGATTTTAAAGAGAGTGAGAGAGTAAGAGCAAGAGAGAAATATCAATCAGTTGCCACCTGTACACACCCCCGACTGGGGATTGAACTCGAAACCCGGGCATGTGCTGTGACCTGATACCAGCAACCCTTTGTGCACGGGACGACACTCAAAACAACTCAACCAACTGCGCCACACGGGCCAGCGCTACCACTGATTTTTAAAAAGGCATACTCACAATTCTCAAGATGCTTAGTCTAGTTAGAATATCACAAACTGACAGTAACATAACAGCATAATGAATGAAGCTCTATAGATCTATAGCAGCTACCACAGCATGAAATACTTGTAATCTTCACTAAGAAAATTAGGAAAAGAATACTGGAAAAGGTAATATTAAAGGATCTTAAAACATTCCATGGCTTATTTTTAACACAACTTTAAGAAAGTTACTGTTGCAAAGAGCTGCTGGAAGCAACCACCAGATTTTCCACTGCTTACTCTCCTCTAAGGAGCCACAGAGACTAGTTTATCAATGAAAACCACTGGAGGATAGCAGGAAGGAATCATGCTTACCAGTAAACATTTTAGTAACAGCCTTACTCTGTTTTCGGGCAGAACAGAGAAGCAATAGCCACGGTGGAAAGAACTCATGGTGACCAGCTAAAAGCTCTGCCACAGTCCCCGATAAGCTGGTGGACGTCTGTTCACCTTCAGTGATGTTACAGCCTTCATCAACAGAATCCACAAGCAGATACAGGCTTTGCTGGGGAGGCTTCATTCCCAAAAGTGGGAGCAGAACACACCTGAAAGGCATATTCATACAAGCAGTGTGAGCATTGTCGCCTATGATGTTAACATTTAGTATTCAAACATTGATATTACTAGTGACAAATATGCTTTACCAAATGAATTAAGGTTTTAGAATAAAAATATTGTACAGGTTTCAATTTCTTACTTTAAGGAGAATACTTGTCCAAACTAGTTGCAGAACCAATAATATTTCCACAGTAAAGTGTAAGTATGTGAGTGTGTGTGTGTGTGTGTGTGTTAATCAGCATAACTGAAGAGAAGAGAAGGAACTTGAAACTAGATTTCAATATTTTCTTTCTAATATTTTGAGTCGGTAAAAAGCTAGAATTGTTTATGACAAAGCTAAACTGTGTTACATGGGGAAAACAAATTTGGGAATCGTAATAATAACAAAAATAGTAAAGATTCAGTATAAGTTTGAAGTGTTTTATCATCATCATTTCTCTTATAAAATGATTGTACTGCATACTAACTTGTCACACAAATGTTATTAGGAAAAACTATACAAAGATAAACTATAGTCAATATCCCACTGGATGTACAATGTATTTTTAAATTTCAATGTAAAGGATAAATTATTGGGTATAATTCTGCTGAATATATTTCCTACTCATAATTTATATTGTAGTTGAATATAATGTGTTCATAACTAAAACAATGCTCATTCATTTTCAACAAATATTTACTTTATACATGCCTTGTGCTGAGTAAGGTGCTGAAATATACATAGTGGAGGTCATAACCCATGTAATTATAAATACTATAAATTTGGATAATCCTCTCCATGACTGTCTTCTTAAATCTTTCAATCCAACAGCATCCAAGATCCACATTATCATTATGTCCTATCAATATCCTATCTAATAAAGAGAGAATATGCTAATTGACCATCCCTCCATCACAAAGATGGCTGCACCCAGAGCTGAGGCCAAGTTTCCATAAGGAGCCTTGAGCAATCAGTAGGGACATGAGGCTACACCCTCCCTTGCCCCTGTGAGGCTTGACAGGGGACCTAAGGTCACACCCCTTCCCAGCAGGGCTCGACAGGGGACCTCAGGCTGTGGCCCCCTGCCCCAGTGTCAGGCCAGGGGACCTGAGGCCACATCCCCCACCAGCGGGACATGACGGAGGATCTCAAGGTGTGCTTCCCATCCTGGTGCTGGGCTAAGGAACCTCAAACTGCTCCCCCTCTCCCGGCACCAGGCCTGGGGGCCTAAGGCTGTGACCCCACAGGTAGGTCTTGACAAGGGACCTCAAGCCATGCCCCCAACCCAGCAGAGCTTGATGGGGGACCTCAAGGTGCACACCCAGTGCTAGGTTGAGGGACCTCAGGCCATATCCCCCACTTGGGGGCTTGAAGGAAGACCTCAAGGCCCGCCCCCTCGCCCTTGTCTGGGCTGGGGGACTTCAGGCCACGCCCCCCCCATTCTGGCGCTGGGCCAGGGGACCCAAGGCTACACCTCCTGCCCAGCAGGATTTGACAAGGGTGGGACTGGCCAGGTCTGGATCTAACCCAATGAGGGGGGGGGGAGGCGCTGCCGGGTTTGGGTCTCACACAATGTTGAGATGCATGTGGGTAGGCTGGGGCTTGACTCTGGGTCTCAGGGTGTGCCCCAAACTCTGACAAGAAGAAGGTTTTCATATACATTTTATTAATTTTCTTTCATCTCTGATACTTCTATTATAGAGAAAGGGAAAACAGCAATATTAAATTATTTACTCTAATCCCATTTTAATGTGCACAAATTTTGTGCACTGGGTCACTAGTTTCTTTATCAAAATCTCTCAAGCCCACTTCAGCATATAACAGTGATTTTCACCCTTTTTCATTTTGTCACACACACACACACACACTGTTTACTAAAAATCTGCAGCACACCAGCTGCAAGAATCTGACAAGAAAAAGATCTATTTTGATTCATTCACACTGGACAGCCATTTGTGTTGGCTATTGTCTTTGTTTATTTGATAATCTAAGAGAAAAGAGGTCAGTACCCCTGACTAAATATCAGGTATTGCATGTTTTAAAATTCTTGCAATATACTGATTAAAAACTGCTGCCTTAGTCCAAACTACCATCATCTGTCACCTGGGCCACCACAATAACCACATGTTCCCAGTGCTCCCTCCAGAGTTCCTGCTGCAGCCAGAGTATCCTTTTCAAAATGATAGTCCAGTCACAGTGGCCTTCTTTCAAAGTCTTTTATCAGATACAAGTATACAAAGGCCTTTTCATTTACAGTTTCCTCTGCTGGTATGTGCTTCATGTCTCTCGTCATGCAATTAACTCATTAGGGAAATACAAATTAAAACCACAGGGAGATACAACTAGACACCTATTTGAATTGCTGAAGTAAATGAAAATACCAAGTACTGTCACTGATAAGGAGCAATAATACTGCCATTTCCAGTGGTACAGCCACTTTGGCCTAGGGATCTCACTTCTAGGTATTTACCTAAGTGAAGTGAAAACTTAAGTCTATACAACAATCTGTACATGAAAGCTTATAGGAATTTTATTCATAAATCTATAACAGCAATCAAAATTACTGATTCCCATCTACTTAAAAGCAGTATATTAATTCAAGCTGCTTTGCTTCTAGAAATCGGTAACAAACCAAAATTCTCAGATACTAATACTCAAAGTCAGAAACTAAAATTCAGGTCTGGAAATGACTGAAATGTTAGCTATGTTAAAACAGCAAAGCTTTCTGATGGTAGAGGATGTAATAATCCATCAGTCTTCTGAACCAAATATATGTAATAAAAGAGTAAGATGTAAATTGACTGTATCTTCATGATGCCCACCAGCTAATCAGGAGTGAGAATGCAAATTAACCCAACAAAGATGGAGGGCTAATTTGTATATGCAGGCGCCAACGGGCCAGCGGCAAGATGGGATGCTTGTGTCATCACCATAATGACAACGCAGGCATTCTGCACTGCCCCAACTGCTCCCTGCCTCTGGGCAGCATGGGAAAGTGGAAAGGTGGCTCCAGCAATTCGAGGGCAGTGCCAGCAGCCAGGGGAAGGAGGGCCTGTTTTTGCACGAATCTCCGTGCATCAGGCCTCTAGTTTATATATAATGTAGGTTTGTTTTATTTGGGAAGCCAAATATTTAAAATATAAAAATGGGAAATAAACATAGTAAACCTAACATTTACTGAGTGCTAGGTATGAAGCATGACGCTAAGTAATCTCTATGGATTTATCAGTTTATCCCTCACAGCAAGCCTATAACAAAGACACTATTACGATTTATATTTCACAGATGAAGAAACAAAGGTACAGAGGAAAGTAGATTGCAAAGTGAAACAAATAGTAAGTGGCAGAGTGGGAACAGAATTTGATAAGTTTCAAAGTTCTTCTTAATTATTATGCTAAACTGCTTAGGAAAATACGAAAAAGTTATATGTACAGATGAGCTTAAGGTCCAATTAAACAGTAAAGTTCAGAGCAACCTGACTTAATTAGTAAGTGGCTAATATTTTAGCATTTAAATTACCTGAAAACATTTTCACGGGAAAAGCAAAATTATGTATTTTAAGATCTTCTAACTGAATATACTACTTTTCAAATTTTACTTTCCTGAGAGTATTGATCATCCATGTCTGTTTGCCACAGATTCTGAACCAAAAGTTACGTGCCTCAATACTGAAATTCCAGAAAATTAGTAGATGGTAGATGTTCCTAATAAGTTTGCTACAATTATTATATGATTAATGTCAAGGGACAAATATTTGTGAGGGAAGAAATGAATTATCCATAGTCTCTTCAGAACTCTCAAGCTCAGAAAGACCACACCAAAATGACAGAAATAAGCCAGTGATCTCACTAAGACCAAAAGGCGCTACTGGCCTAGTTTGATCCTGACTGTGCGGTCCCCTCATCCTGACTGCCAGCGGAAGAAAGGGAAACCTTCTCTGATGAAAAGACATTGTCTGGAACTTTACAATCATTTACACACTGGCTAACACAAAATCAAAACTTTTTAGACAGAAAAAACAAAACTCCAACACTTCTGCTTACCTCCACTACTTCACCCAAGTTCAAGCACCAACCAGCCATTTCCTGATTTCCTTGCTTCCACCTTCACCACCACAGATCTCAACGCAGTAGCCAGTGAGCCTTAAAATCTTAAGTCAAATTATGTCACTCCTCTGTTTAAAAGTTTTAATGGCTTCCAATCTTCTCAAAGTGAAAATAAAAATGAATGTCCTTACCACAGCCTCCAAGTCCATACACTGGGTGACTCCTAACTACTTCTCTACTTGTCTCCTGCTCCTCAACCCGTGTTCACTTTAAGCCACACAGGCTCTACTTGTTTTTCCTGGATAACATTAAGCCAACTCCCACCTCAGGACTGCTCTTGCCAGAGATTCCTTCAAAGCACCCTGATCCCTCCTACTTAAATGGCAACCCCTTTTACCCAACCTAGCCAGCACCTCAGTCCTATCCTCCGTACTCTACTTTCATTTTCCACATAGCACTGCTTGCTAAGTGATATGCTAAGTTTTCATTTTTTCTACCAAAAATACACACCAACCCTAAAATTCTAACAAACACAGATTACACTTGCCACTTTTATTTGCTAACATATCCCAGTACTAATAGTATCTGGTATATTCCTGGTAATTATATTTGATAAACCAATGAATGAATGAATAAACCAAAGTAGAATTCGGAACTCAGAAATAAATACATACATACATACATATATTTGTGTGTGTGTGTGTGTGTGTGTGTGTGTGTGTGTATGTATGTGTCTTACTGTGGTAGTATCACAAATTAATAGTGAAAGATGAGCCAGCCAATTAACAAATGTTGCTGGATCAGGTAGAAAACAAGTTTTAAAATATTAAGATCCAAAAAGACTAATCCATAAAGGAAATCATACAGAAAAAAGACTAATATATTTGCCTATATTTATTTTTACACTTCAAAACAAAACAAAAAAAATCTACTCACAAAATGGCCAGCCACAGGGTCAGAAATATTTAAAATAACGAGATACCATTTCACACTTATTTTACAAAACATAAAGAACTTAGACAACAGAGCAAGTGTTGGTGACCTGAGTCTGTAAATCCCAGTACACTCTACTACAATGGTGTAAGCTGATATAAATTAAAGGGTAATTTGGTACTGTCTCAGAGTTGAAGATAAACATACCACCATATCATCTAAAATTTCACTTGTGAGTATGCAACTTGGAGTCAGTTTTCACTGCCCCTAAAATGTAACCATGAGGACACCTAAACATGTTCTCAGCAGTACTGTTGTGAAGTTAAAAACCTAGGTACATCTTAAGTGAGTATCAATATGACAACAACAAATGAATTACATACAACATAGCAGTTAACGGAAATTACTAGACCCACAGGTAAACACACAAGAATAGAATTAGGCACATGTTGCAGAATAGACACCATTCACATAGAATAGTGGTTTTCAAAGTGTGGGCTGGGGATCACAGGAATCTGCTACTCTCTGGACCCTTTCAATATAACAATAAAACCAAGATGTTATTTGCCTTTTTCACTCTGGTACTCTCTCAAGAATATACAGTAATGGAGTTTTCCAAAGGCTGCATGCAGAAGCAGTTATGATACTCCAGATGTCTTTTATTTTGCCTAATATTAAAAAGACTTGCCGAGACCGGTTTGGCTCAGTGGATAGAGCGTTGGCTTGCGGACTGAGAGGTCCCGGGTTCGATTCCGGTTGGGGGCATGTACCTTGCTTGTGGGCACATCTCCACAGTGAGGTGTGCAGGAGGCGGCTGATCGATGTCTCTCTCTCATTAATGTTTCTGACTTTCTATCTCTCTCCCTTCCTCTCTGTAAAAAATCAATAAAATATATTTAAAAAAAAAGACTTGACAAAAAAAGTAAAACAATGCCACTCTTAAGTGTTCTCTTGTTTTGGACAAGTTATTTTTCTTTTATTAAATATTATTTATGTTAATGTGTAATAAATTTATAATTACTAACTATATTAATACACATTTTAAATTCATGTTTAAATTTCAAATAAGCATATATTGATAGATATAACCCCCCAAAACAAAAGTTCTTTGAGATCCTAAATAATTTTTAAGAGTGTAAATGGTACTTAGAATAAAAAGGTTTGAAAACTACTGATATGAAATCAAAAGTATACAAAACAGGAACAGATTACAAGTATGTGTGTCAACAGGCAGGTCTCCCTGCATACTCAAAATTGCGTAGACTATCAAACCACACACAGATCCACAGCAGGGGCCACATATCAGGAGTGAGTCGGTCAGTTAGGAAGAGGACTAGGAGACTTGCAACCTGGATTATTTTTCTTTAAAACAAAACAGAAAATCCAGACTTAAAGCAAATGTGGCAAAATGGGTTTGTTTTCTTATTTATTTACTTTCCTGACTAATTGAAATACTTTGGGGGTGTAACAATTCCTGAGCCCCATAAACTAAAGTTTTCTACAACCGTTTCTTCCCCTTTGGTGCCATTAGTATTAGCGTTCAATTCTTGTGAAGTCCATGATTCGGAAGCTGCTTCTCTTTAAAGAGACAATTTAACAAACATAGTAACTGAGACTGAAGTTACGAAAGTTTTTTCTCCTTTCTAAATGAATATGAATTTTAAATGATAAAATACAAGTTATCAATGTGACAAATCATCATGTTTTAAATTAAACTGAGTCTCTACCTATTCTAAACCCAGGAGATACAAAGGCTGAAGACAGGCAAATACTCTGCTCATTCCCATAAACAGGCAGGAAGTCCAATTAAACAAATGCAGAAAATAATTCCAAATCATGAAAGATACTGAAAATTAAGGAACAAAGAAAACAAAGTGCACTGATGTGATTTAAAAAAAAATGACCAGGTATGGAGTATTCTAAAGACTCAGTGGACAGGGGAAGCTCTCTGAGGAGGTAATTATAAAGTTGATTCACCCAAGTGATACCAGAGCAAGTAGCCACACAAAAATCTGCCAGCCAGAACTTGACCTACTTTAGAATAGAATAAGGGCAGAGTGGATGAGCAGCAATAAACAAGAGTGGAAGGAGTACCAGCTGGGGTCAAAGGCTAGCCAAGGCCTGGACCATGGGAAGCTTAGACTATTCTAAAGGCAGTGAGAAGCTGTGGGCAAGTTTTAAGCCTGGGAGGTAACATGATCTGCTGTTACTCTTAACTGCTCTGTGAAGAGGGGTAACAATGGCAACAAGAAGACCAAATTGGAAGCCACTGCAGTCTAGGCAAGAGATGATAGGAGCAGCAGCCATGGGAGATGGAGAAGAGTGAAAGTATTTCTTTTATCTCGGGATAGAACAAAGGTAGCTGATGAATCAATATAGAGGGTGAGTAAAATTGAGGAATCAATAAGGACTCCTAAATTTTTTTGTGAAAATTAATGATTTCCTATTTAAAATATTATTTCCTTAGGTTTTGTATTGTTTTTGTTTTCACATATTGTTATTCCACAAACCATCCCAATAGCACTCAGTGGCTTAACTTAAAATAACAATCATTTGTGCTTGCTCCTGTGTCTGTTGTTGATCTACTCTAGATTTGGACACTGCAGGATGAGTCTTGTCTGCTCCACATCTCTCTCCTCCTCCTTCTTGAACCAACAAGCTCGCCAGAACATATCCCCCTCACATGATGGCAACACAGAGGTCAGGCCCAACCACTCATATTCGCATGTTAAACCTGTTTGAATCTTGTCTAACATCCCAGTGGCCAAAGAAAACCACATGGCGGAGCCCAAACAAAAAGGCAGAGAAGCACAGTTCTCTACACAGGACCACCAATAGTGCTTGGCGAAGAGCAAGGGTGCATGGAGCCGATGAAAACAAAGGCGAATGAGTCCATGAGTCCCTGCACTAGTTTCCACATATGCAAATGAGTCAGAATTGTAAAAGGTCACCAGTTTCTGGAAAGCTCCAAATCCTTTTTCAAGATAACTACAGGTAAGACATAATTAGTTCTCTTAACTGATGCTTATCTTAATTAAGCAATTACATGAACATTTTCAAAGTGTATTTTATAATAAAAGACTAGTTATACATGTATATAATAGAAAAATGACATTAGCAGTTTTCTGAGATTAGGACATGAAAGAAAGTGGTTTGAAATTTAAGACAATTATATGTGGTCAAAGATATCACTAGATCAACTAGAGGGTAAAGTCAGGCCACAAATCAGAACATACTTCAAAGATTTTTAAGGACAGAAAAGTAAGTAGGTATTTACTACATAAAACCAAATTATTTTACTGTGTAAAAACCATTTTATTTCATAAAACTCTTTCAAGAAAGTAAAATTGCTAAAAAAAAAAAAGAGTGAAAGGCTAAAAAGCAAACCAAAAAATCTGCAACCCATGTAACAAAATAAAAGGCCAAATCCTTACTACACACACACACACACACACACACACACACACACACACACACACACGGTCTTACTAAACAGTAAAAAAAAATATATTCTTATTTAGTCATATCTCCCTATCAACTTAATACTATCTCCGATGCTTAGAAATATTTCTTGAAAGAATAAATGAGCTTAATGTGTTTTGATGAAGTTTGGAAACATGATACATACTTTAGATGGAGCAGAACCAAATTATCAAGAGCTTTTAAAGCCAGACAGAGAAATTTGAACTTGTGTAGATTATCACAGGCTCTGAAGAATGACCTAAAGAAAGCACTGCTTTACTGTGGTTAATTGTCCAACTGTAACCAAGTGAATCAGAATAAAGAGGGTCTAAAATTAAGTAGACCAAGTAGGAGTAGATGAATAAACATTGTAGATTAGGGTAAAAGAATTCAAGAAACATTCCAAGAAAAAGATTAAATATTTTAAAATTTAATATAATAGAAAATAGAGAATACTCTAAAATCTAGCTCAGGGTAATGCTTCTCAAACGTCACTATGCACAGGATTCACTTGGAGATTGAGGTTGCAAATTCAGAGTCAGTAGACCTGTGATTCTGCATTTCTTATTACCTCCCAGGAGTTGCCCACACGTTAATCTTAAGATCACACTTTTAAGGGAAAGGGTCTAAAAACAAGAATAATTATGAAACAACTTATATTATTAGTTTTTCCAGAATTCCCAATAATGATCAAGCTTCATATCATGTATTTAAATCATCCTTTCTTCTTTGCATGTATCAAAGCTGAATTTTTATATCTGTAATTTTTTATTTAATGCAATTCCTGTCTCCCTCTCCTCCACAACCCCCAAACACACACATTTAATTCAGTGTCCTGTTTGGCTCACCTCTTTAGCCCTGTCACTCAGCACATATTGAGCACATAGCAGGAACTGAATGTTTATTTAAGCAATGAATGAATGAGTCAATGAACAGAAATGCTGAAAGAGATGCTGATTTGAACATTGGAAGGTACTTGAGGGACACTCCAGTAAAAAGATATATATTAATCAGAGTGAAGATAAAGGCTGTTGATGCAGCTTTGATTGCTATCTTAATAGATACAAGCATTGGTATCCATGTAAGTAAATACAATGTTTGAAGGAATGAGTATGAGGAGAGAAGATCTAAGTTTTGCTGGGTAAACACCCAGGCACAATCCAGAGGAAAAGCCACACAGTTGGATAGGGGATTCTGAAAGGAACAAAGTACAGATAATGAAAAGTTGCCCTAAAACATACCATCTAAGGCTAAAGATAGAGCAGCGTGTTCATATGCTACTATACCTAAACAACTTTCTGTGCATATGTAGAGAGAGAAGTCAGGTCTCAGTAAGTTAGGAAGCAAGGTGATAGGGAAGAATCACTTGTTATCACAAATTTGTGATAACATGAAGGCAAATTTAGGGGGAGGTAAATATATAGTGTTGCTTTTTTCAAAGGAATAGCAAACATGTTCATATTTGAAAATGCCTACTGGAGCCAGGCTGGCCCATGTAAACAAATGAAATGGTCTTGGATAGAATGATGGGTGGTGAGGGATGACTGGATCAAATTAATGTGTAAGCTCATCTACAGACAGCAGCTAACTCAGCTCAACCAGATTATTGCTCCAAAGAAATTAGAGCCTAATAATGTCAAATATTCCTTTATCTTTTTCTTAAGAAAAAATAAAAATCTGTATATGTGTGTGAAATTTCCTGAATTGGGTAAAAAACATATTCACCCTGTAGGGCACCACTTTACTCTCTCTGGTCTAAAAAAAAAAAAAAAACTGAATTATTGAGAAGAACACAAAAAAAGCATGGCCAAGCAGAACTAAGAATGTGGCTAACATTACACTGTATAAGTATGGAACAATATGTTGTGCCAGTATAATGCAGACATGATTAATAAAGGTTGAAGACTGGTTCAGCGAAGGAGAGAGTACCAGGGACCAAAGGAAACAACACTTAGACATGAAGCATAAAAGAGAAAGCCCATCCAATGAAGAAAGGCAAGATTTTAGGATGAGAAAGAAGAGTCTGAATGAATAGAAGTCCATCCTAAAATAAGTTTAACAGTTAAATGTTGGAAACAACAGACATTTCACTGAAAAGTGACAATCTTAGACTAAAGAAAATGTGGAATTTTGATTATGAAAATTATACTTATTCATTTATTTTATTCAAAATGTGAACAGTACAGACACTTTCACAAGATCTTTTGATCTGACATTTAAGAATGGATAACAGTTATTGTAAATAATATTAGCTATATAAGGCAGATCATAAAAAGGGGATATTTTGTCTTGAAAATAACCCACCAGTGAGGTTAAAAAGGAAGCACCCTTCTTAGTCCCATTCTGTTCTTCATCCCTTTATTGAGTTTGTCAAAAATACCTGGAGCCAGTACGAACAGAAGATAGACATCTGGCCACTTAAAACTATCTGGAACAATGCCATATACTCACGTGATTAGGAACAGACAGCAGGTTAATAAATTAATAATCACTACACTACTCTGGTCTGCACTGAAAACTGACCAAAGTGATAAAACATTTCAATTTCCTTTCAGATGCAAGAACTTCAGCTGTCCTTCAATTAAATTCAAACATATTTTAGATCGGTAAGTAGCATGATTCAGTCATTCAAATGATAATCATTTAGCAATTACTATATGAAAAGTGCTATTCAAAGCACAATGGTAAATATGAAAAATTAATCAGTCATGAATAATGTCATGAAGAAGCATATGCCAAATAGAGGAAATAACAGAAGATACATGCATAAATAACTACAAAAGAAGTTAAAATCTAAAGAGATATGTAGGAATAAGTATAAATGTTCAAGGAGAAGGAGATGAATGGGGAAAAGATTCCACCATTTAAGGATACCTATTCAAAATAAAAAATAGTCAGACTTCCAGTTTCCTATCCTACAAGTCATTCCTATCATCACAGAGAGCACAATCTTTTACTCAACATGGGGAAAATTGACATCATACCACCAAAAACTCACACCTAGTCTTGCAGATTGTTAAACAAATAAAAGTTAGGACACATACATCTCCATCTCCAAAAGACCCTTGGCTTCAAGACATGACAATAGTGACATCAGGTTCAAAAAGAAGTTTATGGTTGAATAAATTAAATAACCATCTTCACTTGTACTTCTAAACCAGGTATAGGACCCCAAACCACTGCCCCACCCCCTCATTCTCTAACTCAGGTGCCTCTAGTCTTCCCTTATATTTAGCTACTTGGATCTCCATCTCCCACAAAATACTGTTAACTCCTTGAGAACAATGATCAAACGATCTTCTCCCCATTGTCTATTTGTTGAATTACCTCTATCTAGCCTAAATAAAATACATCCTGATTAAAATTCTCTGAAGGACCTATTTAACAAGTCAGTTGCAGTCACTAACTGAACCTAAAATAGAACCTTGACTACCTGTCCAAAAGTAGAGTCCTAAAACCATCTATGGTATCATAGACTATGCAAAAATATTTCTTTTAACTCTGAATTGTGTTCTCATGTTTACATTTGACTATGATTATATTACAGCCTCCTAATCATACAGGAAGTATATATCTAATGAATTATCAGAAACAGTTGTTCCAATACCAAAATTATCTAATTTATTGAATGATTGATTACTTTAATGATTAAAAAAAAAAGTGACTCAGCTTTCTGAAAGATCTAGTAGGAGATTAAGTTAGAGCATCACACTGGTCCAAGTAGAAACACTAGGTTTTCTCTACCAAAATATAGACTAGGAATACAAAGCATTCATTAGCTCCTTCGGCCAATCAGATAATCCGTACTGGTGTGGATTTTAACACAGCTCCAGTTGCTTATTTCTCTCCAATTAGCTAATCACTAAAATTCACATAGGAAAACAAAAATAAGAGGCTCCTCTGAGTAGAAGGATCTTTTCCAGGAAAATCTGTAATGCTATAAAGATCGGCTCAGGATCAGAATATATGAAAATATACAGTTATCAAACATGATTCAAATATTTAAAAGTATCAGAAATTTAATATGAATTCCAATAAAATAAATTACATATTTAGTTAGGCTAAGTTAAATTTAGTTAGAATATACTCTAAAACTGATTTTCTAAGGTGTTAATAAATCCAAATAGCTTATGAAATGACTTCCATGAAATGCAAATTCAGCTCCTCTTTAGTGATAGTATCCTCAGAAAAAGCATTAGAGAAGAGTTGTTTATGTACATAGGTTTGAAGTCTCTTAAAAAGTAAAGTTTTATAATAAAGCCTACATTATTAATTCCATGTGGACATAGTGAGTCCATATTAAACATTGTCCATCAAACCTAGCATTTCATATTTGTGCTAGCAGATTTCCTCATTGATTTATGAATGATATAATAATTTTAACCCAGATTTTGATTGCTAACAGCAAAAGATTAATAAATTTGATTGGATGGCACTTATATATTAAAAGGTCTACAAGAATATCACACTTCTCAAAGACACAACTCTTTGGCTGAAGTTCATAAACCCCTCACCTGTTGGAACTGTGTGCCTCTATTCATAATGATCATTCCAGACTTACTACTGATCACGTATATGGGTAATCTGAAAACTATACTCAAACAACTGTGACAAACATCCATTCTCTACAAACTTCAAAACTATTCCTTTTCCCCGTAAGCCCTCCAAAGGATGTCTATGATTATAAACCTGTACACATACACACATCTTTCATATTCCAACTCTTGTCTTTTACTAACCTGTAACCTTGTATAAGTTACTTAGGCCAGTAGTCGGCAAACTCTTTAGTCCACAGAGCCAAATATCAACAGTACAACAATTGAAATTTCTTTTGAGAGCTGAAAACCAACTTCTGTGCATGGGCCACAAAGTTTCAATCACACTGTACATGAACGCCCACATGTGGTATTTTTGGAAGAGCCACACTCAAGGTGCCAAAGAGCCATAGTTTGCCGACCATTGACTTAGGCTGTCCCTCAGTTTCCTTATTTATGACATGGGACTAATTGTATCTACTCACAGGGCTATTATGAAGATTGAATGATTTAATACTGGTATAGCACTTAAACAGCAACTCACACAAAGTAATCACTACTATTATTCTTATTTTTCAAAAGATTTCATACCATTAGATCTGAAAACATCAAAAGAACAAAATCACTTTCACAGCAATTCAAAGCCTGCTCAAATGAGTCCAGACACACACATGCACACTAACTTTCAGTGCAGAGTATACTTGTCTTTGGGAAATAAACTTTGCCAGCCACGAACTACCTATTGTGTAGGTAATAAAAGTATGTAACAAAATGACTAAAGCAGCAGGGAGGCAATTATAGCAAGCACAGAATAACTATTTGCCTCCTTTTACAATAAGTAGAGAGGTGATGTGCAAAAAATTTTAAAGTAATCATTTTTTTAAAACACATTTTGGATCTGGGACCACTCTGAAAAACACCTTAAAATTGTTTTATGGGTGTTTTGTTTGTTTGTTTGTTTGTTTGTTTTTGTATCACTCACTAAAAGTACTAAAAATGATGAAAAATTTCCATTATTTTATAAAGATCACATATTTAATCAGTCAACTTTTCATTTACTTGCAAAGCATATTAGCAAATTTTCTTCAGATTCTCAATGGTCTCTTTCAAAGCGAACTTTTCTTATTTAAAGGAATAATACTGTAAACAAAGAAGATGGTAGATTCTATGCTGAGAATTCCTCTAAAGTCAGGACCAGGTATAGTTTGCCCTTCCTAAAAATGCAGTCCAATTTCCAAGTAGGTATATGTTCTTCACTACAAGTAGCTAAATGTTCTTTACTACCACAAGAAAGATATCCCTTACCAATTTTAAGTAATATTAGAAAAGCTAATAAATATTTGGCATACATTTGAAAAACAATTTGTTTCTACAGTGCTTCAAATTGTGTTATAAAAGACATTTTTAATCCATATCCTGTGCAAACAGAGCTTAAATTTTGTTTCCTTCAATATTCACATAAACATGTTCACTCACAACCACAGATTATCCCCAAATTTATAGCAGTACAGGTACTCCATGAAGTTTCTTATACAAAAAACAAGATAATCTAAGAAATTTAATTTTCGTTTTAGTATAGAAACTAGAACACCATGACATTCTTATTGTTACCTTTTAAATGCTTCAGCTGGGTTCCTCTCACATTCCCCAGGCTGTAAGAGGCTCTGGATTGCTGGATCCCTTAGCTTGTCCTCATATCCTTGGAGGAGCCCACTGTGACAAATCTGGGCAACAAGACCTCTAATAAACCCTCCAACACACAACGTGTCAGAGTCCTGGGCTTTGCAGAAATGAAAGGCCAAAGCCTGGCGATGTAAACCTCTCTGCAAGCCTGTAGGTGAACTTGGCCACAAGAGCTCAGTACACAGGGCTGTCTTGCCACTGCCAGGCCCTCCTACCAACAACACACCCCAGGCAGTGCCTTTTCCAGAAACAACACCAGCATTGCTCCCAGAATTCACTAAGAGGGGTGGCGTGTTGACAGTGCTGTTGCAGCAGTTAGTTTTCTCCTGGAGGCAATGCTGAAGCTTGTGGAAAACCCACTCCCTACAGTAAAACTGCTTCCCCTGCAGTAAACTTGTTTGAGCCATTTTGCAGACTTTCTCTTCCCAAGGATTAGTCATAATAGGTTTCTTATCTTCAACATTTGCTAACATCAGAATACATCAACATAGGTCTTTACATCCACTAAGACATAACTGGCATGGTAAGTTGACTTGGAATGACAGAGTAACCAGTTACAGTAAAATTCAATAGCCACAGAGTCCATTTGTCAACAGAATGTGCAGGACTTTACTTGGCTCTTTATTCTTGATTGTCAGCAGAGAAGAGGTTAGTTTAATTGTTGAACTGGTGAACAAGTGGCTGGTTCCCAAGCTCAGCAGCACTTTTTCTATATCTTGATGGGTCACATGGCTCCATGGTTATAAGCAAGTTTATGTGATTGTAGATCCTTCAAGTATGCACATGAGACAATACATCTGGAAAACGAAAGAGAAAGCCCAATCTTTCAATTTGTACAAAATGCTTCTACAGATTCAAACTGTTAATTCTGTATCTGAGAACCAGATCGGAAAAGGTGTCCATTATAGTCAATGTCATCAGAGATTATAGTTATACAGTAGGTAGGTAGCTCTGTACTTATTGTTGAAGAACAGCCCCTCACACTACCAGACCCTGCCACTTTCTGGCACAGGGACAACTGCCAGGGACGCAACTGTGTAGGTTGTGGTCTCTTATGTGGCATAAATGACAAGCCACTATTAACACCTCTTATTTCAAAGCATTCATAAAAGGCCTTTTTCAAGACAAACTCTTAATGAATCTGTTCACAAAGGTTCCTCTTATAAGATGTCTGGGTGATCAACAATTTCCACAAGTAAATGAAATAAAACGAATAAAAATATCCGTGCAAAATATATGTTAAAAGCTTACTTTATCAAAGGATACAATTTACCAGTTAATCCCCCCCCCCAAAATCCCTATTTTCATTTTTGGCACTTTCAAAAAGTTGGGACAATTACCCTAAAATAACGATTACGTTTTTCTTTCTGTATTTTTCTTCCACTATGGTCATGCTTTCCCAAAGACCTACATTCTAATCGTTACCCTAGATTTGTAAAAGGTTTGAAGAGGAGGGGGGAAAAAAAAAAAAAAGGCGACGTGCACATGGAGTAACATCCTTTAAGCCTGAGCCAAAAAGATCTTTCCACTAGCACCGGTTAAGGAAGCTCCCTCGCTCTATTAACTTGCACAGCCCGGCCAGTTAAGAAGGACTCTGTGGGCTCCACTAGCCACACTTCTTTGTTGATAGTTTGCAAAATCTAGGGGGGGGGGGGGG
>JAAGEH010000293.1:12727099-12792429 GCA_011751065.1 Lasiurus cinereus
GCGGCCGGGGGGGGAATTCCTTCCCGGGCAGAAAGGGGATGGGGAGTCGAGTGCTTCAGCGCTGGTGGGTGTTTGCCTACAGTTCCGGCCGCTGGTTTCGGCTGAGAGACAAAAGGAATTCCGGGATTCCCAGCGACAGAACCACCTCCGTGTAAGCAGCCCCAAGGAGCCACAGGGGGCCACCTCGAGGAGGAGGAGGAGGAGGAGGAGGAGGAGGAGGAGGAGGAGGAGGAGGGGAGGAGGGGGGCGCCGACCGAGCTGCAGCCTCCTCCGGGAGGTTTCCCCTCGCGGAGGCTGGGAAATCCTCGGCAGCCCGCCCCGCCCTGAGATTGGGGTGTGTCTTTCGAAGGGGGAGGGGTGCCCCACGTCCTTGCCAATCCCGGCCGAGGGGTCGCCTCCGAATCCGCGTCCCCGCTCGGCGGCGCCCCCAACCCGCGCGCCGATCCCGCCCCCGCCCGGCCCTCCGCGGAGCAAGGGGATCCGCGCCGTCCGGGGTCCCAGCCGGGGACGCGCGTGGGTGGCTCAGGGTGGTGACCCGGCCGCAGCCCCCGGGCGTCCGACCCCGGGAGGAGCCTCGCCTCCTCCTCCTCCTCCTCCGCCGCCGCCGCCGCCCTCGATTTACCTCCGCCCCAGCCGCCGCCGAATCTCAGCCTCAGACACTTGCTTCTGGGAGACGCCGCCGAGGCCAGCGCGCCCGGCACTCCCGCTGCAGCCGCAGACTCCGCCCGGCCTGGGGCGCACTCCCCGCGCCGGATCCTCCGCTTGGCCCCGGCCACTGCCAGCTCCAGCTGCGCCGACAGCCAGGGTCCCGCTCCTCCCAGCCCCCAACCACCAACCGCCGCCGCCGCCGCCAGGGCAGTGACTGTCTCCGGCAGCCCCGGACCGGCCGGCTCCGCCCCTCCCCTCCCCGCCCAGGCCCCGCCCCCCGCCCAGGCCCCGCCTCCCGGCCGCTGTCTCCGCCGCCGGCCCCGCCCCCGGCCCCGCCCCTCCCCCCACCGCGCGGGCCTGGCGCCGCCCTTGCCGGGTCGCTGCTGGCCGCCCGGGACCCTCGGCTCGCGTGGCGGGGAGATCTTCCTCGGGGTGGCCTGGAGGCCCCTCCTTTCCCGGGGACGGGGACGGGGGCGGCGGAGGGGCGGCGCTCTCCCGTCCCCGAGCTCACGCGAGTCGCTGCTCCCACCCTCCCGTCCCCGCTCGGCCCTAGCCTTCCTTTGTCTTGCAGGCCCCGGGGACTGGCTGGCTTGGGGGGCCGTATCCGCTCCCAGGACGGGCAGCTGGGGTGGCGGGGGGTGGCCCCTCTTAGCCGCCGGTCCCCAAGGGCCACTCCGGACTCGTCCTCCTCTTCGGGCGAAGGGTTGCCTTTCCACCCATGACGTTCCGGCGATTCTTCGGCTTTCTTAGCCTGGAGCTAAGCGCAGGAAGGAAAGGACTGGAAAGTTGTGCAAATAAAGACAGCGGGGGTCTGCGGGGGGGGCCTTACCCCGCCTCCCGGAAAGGACATGGCCTCCTCTAGATGAGGCTGAAGCGCTGCTCGCGGGGTGCCGGCCCCCCGCCCTTCTGGACAGTTTGATGACTTCCAAGGGCCACTCGGTGGGGGGAGAAAGGCCAAGGCCGAGGTCAGAAGGTGGCGCTAGGTGAAGCGCCCCGGGGGGCCGGACCCCACATCCGCGGGCCGTCGAGGATTAGACTTGGCACTCGCGTGGACCTGGATTATTTAGGGTTCAGATTTCTGCTGGGAAAGTCAGTGTACTTACTGTCAACTGATAAGAGTAGAAAATGTACTGTTGTTGTTTTGCTAAAAACCGGGCGCTCTCTCTATCTCTAATTCTTCATTAATTTATTGCCCAAAGGGTAAGCTTTCTCTTCCATCTGGTTTTAGGAATTGCCAAGGATAGCTTTCCTATTGGGAAAAACGGGGTGTTGCTTATTTTACCATTCTTCTTCACTCCCCATCCATTGTCTGTTGATCTTAATATTTCACTGTAGTTCATTTACTGTGAATGCTGCTGGGGTTGTTTTCCAAAACACAAGCAGAAAGAGGCGGAAGACTAATTCTCTAGGATTAGAGTGATGAAGATTAATTTTTAAAATCTACCGTTTTTATTTACATTCACTGAAGCACTTTGCATTACCAAGTCAATTGTTTATACAGCTAGTTTGCATGCAGCTTTATAGTCATTGACTCCCTCTGGTTCATGACTGTTAAATTATGTTTAGAGAAAAAAAATTAAATGATAAATATTTACATGATATAAGTTCCATTAAAACTATTTGCTAATATAATCAAAATCATTTCTGTCCAATAGAGAAGTGGGACTATTTTCTTAATGCTTATTAACCATCATGAATGCTGTTTTAAATAATATAAGGGATAGCTAAACTGTAATTAATCTTCAGACTCATTTAGATTTTTTTTAATTTAAAGTTTATCTTACATTTCATATTTATGAAATGCTCTCCCTCTCCCCTCCCCACCCATTCCTTGTCTGTAAGGTGGAATCATGGCAACACTAGGAGGTTCATGCTTTAGGAAAGTATGGTTTTTGGCCAGAGTCAGCACATACACCTGCATAAGCTGTGCACTGCACAACCACATGTGGTACCAATCAAATGGATTGTGATGCACTTCACAGACCAGAGTGTCTCAAGGTAGTGGATGCAGTTACAGATCACGTTTGAACACCTTTAACAAATCCACTTCCAATGGTCTGATACCTAGGGACTTTCTTCTCTTATGTAATAAAAAGCCTGGATGGCATCCCCCCCCTTCTACCTTTAGGACAGTAATAGAGTGGAGCAAATGTATCTGTAAAAATGGCTTCCTAATCTGAAGAAATTGAATATGACTTGTGTTGATAAAATATCCTGAAAATTTTTACTTTATACAAACGGAACAAAATCTTTAGTAAAATTAATGTGTAATAAAAATTAATTTAAAAATATTTTTAAAAGTCTTAAACTGTTGTAATCAATTTTTTTTGAAAATCAATATTACCACATTTTGATTTAGTAAGTAGAAGAAAACATCATTCAAATGTTGACAAAAGTATTTTCTAGCATATTTGCCAAAAAGGCTCAGTAATATTGGAAGTTAAACTTGTTTTTTAACTAAATCAACCTCTTGTGGGGTATAAGGCTTTGGGTGTGCCAATTATCTGTTGCTACATCATATATCATAACCTAAAGTTTAGTGGCTGAGAACAAAACTGACTTACTATTTCTCACAATGTGGGGATTGACTGGGCGGCTCCAGATGGTCTCCCTTGGGCTCCCTCATGCACTTGCATTCAGCTGGCTTCACTGGGGGGCAGGGGTGGGGGTGGCTGCAGAGAGGGAGATGTCTTCTCCCCCATGGCTTCTTCACAGCAAGGTGGTCTTAGAACTCCAGGAGCGCCCAAGCAGAATCTGAAAGCCTCTTGAGGCCTTGTTCTGGAATTCACCCAGCGTCACTTCTGCCAGTTTGTAGGTCAAAGCAGTTCACTAGGACAGGCCAGACTCATGGGGCAAAATAAACTCCACCTTTCCATGGAATGAGGTGCAAAATATGGTCATGTTTTTACCACAAATGGAAACCTTTTAGGATTCGACACATAATTTAAACTTTCCAACAGAAAAAAAAAAAGCAAGCATATATAATCTGTGTTATTATAAAGGAATAATGCCCTTCTATGTCACAAAACTCCAGATTAAGAAACAGCTTCTCTTAAATGCAATGAGCTACTTAACATGAATAAATAGGAATGGAGTCCAAAAATGTGTGTATGTGTGTATACACACACACACACACACACACACACACACACACACACACATATACCTATTTACAATGATAGTCTTCTCAGTATTAGTTCTGTGTTTATCAAAATTTATGTTTTTATTCAACATAATGGGACTGTAAAGAGTTAAGGATCAGAAAATGTGAATGTCATAGTTGAACAGAGATTGATCATTTGTTTGACTTTGACAATATTCTCTTTTCTAGTTCTATAAGAAAGTACTGATTTTAACTAGCCTATCACTCTAACTTTGATTAAATTATTTTAAAGAGGTTAAAAAACACATTTTTGCCTTCTTTAGTCATTGGTGGTTGAAGGAATTTTTCCTTCAAACAGGAAAGTCAAGTTGAGTTTTTGCTTAGTTTGATTAATTATTAATTATTAGTAAATAAATGAGTAAATTAGTGTGAATTGAAATGTACATCAACATGTACATTTTCAAAATAATTTCACACTTAATAACTGACATCTGCAATATATTCTTGAAATATATATCTATTTAATATAATATTTATTGTATTATGATATTTGGTCACATTTCAAATGGTAGTTTAATTTGGCTAAATTCCAATTAAAATGAATGAAGACTATTTTATTACTTGTATTTGCTTATATACATTTATTATTTGCTTTCTGAGAAGATAGAAATGTCTTATAAGTAAGTGCCTGGCATTTCAGTCTATAATCTGTCATTGATAAGATAAAAGCAAGACTTTCAAATATGTATACAGGTCACATAAAGGAAGCCCTCATAGGGTTCCTGAAATTTGAGATCAACAGGGTGCTGCCATTTGATAAGAAGACCCAGAGTCTGGAGGGAGGAAAATATCTTAATCAATGTACACTCTCAGATTAAGGCAGAAACAGTTCTTGAAAAGTTCACTGTAGGGAATTTATATCAGAATTAAAGTCCATAAATTATACACTAAATTGAAATGAAAAACTCCAGCTTGAAGGATTTGCTGGACCATTGCTGATTGTGAAGATGGAGAGAGCCTTTGCTGAAAGGTCCCAGGTTCAATTCCTGGTCAAGGGCACATTTTCTGGTTGTGGGCTTGATCCCCAGTGGGGGACTTGCAGGAAGCACCCAATCCATGATTCGCTCTCATCATGGATGTTTCTCCCTCTTCCTTCCTCTCTGAAATCAATAAAAATATATTAAAAAAAGAAAAAAAGAATGAGCCTGGAAGAGGACCTTGAATTCCTTATGAAAACACAGTCAGTAGACCTCTTGATTTCAACTTGAATACATAAACCCACTTGAGCCTGCCTAGACTCCTGATGTGCAGACACTGTGAAATAATAAGTGGATGTTGTTTTATTTTTTAAAATATATTTTATTGATTTTTTTTACAGAGAGGAAGGGAGAGGGATAGAGAGTTAGAAATATCAATGAGAGAGAAACATCAATCAGCTGCCTCCTGCCTACCTCCTACTAGGTACGTGCTTGCAACCAAGGTACATGTCCTTGACCAGAATCGAACCTGAGACCTTTCTATCCACTAAGCCACACCTGTTAGGGCTGGATGCTGTTTTAAATTCTTATGCTTGTGATCATTTATTTTGTAGCAATAGAAAACTAACACAGATTTTGGTACTGAGAGAGTTAACATGAAAGATACCCACAAAAGTAGAATGGGTTTTTGGAATCAGGCAGTGAACTGTCAGAGGCTGTTAGAATTTTGAAGAACATGATAAAAGCAGTGTAGTTTCCTTTGCAAAGACTGTAAGTAGAAATAAGGATGCTCCAAATATTGCTGGTGAGGGCTTAAAAGGAAGTGAGAACATGTACAGAAAATTGGAGGAAGAGAGATTCTTGTTAGAGAGCAGTGGGAAGTTTAGAAAAGTTACCTGCGGTAGTGAGCAGAATTTGTAAATGATGAACTTGAATATCAATTGAGCTGAGATGGCTTCTAAGCAAACTTTTGAAGGTGAAACCTGGTTTCTTCTTTCTACTTCTAGTAAAATGTGAGAAGAGGTAAAGAAATTGAAGGAAGAACTATTACACCAAAAGGAAGCAGGACTTGATTTGGGACAGAGTGAAAGCTGTGGGGTGACTGTGAAACCTTTTGCTGCCATACTGGAGAGAAAGAGAGAGAGAGAAAAAAAAGTCAGAGGTATTCAATTAAAGGTGTGCCTCACAGATCCTAATCAAAGCAGGCAGCCTCCAAAAAGCTTATTGGCAGTGTCCCTCAGCCAACTCAGCTGAAGCCCAAAATAAAAATGAAATTATTCCCCCCCAAAAAAAAAAATCTGTGGATGAGCCTTTTGTCTAATGGGGTGAGCTCCCCTAAAATCCACATAAAGCTACAAGGTGCTTGGTGATACTTTGTCACCAGGAGCAATGCCAGCTGGGACTAAAAAGGGATAGAAAGCATCTGACATAAAAGGAGACTCTCAGCATCCCACAATCTCCTGCAGGAAGCAGGGGCTGATCACACCACTCACAAAAAAGAATTACCTGAATTCTCACAGTCACCATTTTGGATACCTCTTCTGATGCAAGCTGCTGATGCATGTGGTGTACTGCCACTCTCCTACCCAATGGTAAGCTGATGACGGGCAGGGACCACTACTCACATTGCGTATGGTACCGTCCACCTCCACCCATTACACTTGGTTTATAATTCCTCGGCAAGAATGTTGAATACATAAACGTACCATGATGAATACAACCACATAACTACTTTGATAAAAAGCCACCTCCTTTAATATACCCAAAACATGATATTTTCATTTCAATTCAAAAGATCATATCTTCTCATCCCACACAAATCTGTTCCTCCTCCTGGATTTACTCTTACTGTTTGCTTACATTATCCACTTGGTTGCCCAAGACAGAAACCTAGGACTCCCCCTACACGTCTTCCTTTTCTTACTCTTCATCCTAAAATCTATTTTTTTCTCCTTACTATCTTTTATATCTGTCCTCACTTCTGCTTCTCATTGTTACGGTTTAGTTCAGATTTTCATCTTTCCCAGTCTTCCTACTTCAGTCTCAACCTCATCCATTCAATTTCCCACACTATTGCAAAATAATCTGTGGAATGCAAAAAGCTGAGATCTTGCTCCTTTGTTAATTTTATTTTATTTTTTTAAATTGGCTCCCCCTAACCTACTTATAGCTGGTCCTGTTAGGGCACCTAACTGACAGTCCCATGTATGCTTTGTATACACTCAATTATTTGAGCTCTTGATACTTCCATGCCTGCAGAGGTATTCTCTGTAAAATTCTTTCTTCTTGTATCTTCAGCTCACCAGGAAAAACTCTTATTTTTAGCTGTAAGTTTGTGAAACTACTCCTGATTCCTCCAGGAGTTTGAGCTCTTCTTCTGTGTATGTCTTTCTTATTAAAGCAATTGCATTATGTTTATCTACTTTGCTATAAGACCCTTTGGGGACACATATATATGTTTTTTTAATGTGTGCCTTTAGAATCTGGTGGGGGCATGGCTCAGTGGTTGAGCATCGACCTATGAACCAGAAGGTTGTGGTTCGATTCCTGGTCAGGACATATGCCCTGGTTGCGGGCTCCATCCCTAGGGTGGAGCGTGCAGGAGGCAGCTGATCAATAATTCTCTCTCATCATTGATATTTCTCTTTCTCTCTCTCTCTCCCCCTCTCCTTTCCTCTCTGAAATCAATAAAAATAGAAATAAAATTTAAAAACAGAATATAGCAGAATGTATTTCATACAATCATTCAATAGGCACATGATCTTGTGGAAATGAATTGATGAATAAGTTAATTTGAATTATAGGATATGAACTCTTTATTTTTTTTAAATTTTAAATCATATATTAAATTGTCAAATCATCTCTTGGGGTATAAAAACATTATCTTTGTTCACTGGAAAGGAATAGTCATGAATAATGACTATAAATTAACAAGAATAAAGCCAAACTTTCAATTTTCTTTAGTAATAAAAAAGTAAATTTTGTAACCAACTCCACACATAGAATGCTAAATTTTGCCTAAATGTACTATTTCACTAAATTAAGAAAACAACATAACATTCTGTAGTTTCTAAATATGACACCTTATAGTTAGTTATGTTTGTTTTCAATGATAAAGACAAAGAAGTTGGCTTTTTTCCAATAATAAGTAACATAATTTTTTCATTCCAATGCCTTTAAAATCTGCAACTATTAAAGTAAAAGGATGAAGGAGTGTCTGTCCCTAGATGATATGCAAAATTTATGTTCTTAACAAAAAATATATCAAATAGTAAGAAATATACTTTAATAAAAAAGTGAATATATTTTATACCACGACCGTTGAGTTGGGCAATATCCTATCTGTGGCTCCCACCTTATAGACCAGTAATTTCAGAGTATTAACAAACTCCATATGTCTTACTATCATCAAATTATAAGCTTTATTTCCATACAATAGATAAATTTAAGTTCATTTCACATTCTGCTTTTCTTCTGTGATATTTAATACTGGACCTCTGATTATCACTTTGTAATTTTCTCTGCATAAAGTTTTCATCCTGCTAAACTATCCCCTGCAGGGGATGGCATACCATGGCCAGGATTGCCCTGCAGAGACCTTCTGGGCATATCTCTATGCTAATTCCTTTGAATAAAATGCATTTTTTTTTAAAAAAAAGGACTATTATTCTTAAAAAAAAAATCCCATTTAGCTAACAAAGGATTCTGCGGTCAGTGAACTGTGTTGACTGAGGAAAAATTAAAATCTCATAATTCTAATGGACTCAGGACAGCAAGGACAGCTTGTAGGAACTATTCTGGTGACCTGGTTCGTAAGGTGCTGAGGTTGGTTTGACAGTTTTGCAGAGTACGTGCCTAAAGAATATGCTATTATACATACGTATGCACACACACACACACACACACACACACACACATATTCTTAAGAAATGTATATTTCTATTGTGGAAAAAAAAAAGAAGAAAAGATAATTTCTCAATAAGAGTTTAGAAGATGAATCACCCAGATGTAGTTTTTTTTTTTTTTCCATAAACTCACGGCACTGGGGAAATGGCAAAATATGTTTGATGAACCATTGGAGTTTCCCCCATTATGTGTATTTATAATTTTAAAGTGCCCTTCAGTTTACAGATGCATTTAATTAAATAAGTGAGTTAGAAAATAAAACAATGAAAGCTACGCTTCACAGGACAGGCTCTGAATAAGAAAATGTACGCAAGGCCCAGTTTGCTTTCAGTTACAGCCACTTTTAAAAACATTATAACGAAATCTTTCCTTGATTTCCTTTGGAAATTCTCTGACTTTTGTGTACTTAATAGTAAAAACAGGAATTCAATATTTTCTTATTCTTGCACTTGAACTCTATTTTCTTACATCATCAATAAGCATATTTTCGTTTTCTAAAGAAACATGTTAAATATGATCTGCACACTATAAATACAACTGAAATTTAAAAACACTTTTAAAGTGACGTCATCATAAACAGCATAGCCACTCAAAGATAAAGACATGATGTGTTCCCATTTGGTCTTCATGACTCCTTCCTCTTGGCTCACCCAACTTCCCAGGGTGCTCTGATGTCTACACTCTTATCTCCCGATTCTAGGCCAGACATACTTTTCAGTTAGTGTTGTCAACCGTTTTGCTTTACAATTAATTTCTTTAATTTATGCATGTCTACAGTAAGAATAACATTTAAACTATTGGTGCCAATGTGCTAAAAATTGAGGGTCATCTCTAGGGTTATCACATTTTATCTCTCTCTATCCCAGCACAATGTGTCCATTCGTATAGTGGCTTTTGGAAGCAAAAGGGGAAAATGAAACAAACACTGGCACAGAGGATAAACCTCTGTGCCAACCTCCATTCAAATACATCAATGTCATCAACCCAACACCAGGACTTTCCAGTAATCTAGGTTGTTTGGGGAAGCCAGGGAAGATAGTGTGGAAAACAGCTTGAGGTAGGTGGGAATTTTCAAAGACTATGATGTGGATTGCCATCTTTTGCCAAGGGAACCACTGGTTTATTTTATCTATAAAGTTTAGTAGTAACTGATCTAAATGCAGATATACAATCTATTTTTTGTTGCAAGTTGTATTCAGTTTATTCAATACAGTTTAGTATTATTTTTTTTTAACAAGGTCTGTGTTATAAAATACCATTTCCCATCTTAAATTTAGGGAGGCTCATTTCCTGGTTTCCAATTGCTAATTTTACTTATTTACAAGAGATATGCCATTGAGACTTCTTTTTGCTCCATTTTTTTAATTGACTTGAATACATAGTGGAGAAAAGGCCAGAGAGGTTAAAATGGTGGTTTGTGTTTTCTTATTTCTTCTTGCTCCCACTTTACTGCAAGCAATTTCCTTGTTGTTAGAGAAATGTTTTCACATTGGGATGATATTGTTGTGTGTAATAACACTTACATTTATCTTATCATACTTTAGAACTTCACTGAAAATATTTCAGTTACATCATTGTTAGAGACTTTTCATTCTCTAGATTAGAAATGAGAAACTCAAAATCCTTTGAACATCACATCAAGAAAATACTTTAAGTAGGATTAGTAATGGAGTTAAATACATGATGCAATGTGTTTGGAAAAGGGAAAAAAAAAAAAAGATCACAAACCAGTTCTCTTTGACTTGTTTTAATTCCTAGACTACAACACTGCAAATTTAATTGAGCAAACTTTTCCTTTCTCCCTGCCTTTAACTCCCAATTTTATTTACAAATAAAATGAAACATAATATCATTATTTGGAATTATTCTCATTATAAAGCAAGTGGAGCCATAAGCATACTTTAATTAAAAACCTGAACTAGGCAGGTTCTACTAAATTAGATTTCACAGGATATAACTTTATGGAATTCTCATTTCAACTCATGAGAAATGTAAATACCAGATGGAAGCTTATGATTCTTAAGCTTCAGGATTCTTCCCTTTAGCACGGTCCCCTTCTAAGACTCGGGCCCTATTTATTGTTGAGTAATATTAACTATTTCTGTGAGAATAGTTACTATATTGACAACATGGTTTGTACCAGGGAAAGGTGTTATTTTTTAATCAGTCCCCTATACTTTAATATTTTCTGTCTATTATATACTACTTATTCAGAGTATCTATTTTATCTCATAGAGGCTATTAAATTTTTCTTCATTTGGAAATTACATCTTTTACTTTAAAAAATCAATTTTAACAGAATATAATTTGTATATTATAAAATGCACAAATCTTAATTGTACCACACTGACAAATGTATATACCCACGTAACCACTACTGCCATTAAGATATGGAACAAACATTACCATTACCTGGAAAGGTCTATCATAGTCCCTCCATGCAATAATACCCCTGTCTCAGGTAAGCAATTTGATTTATTACTTTATTTCAATTTTTTTTAAAAGACTCTATTTTAGAGCACTTTTAGGTTCACAGCAAATTTGAGAGGAAGGTATTTCACATAAAACCCCTTTCTCCAAAATGCATAGTCTCCCCATTATCAACATTGCCTACCCTAAGTCCATAGTTTACTTTAGGGTTCATTCTGAGTGTGGTACATTCTATGAGTCTGGACAAAATTATAATGACATGTATCCATCATTATAGCAATATATAGAGTAGTTTCACTAACCTAAAAATTCTCTCCTATCTACCTATTCATTCATTACCCCCTCCAACACCCTTGGCAACCACTAATCCTTTACTTTCTCCACAGTTTTGCCTTTTAAAGAATTAGATAGCCCTTTTAGCTTGGCTTTTTTCACATAGTGATATGCATTTAAGTTTCTTCCATGTATTTTCATGACCTGATCGCTCATTTATTTTTTAGTGCTAAGTCATATTTAATTGTCTGATATGCCACAGTTTATTTATCCATTCACTCCTGAAGAACCTCTCAGTTAACTTTCAAGTCTTAGCAAATATGAATAAAGCTGCAATAACCATCTATGTGGCCATATGTTTTCAACTACTTTGAGTAAATATCAAGGAGTATGATTGATGGGTTATATGGTAAGGATAAGCTTAGTTTAGTACAATCCTTTAAACTATCTTCCAAAATGTCTATGCTATTTTGCATTCCCACCAGCAATGAATGAGAGTTCCTGTTGCTCCATTTCCTCATCAGCATTTGGTGTCAGTGTTTCTGACTTGGGCCATTCTAATAGATGTATAATGGTATCTCTTTGTTGCTTTCATTTAAATTTCTCAGATGGCATATGATGTGGAGCACTTTTTTATGTTTATTTGCCATGATTTTTCCTAGGCTTTGATCTGATAAAGTAAGGGGTTGGATTGAAGAATCTTTAAGGTCTTTTCCTACTGTTTTTTTGGATGATGAATGTAATGGGCAAGGCTATCTGTCCCCAGGGAGTCTGGTTGGTCCCATTGATCAGTCCTCTGTCCTAAGAGAAGTGAAAATAGGGAGTCAATCAGGTTGGTGGTGAGCAGAGGAAAAAGCAAGTAACTTCTCCACTGCATCTGGAAGAATTCTTGGTAGGCTCTATTTCTATAACCCTTTTGTAAAAGGTGAAGCTTCACTCCCTTTTTCTGATCTTTCCATTTAAGCAAAAATTTGCCAATGAATTGGATTTCTGTCTTTCCTTTTTTGAACTTGGTTTCACTCACATCATAATGCTGCCTGTTTACTCCCCAGCACTGCTGGGAGGAGATCATGTAAGATGATCCACCTCTTTTGGCACAAAGGATCACAATGCTTAAACATATCCATAGCCTTTTATCTTTCTTTTCTTTTTTAAATTTTTATTTATTGACTTAGAGATTGAGGAGGTGGGGATGGGGGCTGGGGAGAAAGAGAAAGAGAAAGAGGTTGATTTGTTGTTCCACCTACTTATGCATTCATTGGTTAATTCTTGAATGTGCCCTGACCTTGGATCAAACTTGAAACTTGAGCATATGGGACTATTCTCGAACCAACTGAACTTACTTGGCCAGGGACATAGCCTTTTATCTTATCACATTTCCATAAATCTAGCCCAAGGAGGTCATTTTAAATTTTGTTAAAAATTCAGGCATAAAGATGTTCATTACCAAGTTGTATAATTTATAATTGTGAAAATTTGGAAGCAATCTAATGTCAAGAAGTGGGGAATGGCTTAAGGCTTAGTATATTGAGACGATGAAATACTGTGTTATCAAAGGGTATTATAGGGTTTAAATAAAACTTGGAGTTTGCTTAATTAGATATGTAATTGTATGGTGTGATTTCAACGCTGTATACAAAAAATATATTTGGTAAGATATACATCAAAATATTAACAGTGACATTTCTGGATGCTGTGATTGAGTTTTGCTCAAATTCATCTATTTTTTATTGTAAGCTTTTATTATTATCAGAATAAAAATAATCAAATATTAAAATAATAAATATCAAGATTATACTCACCTCAGTATTTGTGGGGATGTTTTTGTAGAAGCTATTTATGGTCATGGTTTGTTGAGCTGCATTAATACGCTTTTCAAGTTTTCTGCCAAAGATTTCTTAAGATTCATCAACTTCTTTCTCCTCGTGACATTGACGCTAATTGGAGCTTTTCCTATTGTATTGAAAAACAACCATCAGCTCTTGAAGTTTTAATTAATTTTAACACTTTACAGCTGTTACAGGCAACGCTTTCAAGCATCAAAGTAAATCCAGCGTAAACTCCAGGGAAAATTGTGATGTGGGTGGTTTTTCTTCTTCAGCACCCTACCTCTTTCTCATGACTCATCCAATTTTCATTAGCAACTTCTTTCCCAGTCTCTTCCTCTGCCGATCTAGCTGCTGCTGGATTCTTTCTGGACTCACGGGACACTTCCCTTCTCTAAGTGACACCTTTGTTCCTGCTCTTCTATCTTGTCATCTCTCCAATTCATTTTCCACTAAAAATTATTTGTCTGTTTGATTTCTTCATTGTCTTAGTTTTTGCTAAAGTAAATTGCTTTATAATTAATTTCTTTAATATATATATATATCGGATGGATTAGATGCTACCTACTCCAAGGTAATGGATTTATAAATTAATATTTGCTCTGCAGTTTTTCTAAACGAGAAAATACACATAAAACCACTATTGTAGCCCCTCCCTGCAACAGTTTTGCTTTCTGCAGTCTCAGTTACCAGCCTTCAACCATCGTCTGAAGATATGAAATGGAATATTCCAGAAATAAACAAGAGTTTTAGATCGCATCCCGCTCTGCGGGCCCACCCATTGGCCAGCGTCTCCCGCTGATCTTCGCGTGCACGCCGCCGCTGTGGGCCCGCAGAGCCACCTTGTGATCAAATTGACTCTTGAGTCGGGATCTCAGTGCTTGTGTTCAACTTCATAATGGCCCAATGTGTCAGAGCATCGATGCCGGGGATTCAGATCCGCCAGGAGAAGCTGTCAAGTGCTTCCTTTCAGTGAAAGGTGAAAAGTTTTCTACTTAATAAGGAAAGGAAAAACGTCGAATGCCGAAGTCGTTAAGATCCATGGCACAAGTGAGTCTTCTATTTATGAAACTGTGATTAAGGAAAAAAGAAGTTCATGATAATTTTTTGCTGTTGCACCTCAGACTGCCAAAGTCATGGCCACCGTGCACGACACATGCTTAGTTAAAATGGAAAAGGCACCATGTTTGTGGGTGGAAGACATGGACGGAAAGTGCGCTCTGCTTGACTGCAACGCTTTGCACCTGAAAACAAAGAGCCTGTACCGAGACTTCAGCAAGGGAGCCGGGGGTCAGGTGAGCCCAAGCATTTGCTGCAAGTAAGGGATGGCTACACAGATTCAGAAAAAGGTTTTGCTTTTTACCATCTCACATCAGCGCAAAGAGAAGGGTGAACACAATCCTAAGAGATCCTTTGAGAGAGAGAAACCATATTCACATAACTGTTACTACATTAGAATATATTGTTATACTTGTGCTATTTGATTATTAGTTACTGTTGTTAATCTCTTACCGTGCCTACTTTATAAATTAAACGTGATCATTGGTTTGTATGTACTAGTACAGGAAAAACCTAGTATATATGGGGTTTGATACCATCTAGGGCTCCAGCCATCCACTGGGGGTCTTGGAATGTATTCCCCAAAGGTAAAAGGGGATGACTGTACTTACCTTTTACTTAGTTAGAATAATTTTTTTTTTCTTGGGTCCTGGCCCGGTAGCTTAGTTGGTTTGAGCATCAGCCTGATACATTAAGATTGTAGGTTTGATTCCCAGTCAAGGCACATATAAGAATCCAACTAATGAATGCATAAATAAATGGAACAACATATCCATATTTCCCCTCTCTACCTTTCTAAAATAATAATAAAAATATTACATTTCTAAAAACTAGTATCAAGGAAAAACACCTCATTAAATTGGAAGTTATTACTCCTCTGCTCAACATTTTTCGCTTCGATGCTGTCATCTATAGCAAAGGTCAGCAAACCTTTTCTGTGAAGAGCCAGATAGTTAATATTTCAGAATTTGCAGCCCACATGATCTCTGACATAATTACCAACCCTGCGTGCAGGGTGTGAAAGCTGTCATGGCCATTACTTGACTGAACATAGCTGTGATCCAATAAAACTTACAGAAGCAGGAGCAGGCCAGACTTAGTCCATGGGCAAAAGTTTACCAATCCTAGAGTATAGGCTAAATACTAAGCCACCTAACATGCAATTAATGGCCCTTACACAGCTGTCATGCTCATGAACTCATTTGTCGTTTTGTTCCAGATGTTCTTCAATGTTTAAAAATATACTCTCTTTTGTATTTCCTTAAGACTTTATTCATGCCTATATCACAGCACTTCCTTTTTACAGTTATTATCACTTTTTTCTTTTATATTGTTCTCAGCTTCATTTAAGTATAATTGCATTTTTTAGTGTACAATGTAATGATATGATATACACTGTGAACTGATTATCACGTCTATCACCTAACATGGTACTGTGTGTATGTGTGTGAGTGTATGTGTGTGGGGGGAGGGGGAGTGAGAATGTTTAAGATTTTTTTAAATTTTATTTTATTATTTGAAGTATTACAAATAGTAGTACATATGTCTCCTTTTCCCCCATTGACTTTCTCCCAGCCTCCCCTAACCCCAGTACATGCCCTCTCCCCTCCCTCAGTGTCTTGCATCAATTGATTATGCTTATATGCATGCATACAAGTCCTTCCATTGATCTCTTACCACCCCTCCCCCCCAATTCTCCCCTGCCTTCCCACTGAAGTTTGACAGTCTGTTCGATGCTTCTTTGCCCCTGTATCTATTTTTGTTCATCAGTTTATAATTTCTTTATATTCCACAAGTGAGTGAGATCATGTGGTATTTATCTTTCTCTGCCTGGATTATTTTTCTTAGCATAATGCTCTCTGGTTCCATTTATGCTGTTGCAAATGGTAAGAATTCCTTCCTTTTTACAGCAGTGTAGATATACCACAGTTTTCTAATCCACTCATCTGCTGATAGGCATTTGGGCTGTGTCCAAATTAAGTATGCTTAAGATTTATTCTCAGCAAATTTAAGCACACAATACAGTATTACTAATTGTAGTCACCATGCTGTACATTAGATCCCCAGAACTTACTCATCTTATAACTGAAGGCTAGTATCCCTGGACCATCGTCTCCTGAGTCCCTGGTAACTACCTTTTCGCTCTTCATATGAGTTTGACATTTTTGTTTTAGATTCCACATATAAGTGAGGGGGTAATACAGTAATTGTCTTTCTTTGACTTTTTTCACTTGTCATAATGTCCTCTAGGTCTATGCATGTTGTCACAAATGGCAGGATTTCCCTGTTGCTGTGTTTGTTTGTTTTTTATTGCTGAAGAATATTCCATTATGTATCTGTGTACATTCATATAAATAACATCACATCTTCATTATCCATTCATCTGTCTATGCATACTTTGTCACCATATCTTAGCTACGATGAACAAGGGAATTCTGATATCTCTTAGAGACACTGATTTCATTTCTTTTGGATAAATATCAGAAGAAAAAATGCTGGATCATATGACAGTTCTACAATTACTTCTATGAGGAACTCCATACTGTTTTCCCTAATGGCTGCACCGATTTACAATCCTGCCAATAATGTATAGGATTTCCTTTTTCCACATCCTCACTAACAAACTTGCCTGTTTGTTAGTAGCCATCCTAACAGATGTGAGTGGTATCTCAATGTGTTTTATATTTGCATTTATCTGATGATTAGTGAGGTTTAGGCTATGTTCCAGCCTCTTCTTGACCCCCCAGTCATGCAGATCACCTCAGTATCCTGGATGGAACAAGAAAGAAGTGAGCCTCTTGGTCAGCATCCCACACAGTGGGAAGCCAGATGCTCACACATTCTCACTTCCCCTGTCAGGAAAATTGCAGGCAAATGGATCTATCTCTGTTGGCACTGAGTTGTGTTGGCTTGTGGTGGGTTGACATGAGTAAAGTAAAACTCTACTTCCTACCATCTTCAATGTATCTAACCTCAGACTTTTTTTCTCTAATGGTGTGCTAGAACTTCTTAGCTGGACCTTTAGACTCCTGAGAGATATTTTTGTTTGTGAGTGATTGTCAGACAAGTGTTCTTGGAGTGAAGAGGATAGAAACCTCCTATCCCATCACCTTGCTGATATCACTTTATATTCTTTTTTAAATATATATATATGTATTTTTTAAAAATATATTTTATTGATTTTTCACAGAGAGGAAGGGAAAGGGATAGAAAGTCAGAAACATCAATGAGAGAGAGGCATCGATCAGCCGCCTCCTGCACACCCCACACTGGAGATGTGCCCACAAGCAAGGTACATGCCCCTGACCGGAATCGAACCCGGAACCTTTCAGTCCGCAGGCCGACACTCTATCCACTGAGCCAAACCGGTCTCATCTTTTAAATATATTTTATTGATCTTTCACAAAGAAGAAGGGAGAGGGATAGAAAGCAAGAAACATCAATGAGAGAGAGACATCCATCAGCTGCCTCCTGCACGCCCCCTATTGGGGATGTGTCTGCAACCAAGGTACATACTCTTGACCGGAATTGAACCTGGGACTCTTCAGTCCACAAGCAGATGCTCTATCTACTGAGCCAAACCGGTTTTGGCTCACTTTATATTCTTGATCAATCAGGGATAGAAGAAGTAACTTTAGGATTACACAAAGTCAAAAAAATAGACAGTACATCAGTGAAAAATCTCAAACTCCTATGAGTCAGTAAAATCTTGTATTATTTTATACTACAACTAGTGGCCCAATGCAAGAATGAAGATTTGTGCAAGATTGGACCTTTGTTCCCCTGGCTGCCAGCCCTGTCTTCCATCTGGCCAGAACAGCCTTTCTGCTCTGGCCTGGAGTCGCCTTTCTGCCTTCCCACACTGCCCAGAGGCCCAGAGCTTCCTGCCTTGTACCTGGCCACTCAAGCAATGCCCGTGTATGCAAATTAACCTGCCAGCTTTGTTGGGTTAATTTGCATACTCACTCCTGATTGGCTGGTGAGTGTCACAAAGATATGATCAATTAGCATGTTACTCTTTTATTAGGTAGATGAGCAAAAGATGCTATATTATAGCTAATATAGAATGGTAAAGCTAATCTCTCTTGCCCATCAAATATATAGCTCAGTAATTAAAATGTTTGATTAAATTAAAAATAGCTGTACTTTATATTCAGAAAATATATGTAATAATTTAGAAGAACTATAAAAAGAAGGGACTATAGAACAACTTGAATTAGGACATAAATTAGGGATTGCTTGATTGATTCTTCACTTAAAAAAAGATAAATGATCAGTTTATTTTTTCTGCATTTTTGCCCAGTTTTGTAAAACTTTAAAAAGGTGAAAAATCATGGGAAGTTAGATAACAAGTCTAACATTATCTTTAGGCGAATTAATGGAAATAATTTTGATGAGTAATTTGACTGTTAGGTACATGAATCAGTTTGAGGAAGTTGAGACTAACCATGGTCAACATAATTAAATTATTTTATAAATCCTGATAGTAATATAACACAGTAATGTAGTAGAAGACACTATTCTACATACTTGACATATATAAACTCATTTATGTCCTCAAATAATGCCATTTGATCATTGAGAAAAACATAGCAAGTTGAAGTAGGTAACCCAAGTTCACACAGGTCCCAAAAGACAGAGCCAAGACAGAAATTGAGATAGTCTGACTCCAGCACTGTGCTTTGTTTTTCAGGCATATAAAACGTTATATATGGCTGAAACCAGTTTGGCTCAGTGGGTAGAGCATCATCCTGTGGACTGCAAGTTCCCAGGTTTGATTCTGGTCAAGGGCATGTACCTTGGTTGTGGACACATCCATAGTAGGGAGTGTGCAGGAGCCAGCTGATTGATGTTTCTAACTCTCTATCCCTCTGCCTTCCTCCCTGTAAAAAAATCAATAATATATATATATATATATATATGTATAAAAAGCTGTTATATATGCATATAGGAGTTAACTTTAATTAAATTAAATATAGCAAATCAGTTTTATACTTGCTGAAATTTCTTCCTGCCCTCATTCTCCATTGATGAGTTAATTAAAATTTTACTATGATATTATTTACTTATTACTTTTATTTTTTTTAGAAAAAATATCTTTATTATTATTTTTTAATCTTTATTATTCAGATTATTACATTTGTTTCTCTTTTTCCCCCTCCATAGCACCCCTCCACCCAGCTTCCACCCTTCCCTCTATTCTTATCTCCCTCCCGTTGACCTCATCCAAAGGTGTATGATTTTTGTCCAGTCTCTCCCTGCACACCCCTCACCCCTTTCCCCCTGAGAATTATCAGTCCACTCCCTTTCTGTGCTCCTGATTCTATTATATTCACCAGTTTATTCTGTTGATCAAATTTTTAATTTACTTAATTTTTAGATTCACTTGTTGATATCTATGTATTTGTTGTTCATAATTTTTACCTTTACTATTTTCTTCTTCCTTTTCTTAAAGAGTACCCTACAGCATTTCATATAATCCTGGTTTGGTGGTGATGAACACCTTTAGCTTTTTCTTATCTGTGAAGCTCTTTATCTGCCCTTCAATTTTGAATAAAAGCTTTGCTGGATAGAGTATTCTTGGTTATAGGTTCTTGCTATTCATCACATTGAATATTTCTTGCCACTCTCATCTGGCCTGGATGGTTTCTGTTGAGAAATCAGCTAACAATCGTATGGGACTCCCTGGTAGGTAATTAACTGTTTTTCTCTTGCTGCTTTTAATATTCTCTCTTTGTCTTTTGCTCTTGGTATTTTAATTATGATGTGTCTGTGTGGACCTCTTAGGATTCCTTTTATATGTGTGTGCTTCCTGGACTTGTAAGTCTATTTCATTCACCAGATGTGGGAAGTTTTCAGTCATTATTTCTTCAAATAGGTTTTCATTATCTTGCTATCTCTCTTCTTCTGGCACCCCCACAATTCTGATGTTGGTACACTTGAAGCTGTCCCAGAGGCTCCTTACATTATCTTCACATTTTTGGATTATTTTTTCTTCTTGCTTTTCCAGTTGAGTGTTTTCTGTTTCTTTATATTTCAAATTTTTTACTTCATTCTTCCCTTCCTCTAGTCTGCTGTTAGGTCTCTGTATAATATTTTTTATTTCATTCAATGTATGTTTAATTTCTAGTTGGTCCTTTTCCATCTCTAGTTGGTCCTTTTTCATCTCCTCTTGGGTCTCACTAAATTTATACATCTTTTCTAGGATATTCTTGAAAAACCTTATAACTGTGGTTTTGAACTCTATATCAAGTCATTTGTTTTCCTCTATTTCTTTTGTTTGTGATCTCTTCCTTTGTCTCTACATTTTTACTATGCCGGGAGAACTTCTGTGTTGCATTCAGCCTTATGATACAAGAGTTGCAAAACTGCAAAAGCCTCTCTGCTGAGCTTGAGATGGGTGGTGTCTCAGGGCTTAACAGACCGCCTTGCCTTGCCTTCTAGTCAGCCCCACCCTCCATGGCCCCTGAGTCTCACATGACTGAGTAATTGCTGGAGCCATCCCTGTGCGTGTGCACGTGCATGTGCACTCTAGGCAGTGCCTCGAGACTGCTGCCTTTCTGGCTCCCCTGCACTCTGGAACCATATAAGTCTGGGTCCCCAGAATTTTGCCCGAAACTGGGGTTTACTGGAGTTTGAAGTGGCACAGTTGTGAGGCTCTGTCTCCCACCCACTCGTGAAAGCCAGCAACACAATCAGCAGTCAGTCTTCTGTGCACAATGCTGCGCTTGCCACCAGACTTCTGCCCTTTCGCAGCTCCCCTAAATTTTCGTGCACTTCTCCCTTTTCACACACTCCCCGTATGAGTTTTGGCTTGACCTGGGGTTTAGTGTTGTAGAATAATGGGTTCAATGCAATTGGGAGTCTCCATCTCTCTCCCACCAGAGAAAGCCAGCCAAGTACTCCCGCACCCGCTCTCTCCACGCGTGTATCTCTGTACCTCAGCTTTTTGCAGCTCCTCTGGGTCTCTGTGAGCCCCTCTCTTTCCTTCTAGTTGTAGAATTTCCACTCAGCCATTATTCCTGTGGTTCTGGATGATGTCTGTTCTGTCTTTTAGTTGTAGTTTTGAAATTGTTGTGTGAGGCAGCAGTGTAGGTGTTTACCTATGCCACCATTTTGGATTCTCCCTCTCTATGATATTATTTAGTAGTGTATGGAAGATCTGCCTTTTTAAATAGTTTCTGGAAACTTCAGATTCAGTGGGAACTTCTTATTCAAGTTCTAACTGTTTTTTGTTTTTGTTTTTTTAAATTTTAATTAATTTTTATACGTATCTCCCCATTGTCCTCCTCCTTCCCAGGCATACCCCAACCCCCCAGTGTCTATGTTCATTGGTTATGCTTAATGCATGCATACAAGTCCTTTGATTGATCTCTTATCTACCTCACCTAACTTTCTTCTTTCTGCTGTAATTTCAAAGTCTGTTTGAAGCTTTACTGTCTCTGTATCTATCCTTTTGTTCATCAGTTTATAATGTTCTTTATTATCCACAAATGAGTGACATCATGTGATGCTTCTCCTACATTGACTGGCTTATTTCACTAAGCATAAGGCTCTCCAGTTCCAACCAGGTTGCTGCAAATGGTAAGAATTCCTTCTTTTTAATGGCAGCATAGAATTCCATTGTGTAGATGTACCACAGTTTTCTGATCCACTCATCTGCTGACGGGCACCTAGGCTGTTTCCAAATTGTAGCTATTGTAAATTGTGCGGCTATGAACATAGGGGTGCATAAATCCTTTCTGATTGGTGTTTGTAATTTCTTAGGATAAATTCCTAAGAGTGGTATTACAGGGTCAAATGGGAGATCCATTTTTAGTTTTTGGAGGAAACTCCATACTGTTCTCCACAGTGGCTGCACCAGTCTGCATTCCCACCAACAGTGCACAAGGGTTCCTTTTTCTCCGCATCCTCGCCAACACTTGTCGTTTGTTGATTTGTTGATGATTGCCATTCTGACAGGTGTAAGATGGTATCGCATTGTCGTTTTGATTTGCATCTCTCAGATGATTAATGACTTTGAACATGTTTTCATGTGTCTCTTGGCCTTTCTTCTGTCATCTTTTGAAAAGGTTCTATTTAGATCCATTGCCCATTTTTTATTGAATCGTTCATCTTCCTTTTATTAAGTTGTATAAATTGTCTGTAGATTTTGGAGATTAAACCTTTATCAGTGATAACATTTGCAAATATGTTCTGCCATACAGTGATCTTTCTTGTTGTTTTGTTGATGGTTTCTTTTGCTGTGCAAAAGCTTTTTATTTTGATGTAGTCCCATTTGTTTATTTTTTCTTTAGCTTCCATTGCCTTTGGAGCAGTATCAGTGAAGAAGTTCTTTTGGCATATATCTGAGATTGTGCTGCCTGTGGATTCCTCTAGTATTTTTATGGTTTCCCTTCTAATGTTTAAGTTCTGTATCCATTTTGAGTTTATGTTTGTATATGGTATAAGTTGGTGGTCCAGTTTCATTTTTTTGCATGTATTTGTCCAATTTTCCCCAACACCATTTATTGAAGAGGCTATCTTGGCTCCATTGAATGTTCATGCCTCCTTTGTCAAATATTAGTTGAGAATAGTGGTTTGGGTGGATATCTGGGTTCTCTATTCTATTCCATTGGTCTATATGTCTGTTCTTGTGCCAGTACCAGGCTGTTTTGAGAAGAGTTGCTTTGTAGTATAGTTTGAAATCTGGTGTTGAGATCCCACGTACTTTATTCTTCCTTCTCAGAATTGCTGTAGCTATTCATGGTCTTTTTTTGTTCCAGATGATTCTATGAAGAATTCTTTCTAGGTCTGTGAAATATGTCGTTGGTATTTTAATGGGTAGTGCGTTGAATCTGTAGATTGCTTTGGGTAGTATGGACATTTTAATGATGTTGATTCTCCCATGAGCATGGTATGCCCTTCCATCTGTTAACATCTTCCTCTATCTCTTTTTTCAGTGTCCTGTAGTTTTCTGCATATAGGTCTTTTACCTCTTTAGTTAGGTTTATTCCTAGGTATCTTAATTTTTTTGGTGCGATGATAAATGGGATTGCTTTTTTAGTTTCTCTTTCTGTAATTTCACTATTAGTGTATAGAAATGCCACAGATGTCTTAGCATTAATTTTGTATCCTGCTACATTGCCGAATTCATTAATTAAGTCAATTAGTTTTAGAATGGAGTCCTTTGGGTTTTTTATGTACAATATCATGTCATCTGCAAATAAGGACAGCTTTACTTCTTCTTTTCCAATTTGGATGCCTTTTATTTATTCCTTTTTTTTAAAATATATTTTATTTATTTTTCATAGAGAGGAAGGGAGAGAGATAGAAACATCGATGAGAGAGAGACATCGATCAGCCGCCTCCTGCACGCCCCACAGTGGAGATATGTCCGCAGCCAAGGTACATGCCCTTGACCGGAATCGAACTTGGAATCTTTCAGTCCGCAAGCCGATGCTCTATCCACTGAGCCAAACCGGTCTAGGCAATTCTTGTTGTCTAATTGCAATGGCTAATACTTCCAGTACTATGTCGAACAGGAGAGGTGAGAGTGGGCATCCCTGTCTTGTTCCTGTTCTTAGAGGAAATGGTTTTAGTTTTTGCCCATTAAGTATGATGTTAGCTGTGGGTTTATCATATATGGCTTTTATGATGTTGAGGTATGTTCCTTCTATTCCCACTTTGCTGAGAGTTTTTATCAAGAAAGGGTGTTGGATTTTGTCTAATGCTTTTTCTGCATCAATTGATATGACTATGTGATTTTTTATCTCTCAATTTGTTTATGTGATGTATCACATTTATTGATTTGTGGATATTGTACCATCCCTGCATTCCTGGGATGAATCCTGCTTGGTCATGGTGTATGATCTTTCTGATGTACTGCTGGATCCGGTTTGCTAGAATTTTGTTGAGGATTTTGGCATCTATGTTCATGAGAGATATTAGCCTATAATTCTCTTTCATTATGTTGTCTTTATCTGGTTTTGGTATTAGGGTGATGCTGGCTTCATAGAAGGTGTTTGGAAGTGTTCCTTCTTCTTGAATGTTTTTGAATAGTCTGAGGAGGATAGGTTTTAATTCTTCCTTGAATGTTTGGTAAAACTGTCCTGTGTAGCCATCTGGTCCCGGGCTTTTATTTGCTGGAAGCTTTTTGATTACTGCTTCAATTTCTTCCATAGTTATTGGACTATTGAGATGTTTGGCTTCCTCCTCATTGAGTTTTGGAAGGTTATATTTTTCTAGGAAAATGTCTATTTCTTGCAGATTGTCCAATTTGTTGGGATAGAGTTGTTCATAGTATTTTTTAACAATCCTTTGCATTTCCACAGGGTCTGTTGTTATTTCTCCTCTTTCATTTCTGATTTTGTTTATTTGGGTCTTCTCTCTTTGCTTCTTGGTGAGCCTGGTTAGAGGTCCATCAATCTTGTTTATCCTTTCAAAGAACCAGCTCTTTGTTTTGTTGATCTTTTGAATTGTTTCTTTGGTCTCCAAGTTGTTTATCTTTGCTCTGATCTTCACTATTTCCTCCCTTCTGAGTACACTGGGCTTTTCTTGTTGCTCTCGTTCTAGCTCTTTGAGTTGTAGGTTTAGGTAATTTATTACCATTGTTTCCTGTTTTTTGCAGTAGGCTTGTTGGGCTATGAACTTCCCTCTCAAGACTGCTTTCACTGTGTCCCATAAATTTTGTATTGTTGTGTTGTCATTGTCATTTGTTGCCATGATGTTTTTTATTTCTTCCTTGATCTCTCTGGTTACCCAGTCGTTGTTTAATAGCATGCTGTTTAGACTCCATGTGTTTGATTTCTTTCTATTGTTTTTATTATAGTTGATTTCCAGTTTTATGCCACTGTGGTCTGAGAAAATGCTTGATATGATTTCTATCTTCTTGAATTTGAAGAGACTTTTCTTATGACCCAACATATGATCTATCTTTGAAAATGACCCATGTGCACTTGAGAAGAATGTATATTCTGTGGCTTTGGGGTGAAATGTTCTGAAGATGTCAATTAATTCCATCTGTTCTAGTGAGTCATTTAGGATTGATGTTTCTTTGCTGATTTTTTGTTTAGAGGATTTGTCCAGTGGTGACAGTAGGTTATTAAAGTCTCCTACTATGATTGTATTGCTGTCAATCTCTCCCTTAATATCCTCCAAGAGTTTTTTAATGTATTTAGGTGCTCCTATATTGGGTGCATATATGTTTACCAGAGTTATTTCTTTTTGTTGGATTGTTTCCTTTAGTATTATGAAGTGGCCTTCTTTATCTCTTATTATGTCCTTCACTTTGACATCTAATTTGTCAGATATAAGTATTGCAACCCCAGCTTTTTTTTTCATTTCCATTTGCCTGAAATACCATGTTCCATCCCTTCACCCTCAATCTGTGTGTATCTCTTTTCCTGAGGTGGGTTTCTTGCAGACAGCAGATATATGGATCATGTTTTCTTATCCAATTGGTTACCCTATGTATTTTGATTGGAGCATTTAATCCGTTTCACATTTTTGGATTCTTTTCTCTTCTTTCTTTTCCAGTTGAATGTTTTCTGCTTCTTTAAATTTCAAATTTTTGACTTGATTCTTGCCTTTCTCTAATCTGCTGTTAGGACTCTGTATAATATTTTTTTATTTCAGTCAGTGTATGTTTAATTTCTAGTTGGTCCTTTATCATCTTTAGTTGGACCTTTCCCATCTCTAGTTGGCTCTTTTGCATGTCTAGTTGGTCCTTTTTCATCTCCTCTTGGCTCTCACTAACTTTATCCAACTCTTCTAGCATATTCTTGAAAAACCTTATAAGTGTGGTTTTGAACTGTATATCCAGTCGTTTTTTTTCCTCCATCTCTTTTGTTTGTGATCCCTTCCCTTGTCTCGGCATTTTCACTATGCCGGGGAAACTTCTGTGTTGAATTCAGCCTTATGATACCAGACTTGCAAATCCGAAGAAGCCTCTGTTGAGCTTGGGAGGGGTGGAGTCTCAGGGCTTAAGGGACCACCTTGCCTTCCTGTTGGCCCCGCCCTCTATGGCTCCTGAGTCTCATGTGACTGGGTAATCGCTGGAGCGGTCCTTGTGCCTCTAGACCGCTGCCTTTCCAGCTCCCCTGCGCACCAGGACCACAGGAGTCTAGGTCTCCAGGGTTTCGCCCGAAAAAGGGGCTTAGTGGAGTCAGATGTGGCACAGTTGGGAGGGTCTGTCTTCCTTCCAGTTGCGAAAGAAATGGCACAATCAGCAATTTGTCCTCTGCGCAGTGCCGTGCCCGCCACCAGACCTGATCTTTTGCGACTCCCCTAAATTTCCGTGCACCTCTCCCTTTTCACAGTCCAAACTCCCCGCGTATGAGTTTCGGCTGGATCTGGGGTTTAGTGTCATAAGACAAGGGGTTCAATGCCATTGGGAGCCTCCGTTTCCCTCCCTCCAGAGAAAGCCAGCCAGGTACTCCGGCACCTGCTCTCTCAGCGCGCTCGTCTCCGTACCTCAGCTTTTTGCAGCTCCTCTGGGTTTCTGTGAGCCCCTCTCTTTCCTTCTAGCTGTAGAACTTACACTCAGCCAGCTTTCCTGTGGTTCTGGATGATGTTTGTTCTGTCTTTTAGTTGTAGTTTTGAAATTGTTGTGTGAGGCAGCAGTGTAGGTGTTTACCTATGCCGCCATCTTGGATTCTCCAAGTTCTAAGTGTTTTGGCATTCACACCTTTTGCACTGTACAGTGGTACCTCGAGATACGAGTTTAATTCATTCCGTAACTTTGTGGTGTGGGAAACTATGAGACACTTGAGTCACGGTAAACTGGTGGGTCATGTGCAGCTGGCCGATCCATGCGATTCTCCTATCTCAAATGTTGCTCTTATTTCAAAGCAAAAATTGCTCACTCCATGGCTCGTATCTCAAAAATCTCGTATGTTAGGACACTCGTATCTTGAGGTACCACTGTACTTGGAATTTAGTAGATGTTCAATAGAATGCTTGCTGAATAAATGGATAACTGATTAAATGCAGGGCATTGTATTTAGGTGTTTGAGAGGGCTCAATAACTAGGATCAAACTTTCCTGCTTTAAAAAAAAAAAAAGAAAAACACACAGAAAAGTCTTTCCTGCTCAAGTTCTGAGGTAATGACAATAAACAGAAAAGATTCAGTATTTAGAAGGTAAAATTTCAACCCTGATATTTCAAGCTGATATTGGAGAATATAGTTTATATTTGCTAATAGATATAAAATTTAAGAGCACTTAATCTCTTATATTAATTATATATTGCTGTGCAAACATCTCAAGACTTGTAGCCTAAGCAACAATAAACCGAAATTATATCACTTTTCTAAGCATGAGCAGTTCAGAAGTGGCTTAGCTAGCTGGTTCTTGCTCAGGGTCTCCTATGAGGTTGCAGTCAAAATGTTGGCTTGGGATACAATGGGGAGCTTGATTGAGCCCAGAGGATCTGTTCTAAAGAGAGCTCAGTCATATCTCTGACATGCAGATGCTGACTGTTGGCAGTAGGCCTCAGTTCCTTTCCATTGGACCATTTGAATGTCTTTATGACATTGCCAGTTGGCCTCCCCCAGAGGGAGTAACCCAAGAAAATGCAAGAGAGAAGTCATAATTTCTTTCATGGCTTCTCTTCTAAAGTGACACAGTGTCATTTCTGCATTATGTTTTTGGTTTTACAAGTGAGATTCAGTGTGGGATAGGAATACACAACGGCAAGAATACTAAGGTGCATAAATCATTGATAACCAACTTAGGTTCTGTCTACCAAGCCTTCTGTCACTAGCTGTCTTAAACTGGGGCAGGCCTCCTCCATAGGTCCCTGAACTTGCCACTGGGAGAACACAGTAGAGCCATGATTTTCAATGGATGTGGCATAAGAAATTTTAAAACATGCAATACCTGACTTCTTTTCTCATAGATAATAAAAATATGACAACAGCCAACACAACAATAGTTGTCCAGTGTGGATGAATCAAAATCATATAATTTTTTTTTTGTCTGATCAGCCCAAAATATGTTTTGGTTTGCCACAGAATTTTAGTAATTAGTTTATGTGTGCCATGAAATGAAAAGACTTGAAAATTACTGCAGTAGAGAAAATGTATGACATTCTACAGAACTCACTACAAAAGAGAGAGAGAGAGAGAGAGAGAGAGAGAGAGAGAGAGAGAGAGGAAGGTGGGGCCAAACTATGTGGACGTGGAACAGAGACCAGGAATATCATAACAGGAGAATACATTAAAAGTGAGAAATAATAGTTCCACCACTAACGCATCATGCAATTTTTTGAACATAAATCCCTTATACTAGTGCCTTAATTCATAGTACTTTGGTGAAAATAATGACAATAATTGCCTAACTTTGTAAAGTTCTCTGTAGTTGAAAAACTCTTTATGTTAACTTCCTCATTTAACTTTATCAAAGTATTATTATTCTCATTTTTTTGATGGGTAAAAAGAGTAAAATTAAAAAATCTAGTTTATAAGATGTGGTAATACTAAAGATAAAATTGATGTCAATTAAGCTCAGTACTTCTGCCATTATATTTGGATGTCTCAGAATCTTTAAAACAGACGTTTCTCTCAGAAAAGGTAATGGAGGCTGTTTGAGGTAAATTTTTAAAAAATAGTCTTGATTGTATTGGTGGAACTAAATAAAAGTTGATGGTAAAATGTTGAAATATATTATATTGAAATTTTAGAGTAAAATATGAAGATAAAACACAGGAGTGTTTTGTTAAGCTCATCCTGCATATAATCGACACCACAATTCCTCTCTAGATACTGCTTAGATCATTTCTGTGTTCTGAGGCTAAATAGACCAAGATAATTATTTTTTAGATATTGATTTAACCAGTGCAGCTAATTTCCCATGTTCCTTTTTATAAGAATTAATTTTGACTTTAAATAATTTTTTGTTTTTTAATTGCAATTGACATTGAACATTATATTAATTTCAGGTGTACAACCCAGTGATTGGATATTACATAAGTTACTAAGTGATCACCCCAATAAATCTAATACCCATCTGACACCATACATAGTTATTCTAATACTAGAAGCCTGGTGCACAAAACTCGTATATGGGTAGGGTCACTAGGCCTGGATGGCTATTAGGACTTATTGGGCCTTCCTTCCTTCGTTCCTTCGTTCCTTCGTTCCTTCCTTCTTTCTTCCTTCCTTCCTTCTTTCGTTCCTTCCTTCCTTCCTTCCTTCCTTCTTTCGTTCGTTCGTTCCTTCCTTCCTTCCTACCTTCCCTCCCTCCCTCCCTTCCTTCCTTCCTTCCTTCTGCACCACCTCCTGGTGGTCAGCACACATCATAGTGAACAATTAAAGTCCCATTTGGTAAAACTACTGAGGGGACAATTTGCATATTAGCCTTTTATTATTATTATTATTATTATTATTATTATTATTATTATTATTATCCTATATAATAAGAGGCTAATATGCAACATAACCAAATGGAAAAACAACTGGTTGCTATAATGCACACTGACCACCAGGAGGCAGACACTCAAAACAGGAGCTGCCCCCTGGTGGTCAGTGTGTTCCCACAGGGTGAGTGCTGCTCAGCCAGAAGCCGGGTTCACGGCTGGCAGGAGCCTCTCCCGCCTCCAGGGCAGCACTAAGGATGTCTGACTGCCAGCTTAGGCCTGCTCTCTGTAGGGCTCCTGGACTGCAAGAGGGTACAGGTCAAGCTGAGGGACCCCCAAAGTGGGCCTCTAGTTAACTATGTTCCCTATGTTATACTTTATATCCCCATGACTATTCTCTAACTACTAATTTTGTACTTCTTAATCCCTTCACCTTTTTTAATCCATCCCCCCCAACCTCCTTCCCATCTGGCAGCTATCAAAAGTGTTCTCTGTTTTTATGAGTTTGTTTTTGTTCTGCTTTTTCCTTTGTTTTTTTTTTTTTTTTAGATTACACATAAGAGTGAAATCGTATCACATTTACCTCCCTCTGCCTGACTTGTTTCACTCAGCATGAAACTCTCTAGGTCCACCCATGTTGTTGTAGATGGCAAGATTTCATTATTTTTATGACTGAGTCATATTCCATTGTATATATGGAATACTTCTTGTTTATCCATTCATCTGTTGATGGACACTCAGATTGCTCCCATATCTTGACTATTGTAAATAAGGCTGCAGTGAACATATGGATGTATATGTCTTTTTTGATTTATTGTTTTGAGTCTCTTTGGATAAATACCCAGAGTGGAATTGCTAGGTCCTTGTTTGTCTTTTGCTATAGAGCCTTTGTTTTAAAGTATAAGTATTACTAGTAATAGCTACTACTACTAGCTCTGGAGAATGAAAGATGAATATACCATGTTTTATGTTTTAGTTGTCTATGTTATTTTCTTAAACTAATTTACCCAGTACTACAAAACATGTAATGAGCATATTCTATAGATACTTATGTGTATTCTTAAGATGTAGCTATGGCCCAGCTGGTATGGCTCACTGAAAAAGCATCGACTCATGAATCAAGAGGTCATGGATTTGATTCTGAGTCAGGGCACATGCCCATGTTTAGAGCTCGATGTTTCTGTTCCTCTATCCCTTTCCCTTCTTCTCTCTCTAAAATCAATAAAAAAATAAAAAAAAATTCAACCAGAGTATATTGTACCAGGTATGCTGAGTGCTGGACACTCAGTGGTGCCCAAGACTGATAGATCCCTGATTCCTACAGCCTATAATTGATTTGGGGAGGGTGCCAACGAATAAATAACTTATTAGATGATAAACAAAACAAAACAAAACTATGGTAGTTACTTATTATTAACTGAATGTGTGCTATTAATGCCCCCTTCCCGCTCTCCTTAAATTCATCTATGTTGAAGCTTTAACCCCACCGCCACCATTGTATTAGAGATAAAGCCTTTCAGGAGGTGATTAAAGTTAAGGTTATAAGGGTAGGGCCCTAATCTGATAGGACTGGTGTCCTTACAAGAAGGGAAAGAGACACCAGAGCTCTTTCTTCACCTTGTAAGAACATAGGAAGAAGACAACCACCCCCCCACCCCTACCCCCACCCCCGGGAACCAGGAAGAGAGCTCTCACCAGAATTAGATCATGCTGGCAGCCGGATTTCAGACGTTCAGCCTCCAGGACTATTTTAGTAAATTTCTACTGTTTAAGCCATGCAGGCTCTGTTAATTTGTTATGGCAGCCTGAGCTAACTAATAAAGTACTATACAGGAAAAGCATAGGATTATCTGAGAGAATATATGTAAAGAGCCTGCTTTAGATAGTGACCAGGGAAAAACTCTCCAAAGAGAGTTTAAGGCTGTATTTGAAGAATGAGTAGTAACTAGCTGTGAGCATTGAAGACTGAGGTCACACGGTTAACCAAAATTTTCCTCCGTTAGGTTTGACTCTGTATAGGTGAATGTATGGGTAAACAGAATAACATGTTGGTTATCTCTGTTTGGAAAGTCTTTCCAGTTCTTACCATGACATCACTACATTATTCCTGTTTTAGAGACGTGGTTACACTGAGGAATAATGTGTGAGTTTAAAGAAAGAAGCACAAAATCAAAACATAAATCTATCAAAAACATAAAAAAGGCATTGTTTTCTTTCCTTTCTTTTTTTTATTATTAATGTGTTACATGTATACATATCTTCCCATTGCCCACCCCCTCCCAGGCATATCCTAACCTCCCAATGTCTTGTGTTCATTGATTATGCTTATATGCATGCATACAAGTCCTTTGGTTGATCTCTTATCTACCCCACCTCTCCTTAACCTTCCTGCTGTAATTTGACAGTCTTTGATGTTTACTGCCTTTGTCTCTATCCTTTTGTTCATCAGTTTATAATCTTCTTTATTATCCACAAATGAGTGAGATCATGTGATGTTTCTCCTTCATTAACTAGCTTATTTCACTTAGCATAAGGCTCTCCAGTTCCATCCAGGTTGCTGCAAATTTTCAACATATAAGGCCTAAAATGGGATGATTTAGAATTTTCATTTGAATAAGTTATTCTAATGTGTTAACTTGGTTAGTGGAGTTATTTTTCTAAATGTCTTTAACCTCACCTTGGAAAGCAGTCTAAATCTACAAGGCCTTTTATTTTAATTTATATAAGACTTTATATATTTACATCCTTAATTAAAATAAGTTCTTATGGTTATTTTATCATTAAAAATATATGAAGCTCCGCATATTATGCTTATAATTCAAATAAACTCAACAAAAAATAAACCTTGATTTAACTTTAAAGGTTTCTGAAATATACATCAGGTTTTAATTTTTTTGTTTTGTGTATACATATTTTCAGAGGCTGGGTACTCCCTTATTCATCTCAGCATTCCCACTCCCTAGCACAGTGATTGGCACAAGGTGAGTTTTATAAAGGTTTATTGACATTTCCTTGTTCACTTGAAAAGGTAAATGATATGTGATTGTCTTTTTAAGTAAAATATGAAATAATGATAGTGGAAAGGTGGCTTTTAGGTTTCTACACCAAATAACTGAATGATATATAAAGTTTGGTACTATGATGATTAGTTTTATTTATTTATTTATTTATTTATTTTAATTTAATTTTATTATTATTTTTTTATGATGATTAGTTTTAGATGAAATTGGAGTGATTTTATGATTTTTGGTCCAAAGAGATTGGGTGACAATGGCAATTACGGGCTTCAAGGAAGTGAGGGATTTGTCCAAATTGCCATGTAGCACTATAATCATCAAGAGATTGTTGATAAAATTTTAATTAAGGAAGTAAAGAAAGCCACATTATATGATCTAGGTTCCTTAGGGTAGTATCTCTCTTCCTTTTTACAAAATAAGCTTTTCCTCTTATATAACAGTAATAGTCCTGTGGAATTTGACTGAAAACTTTTATTATTATGTTGTATCTTAGGATGTTTAGTTAGAAACATGTTGCCCTAACTGGTTTGACTCAGTGCCATGGTCAGCAGACTGTGGCTCACAAGCCACATGTGGCTTTTTGGCCCCTTGAATGTGGCTCTTCCTCAAAATACCACAGCCTGGGCGAGTCTATTTTAAAGAAGTGGCATTAGAAGAAGTTTAAGTTTAAAAAGTTTGGCTCTCAAAAGAGATTTCAATCATTGTACTGTTGATATTTGGCTCTGTTGACTAATGAGTTTGCCGACCACTGAAGTGGATAGAGCGTCGGCCTGCGGACTGAAGGATCCCAGATTTGATTCCGATCAAGAGCATGTTCCTTGGTTGTGGGCACATCTCCAGCAGGGGGTATGCAGGAGGCAGCTGATCGATGTTTCTCTCTCATTGATGTTTCTAACTCTCTAGCATTCTCTTTTCCTCTCTGTAAAAAAAAATTAGTAAAATATTAAAAAAAAAATAAACAGGTTACTACCATTAACTCTATAGCTAGACTGCTAGGATTAAAATCCTGGTTTCAGTGCTGGCACACTGTGTAGACTTGCACAACTTATCCTCTTTGGATCTTAATTTATTCACTTATAAAGTGGAGGTAATGTTAGTGTCTGCTTAATAGAATTTACTGGGGAAATGAACACTTCATATAAGTAAAATACTAAGAACATTATCTCCCACATCATTAGTTCTGTTAAAAGTATGTATTCAATAAATAATAATGGACATTTATATTTAAATACAAGTGTATCACTATAAATTATAGAAGAGGGAATTGAAGAATTTTTATCAGGTGCTCCACATCTTTGGGTGGAGTTCACAGAAGAATAGCTCAAGCCCAGAGCTTCTGCTTTTCAAAGCTATTAGTCCCTTGTGTGCCTGCTTCATTTTAATCAGCCACACAGATTTAGAAATTCTCTGCTATCCAGGGCTGCAGAGTAAGAGGAATTCTCTATAGTTCTGCCAAGGATAAAATTAAAGATCTTTCAGAAAAGCCCCTCTGTGTGCGCACGCGCACACACACACACACACACACACACACACACAAAAAAAAAAAAAACATGTTGCCCTAACTGGTTTGGCTCAGTGCTGTGATCAGCAAACTGTGCTCATGAGCCACATGTGGCTCGTTGGCCCCTTGAGTGTGGCTCTTCCACAAAATACCACAGCCTGGGCGAGTCTATTTTGAAGAAGTTGTATTAGAAGAAGTTTAAGTTTGAAAAATTTGGCTCTCAAAAGAAATTTAAATCATTGTACTGTTGATATTTGGCTCTGTTGACTAATGAGTTTGCTGATCACTGGAGTGGATAGAGCGTCGGCCTGCGGACTAAAGGGTCCCAGGTTCGATTCCCGTCAAGGGCATGTACCTTAGTTATGGACACATCCCCAGTAGGGGGTGTGCAGGAGGCAGCTGATTGATATATCATAAAGGATACCCCCAAGACTATGGTGGGCTCCTGACTTAGAACCACTGTGAGCCACACAGAAATGTGTATGACCTTTCATCTTAGAAGGAACAAAAGACATTAAGAAGGGGAATTTCCAGCTTAAAGCAAAGGATATAAAATTAGATATGTCATTGAAATAAAAAGTGATAAACTATTTTCCACTTAAAATTCCTTTTGAAATGAGCAAGATATAAATCAATGACAAACAGACTAAAATATTTATTACAAAATACTTCAAGGAGTACTTTTTGAATGTGTAAATTAATGACAACTTTGAAAAGGTCAGAACAAAGAATTCCTTGGGTAATCTTGACATCTGTGAGACGGTAGGCTGTGCTGATGTTCAGCCCTCACGTTGTGAAGCTTGGACCACCAGAGTAGGTACCTGGGGCCTGCTGAGCCAGACGGAGTTGCTGAGGCTGAAACCTCCAGCTGAGAGGCTCATCCAACTGATGGGAAGACAGCTTCGGAACTGCTTATTTTGGCTTCTGTTCCCATTGATGATATTGTGCAAAGTATAACTCTGCATTTCAGGGATGTATGAGAATTTGTGAGCTACCTAAAAGACCCTGAGGTATTGATGATTACTATCACCAAAAGAGTAGAATATGTAGGAACATTTATAATGATTCTTAACATGAGGCATGAATATGTTGCCTTCTTATATATGGACCTCAGCATGGGATTAGAATTGGAATTGGATCACAGCTATGTCACCTCATCCATTTCCTAGTTTAATGAATTTGGGTAATATTCACATTTTCATAGTTAGCCTTGCATTATTGAAATCTGCATTTTTTCAATATACTAGTAGCTTTGGGTTTTAATGGCTTCTGCAATTTTATAGGCTAGACAGACAACAAAGAGACATAGGTAAGTGTTAAGCAGTTGTTTCAGTAAAGATATCTTGCATATTATGGGACTGGAAACATTAGAAAGTGGATAATGCCAAGGGATGGCAGAGATGTGAGGATATGGGAACCCTCAGCCATTCTGGAGAGCAGGCTGGAGTATTTGGGAAAATTTAGTGTGAACATGGTATATGGCTCATTGGTTCCACTCTAGGGTCCATAAACAAAGTTCTTACATGTTTGTAATCAGGCATTTAGAAGTACTGTCACTGCATCATTTGTACCTATGTGAGGTGAGTGTATATGTGTCACTGTGTGAAAGTATTTGTGTACATGTGTGAGTATTTGAGTGTATATATGTGAGTATGAGTGTGTGTGTGATGGCTGGTTTGTCTAGACCAACCAAATGGCCAGCACTGGGAGAGAGGATGGACTAGCTATAATAGACCAGAAGAAGTCAGAGCAACATAGATGGAGCTTAAATGCATATTTTTTTAGTGAAAAGTAAGTAACAGGGAGAAATTTAAAACAACATAATGTACATTTGAAAATACATGTGCTCAATCTTTATACATTTTGTACAAATATGCAAATAAAACTTATTCTCATTAAACAAATGAAAAATTGCACTAGTTGCAAATAATAGAGGAAGGGACAGGAGTGGATAAGGAGCTAAAAGGTAATAAATAAATACCTACAACAGGAGAGGAATTTTGGACTCATGATGATAGCATGGTATGGAATAAGCCATGCATAAGTAAAATAATGGCCTTGTGGGATATCCTGGTGGACATGAGGTTTGAGATGGATTTCGTGAGGGTGAAAAGAGTTGACTAGGCCCAGTGTTAAAGAGTGAAATCTTACTAGAAAGGGGTCTCTACTATATTATTTGCAGTAAGAGCTGCAGATTTAATGGTCCAAAATCGAGAGTGCTGGCCATCTGCTTGGGACTGCACATAGTTCAGTAAGATAAGGATACGGACTTCAAAGTGAAGAAGTGGTGAGATGAAGATACAGAGAGCCAGACAGGGCTCATATGATGCAAGATATTATATTGTATTTCCATATTTGCATGAGCTTTGAAAGGTTGTGGGGAGGACTTTCAACTAGAGAGTAGTATGATCCTTTTTTGTACCTTAAACCACTCTCTCTAATTTGGGGTAATCTATCGATGTTTAAGGCCAGTCCAAGTCTCATTTCATCCATGTTCCTAAATGAATTGTATAATCTCTCCTCCTCTGAACCTCTGTAGCATTTAGTACTTTTTTATGCATTTAGCTCTTTTTTCTTATAATTATATTAATGACCCAGTGCAGATTCATGCACATTGAAAGGAAATTAATTAGAAGAAATATTTTAATACTGTATTCGTCCTTTCTCTATGACAGATCAAAACACCTGCATGCGATTGGTGCCAGGCAGAGCTTTATATGTATTGCGCATGCACGAGTCAACTTAGCCGTGTGTGTGTGTGTGTGTGTGTGTGTGTGTGTGTGTGTGAAATAAACTTGCTTAATTAGGCCTGCTTTCTGTTTTAGCTAAACTTTTTCCAGCCCAGTGAAGCATACCAACTTCTCTTTCAGGTAATTGTCAGCAACACAGCAGTAAATATCAACATGAAGCAGATTATTGTAGATCATGCAGGGGGAATAAAGGGTAAAATATTTAACTACAGCAGTGTTTGACTATATTCTGCACAGTGAGTCATTTTCAAGGTCCACCATTTCTTCTTTTTAGTCTGGTCAAATTCCTAAACTTTCTGCATTTCTGTTTTCTGACTAATGAAAAGAAAATACAATTTCATCAAGTCTCCTATCTGCCTACTCCAGGACTTCTGTGAGAATCAAATGAGATGAGGCCCAGGAAAATGCTTCACAGACATTTGGTTAAAGTGTGAAATGTTTCCACTATAAAGAAAGTTTCTTCTGGGCTGAAGAAAACTGCAAGGAAGCTAGTCATAAGGGAAAGGAAGCCAGGCATTGCTATGTGACATCATTCCTTGGGGCCCACAGCCATCATTTCCGGGCTGGGCTGGGCTATGGGCCACAATTTGCGCCATGAGGTCTCAGCAGCATCGGCTACAATTAGATAGGGTGTTGCTCCAGGTGGTGGGGCCTATGTCCCACTTGGGGGATGCTGTTTCTCTGTGCGTATCACAGCAGCTCTTGCATTGAGTGTCTGCCCCTGGTGGTCAGTGCGAGTCATAACGACTAGTTGGACAGTTGGACACTTAGCATATTAGCCTTTTATATATATATAGATGTCCTTAACTTATTTAACCTTTTGATATCTAGTAGATCATACATTTGTAGATGGAAGAAAGTGACAGATCATCCGATGTTTAGTACAGGTCAAAATGAATTGATTTATGCAGGAAATAGTTTATCAGTGGGAAAAAAAATTGACTTAAGTTTGATGGCTCAGGTTTAGGCAACAGATGATGTAGAGAATTGTAGTAGAGTTTCCTTGGGTATGTTATCAACTAAGAAGACAGTTACAATGAGGGTTAGAGGGGCAGAGGGTAAAACTGCAGGAGAATTTTGTTTTTAAGGAATGACTTTTAATTTCAGAGAGAAAGTTCCAATTTTTGGGACATATTTTGGGGCTTGTGAACACAGTCTCCATCTCTTGGGTTTGCATTTTATCTTAAAAGTTTTGACAATCTGGATCAAAAACAAAAATAAATGTAGCAACTACCAAATTAGTTGTTAATTACAATGTCAAGATAACGTCTGGAATCAGCATTGGATAGATGATACAACCTTCAAAAATATGGAATACACATTCCAGGTATATGCTTAATCTTTTGAGTTATTTGAAATAAAAGGTTAATGCCTGTGGTTAAATAAAAATAATAAAGGATTATTTCATTATTTGCTTGAATTTAATTCATTAGTTTACTTACTATGAAAATTTCTAAATTCATGTTTAAAGCACATTCCTGCTAAAGACTTTTATAATAAAATAAATGTTAGGTAAATAAATTTCTTGTTGAAACTTTTCTTGCCAACTCAACCACAGAATTCAGAAATAAATATGAATTTCATGTCAAAATTTTCCAAAATATTTTGTCAGTGCAGTAGTAATTCCCAAATTATTTGGCAACAGACCCATGAAAATGTTTGTTAGTTGTCTCCCAATGTCCCAAAGTTCCCACCATCTCTTCCTGCCCCACCTCTTACTCCTCTAAACCTTCCTATCAGCTAGGAATTCTCATGGGTTTTCAGTTGCTTTCTACTGAAAATGTTTATTAACTCTGTGTAGTTAAAGTGATGTAAGCATATTCAGAAAACTGCCTCTGGTCATCGATTCCTAGCAGTGATATGCTTCTGTCAAAGTATCTGTAATCTTTTCACTATTCATCCTCCACTTGCGATTGGAAGGCAGCCTTTGCCAGATTTTGTGCCAGTGAAGTGGAGTGTTGCCCAGCTTTGCTCCATTTGGAGTATTCCAGCAGTCACATATTTACACAGAGCCCATAAGTCCTCTGGCTTGAAACTTTCGTATTATTTCCAACTCACTGTCTATTTACAAAACCATTTAGTTTAGATGGTGGTATAGACCTAGTTTCTAAGCAAAAGCAGTGAAAGCGCCATTATTGGTCACTGTTAAAACAAGATTAGCTAACACATTGGGAGTTATACAAACAGAAGAACGCTTAGTCATTCAACAGTGTTCTTGTTTCTTCACAGATTTATCTTTGAAATACACCAAAAGGCACTGCTTTTTTAAATTAGTTCTTGGAATGTTATTCTGAGAGTTTCCTGAAGCTGTGACTGATAAAGGCTACTTGGAACTATGTTGGATAATTAAAAAAAAAAAAGGCAAAAATTAGCTGTTTAGAAATCTCTGTCAGAGAAGTTAAAATATTTGACAAGTTGCATGGATGTTGGGGATAAATTTTAATTAAGAAACCATTGCATCATATGTAATTATCTCACTGAAACTGCAAAGCCAATATTCATAGGCATTCTGTAGAAAAGGATTTATTATGTGGAAGAAATAACAATGTGTTTTATAGAACATATTTTTCATAGTCTGAGTTAATGAAATAGACAAGTTCTAAGAACCAACTAAAAGTATAATTTACATAGGTGAACTGCAAGTGTTTAGATTAATGAGCTGGTTTAGGTAGCATTGATGCCTGAGATTTACAGAGTTAGGAAGGTTCTACTCTAAGGACAGATGATCATGTCTAACTGCAATAAAGATACTTAATTATACACACATTTTAGAACAGCAATGAGCACAGTGGCATAAATCCGCAAGCATTAAATTATGTACTGTCCACACTATAACCCGGCCTGGTGCTATTTCCGTTATATTGCCAACAAGGCTGCTAAACAAGTAGCTCAATGAGTGCTGTTTGCTCTGAACAAAGTGTCACTAAGAGATACTTTCTCCCTAGTGGAGAGCCATTTGTCTGCATAATGGAGAATAAAAACCTTTATGGCTTTAGGATTTTATATTTTTTCTTTAGCAATGTCATTCAAATATGAATGAATTTGAAAATTTTTATTTTTAATTAGACTTTTAAACTAAACTAGGCTTTTCTTTACCTTTTAATATATATGTATATATTGAGTCCCAGTACCTGGAATTGAACCCTGGACCCTTCAGTCTGCAGGCTGACACTCTCCACTGAGCCAAACAAACTAGGGTGGCTTCTCTTTATCTTGAACATTCTTCTGAAGCAATCATTTGGTCATTTATGATCTATACTCTCCATAATCTTGTATAGTATTTTACATGTTTTTGCTGAAATGTATTATGATCTTACATTAAAATTTTCTTAAATAAATCTGCTCCCAGAATAGATAGTTGAGCTCTGTTGAAGGAAACTGTAAATTCATTTCTTTATCTTCAAATTAGCATAAGATCTGGAACATCTTAGAAATCTGATACATGTTTCTTAAATGTTGACTATAAATTACCTTGCAAAGCACAGCTACTTCTGCTCAAATATGCATATAGTGAGAATAAACTCCATTAATTGCTTCACTGATTTAAATTGGATGTTCTCTCCTGCATTAATTTGTGTCAAAGAAAGTAAAATAAATACTGATATCAGATTGACCTGCTTTTTCTTGAACTTTCTAATACATTTCCCTCTCAAAGTTTAGACAAAGCAGGTCCTTGAAGCTACAGTTTTGCAAAGTCATTAAGTATGAGACCCAGGAAACCTGACATTTGCTCTGGAACAGTAAACTTGCTTCACTGATATGCTTAAGACAACACATAAATATTATTCTTGGTTCCTTTGATAGCATTGGAGTGTGCAATCCATGCCTTGCTGTTCTTTAACAGTTATTTCTACGGATCACTTGGGCTTTTTCCTTTTCTGTCTTGTAAAAGGAAAAACATGGTATTTCTTAAGAATAAACGTTTCCTGTGCCCTCCCATAGAGATTGTGTTTATAGGTGCAGAAATTTGGACTTTTGCAAGTTTCCTACATTGAATTGATACTTATTTTAGTCAAGTTTAATAAACCCTGGACAAGTTGATTTAAAAGTCTCTCTCTTGTGTTTTAAATTTATCTCATTAGTAGGTAATTGGTGTGTGTTTGTGAGGAAGGGGGCAGGAGTGAACAGCAAGAGAGATTGAGAACACACCCACCATTATGAAGGTGAAGGAACTCATTCTCAGGCACAGCCCAGCTGGTGACCTGAGATCTCGCTGTGACATGATATAAGCTTTCTGGAGGATGTGTGAATACAAATCAGAAGCCTTGAAATGGTGCATATATCTTGATTCTTCAATTCCTCTTCTAAGAATTTATTCTATATCAGTCTTCATGAAATTATGCAAAGATTCACCCATAAGGATACACACTGCAGTGAATTTTTAAAATGATAGTGAAACATAGGATGCAGTGTGAATACTCAAGAATTTGATGAAAAGAAATATGTTTTAACACTGAACTTCTCTTTCTTGAGTCTTGGAATAGGATTGTTGGCTTATAATTATAAATATATAATTAGTAAATAATAAATGCATGCACAGTAAATATAATGATAACATATGTCAACAGCATTGACAAGAGAAGTAGGCATGTATGGTAGACAAAGTCTAAATGACTCCCTAAAATTTTCAGCCTCTGGTGCTTACACACCTTCTCCTGGTTGTTCAATTAAACACTAACTAGGTACTACTGTGAATTGATTTTCTACATGTACTTCAAGTCCCAAATCAGTTGATTTTTTAATAGGGAGATTATCCATGTGGCCTGTTTTAATCACATGAGGTCCTTAAAAGCAATGTTTTCTCTAGTTGGCTGCATTATGGAAACTCAAAGAAACACATTTTAGTTGGCCTAGAAGAAAGCAAACATTCATGTTGTGATGAGCTATGGCTGTCACATGTCAAGAAACTGCAGGAGAGATCTAGAAGAAGAGAGTGGTCCATGGTCAAGAGCTAAAAGGAAAATAGGGACTTCAGTCCTACAACCACAAGAATCTGGAGACTCATTGAGAATCAAACCCCTTTCAGACTGGTGAGACCATAAGCAGAGAATTTATCCATGCTATATTAGATTCTGACCTACAGAAACTGTGAGGTAATCCATTTGAGCTGTTTTATGTCATCTGTGGGAATTTGTTAATACAAGTATCCATTTTAATATAGACAAATATAATATGTGTTTAATTAATCTAAAATATAGTCAAGTTATCAGATACATTAAAAAAAGGAATAATAAAATTAATCTGTTACACATTTTTTTTTTTTTTTAGAATTTGCACCTAAAATATACAAAGGTAACTTCTATGTTAGCTCTAACCATAGAAATTTAATTCCACATGAGGAAATGCTCAAAGACAGAAAAGGATATAGGATGCATTTAGAGTACACCCAGTAGTCTCATTAAGTTATTATGTGAGGTATTTGAAAGAAAGTGTCTATGAAGAATGCTGAAATAAATAAAAGAAATAGCTTGAGGGCATGTCAGGGAGGACAGAGAAGGGAGTGTGTCCATTACTTAGTGATAATGTAAGCCATTGAACATTTTTGAGTGGTTGGGAAGGCTGATTAGAGTTGTGCAACAGGGAAATTGCTAGTCCATCAGTGTGAGGCTTACACTGGAAGCTGTTGTAATATACTATATCTATTAAATTTTGTGCTGTGAGCCTTCATGGAGATAATAGAATTGATATGTGTTTTGTGGTCTCACATTGTAGCTTTTTAAGCCTTAGTGTGTTTGTGGTGGCTGCAGTGACATTAAAAAAAGTGTGTATGTCACTAAGTGACAGGTTTTAGGGTGAAGATGATGGATCAGTCTGGAAAAGTCAAATGCAAGATGCTGAGAAATCAATAAATGGATAGATGATCAGGGAATGGAAAATAGACAAAAATCCCAAAGGGAGATTATTGTTGCAGAAATAAATGTGAAGTTATCAGGGTATAAGGCTGTGGCTGGTGCCCCCTTCAAGGGAAAGAAGATAAGAACTGGAAATGAAAAAAACACAAGAATGAGAAATGTTACATTCAGAAGACAGGAAGCTAAGTGAAAAAACCTGGAGAAGCTATAAATTTTATAAGGCATTGAAAAAACAGAGATCGTGGTTGAGGGACAAGAGACTTTTTAAAGATAATGGTAAATTATTCAAGTTATTTCAGAGGTACAGTTTGAGGAGTAATGATAAGAAAGCAAAACAAAATAACAAAACCTTTGAATTTGGTAACTGGCATATAGATAGTGAACTTCAAACAGTTTCAGTAAAAAAGTGGGAGAAGAATTTACTACATGTAAACTTTCTTCAAACATGAAGTTGAAGGGAGATAAGGTGTTAACCAAGCAGGGTTGGGAGGCGGGGTGGTGTCTTTGACTCATCCATCTTTCTGATAATTCTCAAGTATGTCCACTTGATTCAAAGGAAGGCAGGGAAGGGTAGGTGAGTGGGTGGGAAGAGATCATCCGAAGAACTTGTGTGGACATATGCATAACCCATGGGCACAGACAATAGGATGGTGAAGGCCTGGGGCAGGGGGCAGGGGCAGGTTAGAGTGGGTTAAAGGGGAGAAAAAGGGGACATATGTAATACTTTCAACAATAAAGATTTTGTTTTTTAAGTCTCAAGTATAGTGCTGGACATGTGTCAAATAAGAATAAAACCAATTTACATATAGTATATAAAACAGTTAAATTGATTTTCTAGTAGGCTTCTTGTCAGGTTGCACTTCAGAGCATATTCTTCAATGTAATACACACACGTACATATATGACATATATTTGATGTGTATGTATATCTATGATATTCAACCTAGTTAGTAATTTAATAATTTGGGTCTTAAAATATTCAATGAAATTATCTGTTCAATGTTTTTTCTGAACACTCAAAATACTTTATAAATAAAATTTATTTATTCTTGCTACAATTTTGTTAATAAATGTTAATGTATTATTAATAATAATAACTATCCAGTATAGTTGCAAGTCTAACTAAAACCTGAAATCTGTATCTTGAATTTTTATGAAAACAATAAGTGAACATATTTTTAAAAATCTTAAGCATAATATATTTTTATTGAAATAGTTAAAATTGCAGATAATTTGTTGATAATCAAGCCAAGTTTATGGCCAGCATAGATTGCATTGCAAAAACCCTTAAGTGCGTGACATAATGGTCTACAAGACAGACACTGATATTCAGGTTCTCCTTAAATTGACATAAATCACTTAAATTTCCCCTAACAGAAGGGGAAGCTTTTTCTGATGCTGTGTTTGAAGAAAGACTATACATAATCTCAGTGAGTAAAGACTGCACTCATTGAGGAATTTCTATAGAGGAAGAACAGGAAGCATCCTTTTGCTAAATATAGCACAAAAACCGCATTCAGGAGACAGTTTTTAGATTCATAATGTAGTACACAAAAAGTGATGCCTGAAAGTTGAGACCCAGAGGAAAAAATAGGGTATTGTATGTGAAGGTTAATTCAAGGCTAAAATGTGGATTTAAAAAATTCTAAACTTTAATGATTTAAAAAATGCTTATAATTAGAAAGCCTTACAACTCACTATTGTTCTGAATGAACTCCTCCAAGGAAGTTAATTGTTAGCAAACCATAGTAGGATTTTGCTTTAGCCACAGAACTCATCCATCCATTAGTCTCAGTAGTTCTCACCCCCATGCATAACTGGCAACAGACAATGTTCTCTAGAGTGTGCCCCACTCCAGGGTCTCAAACTCCTGTGGGCATCACATTATTTTTTTTTCTCACGTTACTTTATGTTTTATGGTAGGTGACACTAAATAACAAATCTATTTGTGCATTAGTTTGCCTATTAGCTCACATTTGCTATGTCTAATATGGGATACAGAGCTTGACACTCCAAAACTATGTTGAATTGAATTACAATGAATTAAATGTAAACTTTGATTGTAAATTATAGGAATATAGTTTCCACAGCAACTTATGTTAATTAGTTGTAAATAAGATAGATCATTTTCTTTTATTTGTTTGAAAAAGATGATGTTGAACATTTTTAAGAGTCTTCCATTTTTAGTTGTTTGAGTTGACTTCTGAACTATTGAAAAATAAAAACATTGATTAATATATATTAACATTTAACCTACTTGTGTTATTTAGTTCACTGATTATAAAATAAAAGCTAGCATATATGTTCCATGTAAAACTATTTTAAAATCTGAGTCATTTAATTTAACATTTAAAAATTTAGGAGGATGGATGGCAATTATGTAAATATAAATTATTACTAGAGGCCCAGTGCACGAAATTCATGCACTGGGGGCAGGGGAGAGTATCCCTCAGCCCAGCCTACACCCTCTCCAATCTGGGACCCCTCGAGGGATGTCCAACTGCCCATTTAGGCCCGGCGACCCAAGCAGAGGCCCTGGGATCTGGGATTTATTTATCTTCTATAAATGAAATTTTGTAGCCTTAAGCGGAGGCCAAGACAGGCCAGGGCTGCAGAAGCTTGGCTTCCTCCATCACTGGGGGCAACCCTAGCCTCCTGCTCTCTCCAGCTCTGTGGCTGGTGCCATTTTTGTTGGGATTTATTTATCTTCTATAATTGAAACTTGAATGGAGGCCTAGGCTCACCAGGGTGTGTGGGAAGCTTGGCTTCCTCCATTGCCGGGGGAACCCCAGCTTCCCTCCTGCTCGCTCTGTGGCTGCAGCCATCTTGGTTGGGGTTAATTTGCATACTCAGTCCTGATTGGCTGGTGGGCATGGCTAGTGGTATAGTGGAGTGATGGTTAATTTGCATATCACTCTTTTATTAGCTAAGATTATTGCTATTTTCAGGTTTTAGTTGGACTTGCAAAAAATAAAAAAATCTTGTATCTTGCCTTGCTCTGCAATATTAAATACTCTTTAGTTCCAAAAAAGAGGAGACAGTAAAAATAGGCAATTGGCATCATTGAGGAGAGAAAAACCCTCTTATGCATTCCAATTTCTCTCACTTCTTCTGCCAGGGAGGCCATGTGTTCATGTTACTCAAATTGAATGCAGGTGTGTGTCCATCCACACTCTAAAACCACATAACAAATGGAGAAAACGGAGCACATCAACAAACTACTCAGAGCCTTTGGCAAAGGAAACTTCCCAGCAAGGAGGCTTACTTCACTTTCCTTATATGTGCATCCAGCCAGACTCCTCGGTGTATAGAATTAAGTCACAAAATTCTGGTTTTTAGATTGAGAACTCTGGTAAAGAGATCCAAGAAAACTCAAATCCCTGGTGAACATTCTACTTGATGGCCTCTTTTAAATTCATATCAGTTTTTACTTTTTGTGTGTGTGGTGTCTTCAAATGCCAGGACTCTTTCCTTACTATTTTGCTAAATGAAATGGAGTCTATTTCTGCTCTATGGTAAGTGTCAAAATGTCCTATTATACATGACATATGAACTATTGATATTCTTATGTTTTACACTTGAGGGCCTTTGGCACTGACCCCCTTTGGGGAGAGGTGAATTACGTTGTGACTCTTTCAGTACTCTTAAAAAGCACTTACACATGAAGAAAATCAAGAAACTTCTTTGTATTTATATTCTTTTTCAGAGCACATCCACTTTGCTGATAATTACATCATTCATCTAACTCTTTGAGCACAGTCCATTGTTAACTTTCCATCCTATTTTCCATGGGGCACAGCCACCTTGGTGCTGTACCAACGACATGTCAGATGTTTGGGATGCAGAGCTTTTGAACACAGAGGATAAATGATTGAAACTTACATTTCTGTTAGTTGTTAGTCTTTTTGTGTAACTTGACTTCCACTGCATCTCTCAGTTGTGTATTATTAGAACTATTTTTATTACATTTATTTTTTCTTTATTTTGGTGTCCTATTTCAATTATGGTTGTTGGGTTTTTAGAGGAAATCTGCAACTAAGTAGTCAATTAACTAAATATTTAAATTTGTGTACCCATATCTGTAAGATAACTTATGAACAGTGTTAAAGAGAGAAGAGAAACTGAAAAGAAAAAAAAGATAGTAGAGGAGACCGTGCTTTCCCTTAATAGATAAATATTATAAGAAAAAGTGGATCATTTGGGTAACTTGTGAGCCATACCCTCCTAAAGGCTTCTAGCAATGATACACTGATTTGCTTTCTGATTTAATTTTTGTTTGTACATGTTCTCTGGTAAAGTGATAAACTGTTCATTCTAGCAACTAGTAAATGTCTATTTTTCCCTCTCAGAGCCATAATCACATGCAAACCTTGCTGTGATTATGCATTCTTAGCTGTTTCATTTTACCATTTATTTTGAAAATAATTTATAATTAATCCTATTAATTAATGTATAAATTGAATCTCTTAAAATGTATTTTTTTTTTGGCCGAAAGAAGGATCTCTCGCCATCAGTATTTTGGTACCAATACATTAGACTGGTTATGAATTTGCTTGTCATTTCCAAGTTCAGTTCAACAATGGACTTTGGAGACTATGTCATCACATTTAATTTGTTTTCAATGCACATTTGTTTATTGCAGCTTCGAAGAAGTTGAAATATATTAGTTTTCTTATCATTGATATTAGGAGAATAAAGACAAAACTAACACTAGTCCAGTAGACCAGTGATTTAATTGTGGGGCTAAGGAATTTCAATTATTAATGAATTCCAGTTTGGAACAAAGAGTTTGAAACTTTGTTCATGTACTAAATTAGGAACAAGAATCCTCTTAAGGAAATGCTTAATCAATAAAGCAGGGCAAATTAGTTAATGAACATCAGTAAATACTGGTTTTAAAGATACCATATTTTAGCTTATTTTTTTGCAAAGGGAACAGAAATAGAGTAACATCTAAAATTAATATTATGGTGGGAAGTGATCAACCAAAGAACTTGTGTGCATATATGTATAACCCCTGGACACAGACAATAGAGTGGTGAAGCCCAATGTGGGAGGTGAGGCTGGCTAGAAGGGGGCAATGGGGAGAAAAATGGGACATATGTAATACTTTCAATAATAAAGATTTAATTAAAAAAATTAAATTAATATGAATTATCATAAAATTATGAGAAGTATATAGATTAAGAAATCTTTTGTCTTAAGGCATGTGACAGTTGAGCAGTTTTTATAAAGCATAAGCATTAAACTCTGCATTTGCATCTATAACAATAAAAGCGCAATATGCTAACTAGACTGGACATCCTTCCAGAAGACTTTCTGGACGAAGCTGGGGCTGCAAGGGAAGCCAGGGTCCTGGGTGCCAGAGGGAAGCTAGTGCCAGAAGCTGGGGGAAGGAAGGCCTACTCTTGCATGAATTTGATGCATTGGGCCTCTAGTTGGTAATAAAAGGGAAAACTCAGAAGTTGGCTAAATTCTTAACTCTGGGTCTTGACTTATTTGATTGTGTCTCATTAGCTTATGCTCATTACTGGTTTTGCTCATTTAAGCCAGAGGTCTCAACATGAATGTTAAGGGTCAGAGCAAAAGAAACAAGATATCCTGGTCTTTAGATTTCTGATCTGACTGCCCAAAGAAACCCTGGTTTGCTACCTACCCTTACCAGTAAGTTATATGGTGACGTTTCTCTCTGTCTCTCTCTGTCTCTCTCTCTCTCCTCTCTCCACCCTTCCCTCTCTTTCTAAAATCATTACACAGAACCTCAGGTGAGGATTAAAAAAACAAACTACGGGACCCTGTCTTGATGGGGACTCATTATGCTGTTTTAAGGTGACTCCTAAGACTTTGATCTTTCCTTATAAAGCTTCTTGTATCCATTCTGCTCTTTGGTGTTCTTTCCACCAAGATAGTATCCATTTTCATTTTCTCTCACAAAGTCATGGCCATATAACCTTTCCTTTTAAAAAGGCAATTATCAACATTAATACAAGTTGGGAAGATGTAAAACTTAGTCTAAATTATATAGTTCATGTAGTCTGGTCCATAATCAAAATTTAGTAACTCCCTTTTGAAATAAAAATTGGAGCTTCTAGGAGTTCCCCTTTAAGTGTCCTTTGGACTTTGAATCTTTGATTCAATTCCTAGGAATAAGACTCAGTAAAACATTTATCCCTAAACTAGAGGCCTGGTGCACGAAAATTATTGCACTGGGGGGCGGGGAGGGGTGGAAGTCCCTTAGCCCGGCTGCTCTCTCTCACCATCTGGAAGCTCTCAGGGGATGTCCTAGGCCCGCTCCCCACAGGAAAGAGGAGGTGACTAGGCTGATCAGGGGAAGGCGCTGCCCCCATCACCCTGCTGCTGTGGCCATGCTAGCTGTAGCTGCGAGGCCTGAGCCCATGGCTGCCTGAGCTCTGGACCTCGCATCTGCCAGGGCACATGGCTGCCTGAGTCCATGGCTGCCTAAGTCCCGGGCTTCATAGCCACTGTGGCTTTTTCTGGATGGATGTCCAGTAGATGTCTGTTCTAATTAGCATATTATCCTTTGATTAGTATAGATTCTGAACTCACAGATAAGGGTGTACTAATCCTTTTTTCCCTTTATTTCTCCAATAAGAAGTAAAAATGGGTCAATTAGTTTCCTTTTATCTTAATGGGCAATTTGCTTCTCTGATGATCTCTATTTTATCAGGACCTCTACTTTAGCAAAAGCAATAATTTTAAATCATATTTCTTGGACATTTCCTGGAACTACTGCCAAAATTTATTGAAAATGGCCTGTCTAATCACAATATGTTTAGAATACTTTGAATAAACTGTGATTTTGGTTATAATATCTCAGTAATATTGTGATGATAGTATAATATGAATGAATGAATACAGATATTAGCTAGCATAATTAGAGGCAGATAAAAGTACTAAGTCAAGCTTATTATTTTTCTCTAGTGGTTAGAAATTTTAGGGCTATTAAGTCAATAAAGTGGTCAATTCACATTAGAAAACAGTAACAACCTATTCTTCCGTAAAATGCATAGATAAAAGTTGACTTTCTTATTTGTGCAGAATCAGCTATTTTTATTAGGTAATTGACTGTGATGGTACTCTAAGTCAGATCTGGGAAGAACATTGTAAACGAGAAATAATAAAAACCTTCTTACAAAGAATTCCCTTTCCTACTCATTATATTTGTACTATTTTTTAAAAATTTCAATTTTCTAAAGTATCATGTGACTTAGACTGCTAAATAAATAAAAATGACCACACCTTTCTCTATGATGTCATTGTTTAATTAAGAATATTTTAAAATATTATTTTTCTTTTAATTGTTTATCAACATCTGATACCCTAGTGGCCCATAAGATACTATGTTCCCTCTTTCTTGCTTCACTTATTTAATAGAGATATGCATATATTCCCTTGACTTTACTAATGGGGGCTTTCTGTACTGTGATTTATATATAAAAGAGTCTTGACCAGACCACCAGGACTACATTTTTTAAATAACAAAGGGATCAGTGTGAGTACCTGTAGCTTTCTACTTTGAAAATAAATGATATGGGTCAGACTACTTAAACCATATGCTAAATTTAAAATATTGTGTCCTGATAATGGATATTAAATAGTTTGTTGACTTATTTTTCAACATTAATGTTTTATCCTAGAGGATTCAAAAATTCTCAGTTGTTATTTGTAGGACATATACTTAATATTGATGACTATTATTGGAATCAGTATATAGAGTACTTGCAAGTTCATTACCTAGCATCAATGAAAATCCAAAACCCTACTAGAGTAAAATCCATTTTTAGATAGTTGTTATTTATTTTTAAAGTCAGCCTTCAGAGCATATATTATTTGTGTGTATTCACTTAGGACATCTTTTATAACAGACACACTGCTGCACGTTGCAGATTCCACAATTCAAACATGATACATTTTATAACCTAGAGAAGTAGTAAAATGACCCTAACACAAGGCAGTTCAGACCTTATGCGTAGTATCAACTATGTATACAGAAGAGAACAAATGCTTCTAGCTCTGACAGCTTTGGAAGTTGCATTGAATTGATGATCTTTGAGAAGGGTGGGACATCAATGGATCTCTGTGGAAATACAGTGACAAACCTATATGGAGAGAAAGGATAAGGCAAAGACATAAAGGTGGAAACTGCTATGGAATGGTGGTTTCTTTAATAGTTGACACACAAGTTCTCTGCTCTCTCTTCTGAAGTAGCATTTAAGTGAATATTGTAGATACAATGAACAAAGCTTTAGCCCAGTACACCAACAGAAGAGCCCGTATTGATGGTCTGTTCCAGGATTTCCTGAGTTTTAACCTGTGGTCTGCCTCTATCTTTTTAAATCCATTTGATGTGGAATACCAATTGTATAGTAAATTCCATATAATCAAGAAGTATTTGTAATAACATGAAGCTTCTATTCAGTTTGTGTTAAAATATATCATGGAGATGTAGGGAGTACTTATACATACATACCCAGCCCAGCTGATATCTTTCAAGCTTCATAAAAACCAATTTGTTTAGAATTCTACCTTTTACCTTTTCAGTAAAGCCTTTCATAAGTTATTTTATTCTGCACAACATTGATCTATCAAATTCTAATTGGGCAGATAAAAATGAGGCTCATGCTTCTTTAAGTACTGCACTAAATTAGCAATGTCTATCTGGTCATGTCTACTGTTGCCTCATCCCACCTTTCCTGTGAGTTTAGGATTCACGTGTTTTTCAGATATAAAAATATCTGAAATTTGGCATGACAAAAACCAGCAAGCTACAGTCACATTATCTAGTGAATGACTCCTTTAAAACTGAGTAGAATTTAATTTAATTGACTTCATGATTTCTAACCAAATTAGTATCAGTAATATTTTAGTCAGCTAGAAATATGTATGCTTGTTAAATGTCATATTCATTCTTGATACTTTTATTCATATAAAAGCAATATGATTCAAATGTGTTAAATTTAATCAATCTTCTGGGAGCATTACACTGTAATATGTGTTATGAACCATAATTTTGCCTGAAAATTTTTATTGCTAAATTTTAGTTTTCAACTTATATTAAGTAAATAGATTAGACTACCTCTACCATTTTCTTTTTAGTAATTGCAACTAATACAAAATAAATTGGTATACTTTTTCTTTTGCTCTTTGTTGCTACTTAAGATATTATTTGTGGGATTATAATGACAGAGTGACTATGGTATTCACAGTATCCAGGGTAAAATTGATTAATTTAGTAGACATAATTATAGTTATGAAACATCAATTTATATATTGTTAGCTAAAAGTGTGATTACTTATCTTTATCACTTAAGTCAGTGCTGACTGAGCACAGGACTGCCACATGGTAGGCACTTTATTTGAATATTCAAAATAATTTAGTCAAATACAGTTAGCCTACTTCATAATATTTTTGAACCCAGATAGACTCAGGACAAAGCTAACAATTGTCTTACTAATGTGAAGTGTAATGATGGAATCATTAGTAAGTAATCTAGGAAGAAACCTTTTTAGGACCTAAGTTCATCTTTGTTTCACAAATAAGGTATTTTAATATTTTCTGCTTATGTTACTCAATTTCATAGACTCACTAGAGAAAATAGATTTCCTTTACTTTAACATAGCAGCAGTGGAATTCTCTACATATTGGGCTTAGTAAGTGATTGTACTGAATAAGAACTTGATTTTGACAATGAAACTCTTTGATGAATTATCAATGACCTAATATATATAATTACCCATTTCTCAAACAGTAACATAAATGGGAAGATATAGTCTATGAAAATATAAATATATGGCATTTCCTTATTTAAAAAAAACAACTGAATCTGGTGCAATGCAAATTTTCTGTTTTTAATTTACTGAAGAATTTTAAAATCTAATTTTATCCAAAACAGTACTTCATTTTTATAAATAGGTGGTGTCCTATTTCAAATAGTATGTGATTATGATTAGTAAACTTTAGAACCCTAGTGGATTTGCCTCAGTGGAGAGACCACAACCTGCGGACCCAAGGACCCGGATCAGTTCCCAGCATGTTCCTCACTTGCAGGCTCCTCCCTGACCTGGGCCCTGGTCTGGCTCATACAGGAGGCAACCTATCGATGTGTTTCTCTCACATTCATGTTTCTCTCTGTCTTTATCTCTCTCTTCCATTCTCCCTAAAAATCAATGGAAAAACATCTTCTGGTAAGGATTAACCAAAAAAAGAAAAAAATTCAGTAGAAGAAAGTGACAGAATTGTTATTTTTCTGAAATTGCATGTCATTTCAAAGGATAATTTGCCCAAGAAAATAAGTAAAGAGATAAAATTAATTTATAACTGCATGATACTTTAATATTTTCAGTTTAACATTTTTACTCATTTAATCACATATCTTCATATCTGACTTAAACAAAAGAAAACAACAGCAAGAAGGACAAATTTTTGTGCAATTAATAAGGAGAAGAAGGAATTTTTATTTGTTTTAGAAGTCATTAAGCTTACTTTCTCTCTGCAGTGAATTTCAACAATGTGCAGGTTATTGGGGTAGGTTGCTGGGGGGCCACAGGTGAATGTGTCTCAGTTCCTCTGGGTGCCCACACTTTAGAGGGGGTACATTCACACAACTGTATTAATGGCAGAATGTAAGAGCTATGGAACCACAAAAAAATTTATAAAGATAAGATAGAGGAAAATAGGAAGTTGTTTCAGGGAAATTAAAAAAGACTTCTTTTAGAAGGAAGAATTTGAGCTATAATCTTTAGTAGGGACAGTCAAATATGGAATATGTTAGCCAAGGGAAACTGATGAAAGTGAAAACTATGACTGAGATTGAGAGGAAGAAAATAATCCAAAGTATATGTGTAGCCTTTGGGACAAACAACAATAAAAACATATAAACCATTATTTTCCAAAATCTCTTCCCTGTGCTGAAGCAGCATAGTTTATTAATTTTCTAATAAAAATAATTTGCATATGTTTGGGAGGGTGAGAGAAGAGAGTTGATACACTATTTAAAAACCAATAATTTTCAGTAATTGGCACAATTTTCTGCCTGCTTAGTGAATGCCAACTGGAACCAGCACTACCTATGAAATACAATGGTGGATAATGTAGAATAATTATTTTGTTTAATCTTTTAGAGGAAAAATTTATTCAGGCAAGTGTGTTTTGCCTGTGTACGGTCTATCAAGCAGAAAAGAGTCTAGTTCTTAAAAACAAACTTTACAGAAATACTTTCCAACTAGAATAAGTATGCTTATGGTCAAGATAATTTTTAATTTAATTAATTTATTTTGCTTTCAGAACACATGCCTCTTCAAATTTTAAGTAGTCTTATGATAATCAAAATATGTATCATTTATTTGACACTTCCCAAATTCATGTTATATACATAGATTCATAATTTGTTTCTAACCCCAATATTATAGCTATCTAAAGAACAAGTTCATTGAATTAGTTCAGAAAACATAATTACTACTCAGTTTTTTCAGGTCTTTAGCTTTGATAGAATACACTGTATTCAATAGTTTTACCAAAATCAATACACCCCAGTCTCCAAGCAGGAAGAAAATATGCTTATCTCACTTAAATAAATATAAGGATACTTTTCAGCATTCAACAGATTATTATTATTTATCTTTAATATTTAAAAATTGTTTTGTTTAGTGTTTCATCTGATTATAATTTATATGTATACACACATATATATAAAATATGTCTGTATATATGAAGGTTTATGAATAATATATAGAAATCCATTTAAATATATGTTATATGGAATGCATATTTATATTCCTTGTAGAAAAATTGAAAAGTCCAGAAAAAATGACAGATAAAAATCATATAAAATTCTACCATCCAAAAATAATCGATTTAGACCCTATATTAACCTGTGTAATGCAATTGGAAATCTCAGTATTAGAAATGATATTTGATTGCATAAGACCAAAGGTGTTAAATCAGCTTCTTTATGCTTAAAATAATTTAAGAAGCAATTTTGGTCTAATTTAGGCTAATATGGATTAGAATTTTCCTCCTGATAGAAAATTTGACCAATGTCCCACAGTGCAATGATCAAAAATTTCTTTAAGCATAGACCCACTAATGCCACTTTTCTCCCAGGTGGCTGTAATTTGTAGTAATAAAAATTTCCCTTCTATCTAATGAAAAATATTTATGACTTTCCCATTAGGGCATATTGCTTTTGCATGCTATTATCTTCTGTGAGGTGTGCCACAAGTAGTATGTTAGTAATAGAAGTTAAAATACAGGTACTATTCAAGACCAAATTAGGCTTTTCCCTGAAATTATGTCATTCTTATTTTCATCCAGGTGTCCTTTCTTGAGAGAGAGAGAGCAAGCAATAGAAACAGATAGAATGTAGTATAATTCATAGCCGGTCCTGTTTACACTACAGCTGTTAAAATATCAATTGGATAAGGTAGATGCTGACCACTAGTGATAATCAATTATAGTGCTGGCTGAGAGGGGTGTTCTATTAAAATCTCAGAGTGCTCATCGGATTACATTGTACTCATGGTGAATATTATGGCACATGTGTTGCAACAGAAAAAAAAAATGGGGATTCTCTTCAAGAAGATTGAATTCTGAAGAATCCCATACCCTCCACTGACCACAATTTCCCTTCACAGTGTTCATCACATCCTTTCTAATTCCAGATCAAGTTATTTTAACACGCTGTGTTCTAGCGAAAATGTGGAACAATCCTGGATAAGAAATAACAGTGTGGCACTTTCTAATGTGTTATCTTTATAAAAGCAGGAATATTATTTGACTTGTTGTTTTTTCATATTTTAGTCTCATTTTCCATGACATGGCACAGAAATAACGAGTACTCCCTTCATTTTGAAGCAGTGAGACAGAATGACCCTCCTGCCACTGTGGAATTACATTTCCCAAAGCAAAGTTGGTTTCCTGAGAGTCCAATCTCTCTGTGAATCGGGCTGTGCCACATGGTAAAAGACAATCCTTTCCCCTCAGATAAGAGGCTAAATAGTGCCCAACTGTTGGCTTTCTCACTGTATTCATTAGCGAGCCATATTTCGGGTGCCCCTAAACTCGCTACTAAATTTAGTGATTTAACTACCAGGGAGATAATCTCCTTGGCTGTTGCTCCTTATTCTACTTCATTTTGTATGACTATACTCATTGAAATTTATTCCCTTGTTATAAATTATTGAATAAATCAATAGAGTTACATAAGACTACAGATTTTCAGTAGACTATCTCAAAACAATGCCTATGTCATTTTTTTTTGTTCTTTTAAAGCACTTGGGGAAATATTTCACTAAATCAAAACAATCTCCAAAATATCACCATTCCCTAAACTCTAAGTAAAGGCACAGGCAAATGAAGAAGAAAGGTTTTTCTTAAAAAATTCTTATAGAAAATGAGAAATAAAAAAATATTTTATTTTTTGTATGTATACATGATCTTTTCTAGCATATACACAGTACCCTACATAATACTGGTGTTTCTATTATTCCCTATCTCCTAGACTTAAAATATTGGTCTAGAACACAGCATTAATTTTCCTAGATTTGTCATGTATTTCAAACTCATTCTGAATTAATGGTAAATTAAGCGGAGTTCAGGAAATATTTATTAAATGCCTGTATTTATATAACAGCTATTACTAAAAGTATGCTATTATTGAGTATGCACTAGGAAGATGAAGTATTTAATAGAACATGTTAGAAATTATTCCACTTAATACCCTGAAAATTAAGCTATATAAATGCTTATGACATTTGTATAGTTTTATGATTTACAAATAGTGTAGAAGGAGCTTTTACAAACTGGTAATTGACTAAATTTTAAAATAGAGGTTTATTTAAACTGAGCAGAAATGATACTGTCCTTAAGTTCAAATATCATTTCAAGCAATTTGGCAATGACTTCGCACTGCCAAGGAAGACTAGCTATTCCTCTTTGACAGTGAAAAATTTTTAACTGGAATATCCAAGTTTAGAAAAAGAAATAGAGCCAGATAGTACAACTCTGAACACTGAGCAAATGCTCCATAAATCCTGTTGAGGCAGACTACAAATAATTTCCTCTTACATTTATACGAGGAGAATTTTCCCCAATATGGTCCCAACAACTGTGTTTTACCTCTCTTATCAACTGATGTTTTTGACTATATTCATAGTTACCACTCAAATGAAGGGTTGCTCAGAGACTAACAGTGTTCTCAATAAAAGCCCAAATTTCAGAGGGAGTCATGGATTTTTTTGATCTCTCTATTTAATACATATATTATGCATCCTAAGATGTTTTTAAGGTAACTATATGATTTGAGAAATAAACTTTATATGATTTGATCTGTCTTTTTATAAAGCAAATACATATAGTATGATTTCATATGGTTAAAAAACAAGATGTATCAGTCTATTTAGTAAGATAAGTAAATTTATAGTCTGTACAACTCAACTTTATTATTTTGGATACCTTGTATTTAAGATTTGTATGATTTATTTTTCATCAAATTCTTTTTTGCATTTTTTTTCTGAATTACTTCTATTTCTGGCTATTTCTTAAATCTCTCCCATATACTGTGACTATATAACCGTGGAATAATTTCAAAAGAAAATACTGAGAAGGAAACTTCAAATATTGATTTTCAAAATTATTTACAAATGTCAATGTCATTGGAATGTATGATTAATGTTCTAAAGTGATTACTGAAGGTAGACTGAATAGGTGTATGTGTGTGAGTGTATGTATGTGTTGAAATTTCTTATTTTGTGTATGGATAAATCAAAGTAGTTTGAAAAAATTACACCTAGGTCTGGCTAGCATGGCTCAGTGGTTGAGCATCAACCTGTGAACCAGGAGGTCACAGTTCAATTCACGATCAGAGCATATGCCCAGGTTGCAGGCTCAATCCACCATAGGGAACATGCAGGAGGCAAGCTGACCAATAATTTTCTCTCATCATTGATGTTTCTATCTATCTCTCCCTCTCCCTTCCTCTCTGAAATCAATCTATACTAATAAAAAGGTAATATGCTAATTAGACAGGACATCTTTCAGATGTCCTTCTGGACAAAGCCATGGTTGCGGGGGCTAAGGCAGAGGTGGTTAGGGGCTATCCAGCCATCAGGGGAGCAGTTAGGGCATCAGGCCAGCAGGCAGAATAGTTAGGGGCGATCAGACAGACAGGCAGGTTAGCAGTTAGAATGAGGCATGGATTCTTTTGATCTCTCTAATTAAATATATTATGCATCCCCAGATGTTTTTAAGGTAACTATATGATTTGTGATATAAACTTCACAAGATTTGACCTGTCTTTTTATAAAGCAAATACATCTAATATGATTTCATATGGTTAAAAAACAAGATGTATCAGTTTAGTTAGTAAGAGAAGTAAATTTATTCTGACTATCCGTCTCCCTTCCACTCTGTAAAAAATCAATAAAATATATTAAAAAAATTTATAGTCTATACAACTCAACTTTATTATTTTGAATACCTTATATTTAAGATTTGTATGATTTATTTTTCATCAAATTCTTTCTTGCCAGTGGTCCTGCATTGCAAGAAGGTGCAAGCCAGTCTGAGGGACTCCCCCTCCTACACACACACATGAATTTCATGCACTGGGCTTCTAGTAAAAATATATTTTAAAAATTTATGCCCATTATTTCCAACCTGAAATTTGGATGATAAAATACCAAAATATTCTATTTGAAAAGTAAACTGATTATTTATTTTTATTTTTTATTATTATTTCTCTAATCCTTACCAGAGGACATGGAGAGAGAAAGAGAGAGTGAGAGAGAGAAAGAGAGAGAGAGAGAGAAAGAAAGAAATTGCCTTGACTGGGGATCAAATCTGCTACCCAGGTACAACCTTTTGGTGAACAGACCAGCACTCTGAACTGAGCCACTCTGGCCAGGAAAAAGTAAAGAGCTTAAATAATTTTTTCTCTATTATTAAGAAGGGCAGCCAGTGTTTATTATGGGCCAATTATGTCAATGATCCTATTGTGCTATTTGCTTTGCAAATACATTTTTTTTAACTACAAAAGGTGATATTGCCTCCATTTTATTATTGAGATCTCAGATAGTAGTGTGGGTATAAGTTGCATAAGTAATCACAGCTAGTAATTGGTGGAGACATGACTGACATGCAGGTCTTTTTGTCTCTAAGACTTGTTCCTTGAAGTATCCCAAGTAGCCCTTTGAAATGTGAGTTTGTGAATTATTAATAAACATATGCTTATTAATAGATCCTGTGGTATTTCTATTTTTAAAGTTGAGCTTGGCACAAAAACTTTAATAATGAAAGCTTGCAATTCAAAACTTGGATACATTTTAAAGGCTGGTATCATAGATTTATAATACAAAATAATGAGGTTTAAAATGGTATAATGATTACAAAGTTATCATGATCTGATTAGATGAGCCAATTTTTCTGAGAAGAATAGAGTAGCCAGGAAGTGAAGTAATAGGGTAAAAAACGAAGGATGCTAGAATAACCTTGAAACTATATGTGATGACAATGACTCAGCATAGCTGAATGAAATAAAGCAGCAACAATTACATGGAAATTTTAACTAAAATTCTTATTTGTTCAAAGTCAGGTTTCTTATATGCCTGAACATGAAAGCTTCTGTGAATATGCCTATTTCCCCTATTTAATTTCCTTTCTGGAAAGACAATTTTAGGAATAATATATCACCGAGAGTATTTTCTTACACAAATATCATCAGGGAACATTTGTGTATCAGCCTGTTTTTACAAATCATATGTCATTTGTAAAAAAATCTATTTTCAAATATGAGATTATTTAGCATTCACTTGATGAAACTAGTGACAGCTCATATATCATACATATATAATTCAAACTTCTATTTCTGTCTTTCTGGATGATGATTTCTTGTTTTTGATTGGGAATGTGTAATCTAAACCCAAAAAAATCATTTTCAAAGATTCATTTTACATCTACATGAATTGGAATATTTTAAATGTTAGGCAAAGGACTATGTTTTTAACTTTGTAAAGTGTTTGCTAAAATGATTCATAATTTTCCAGTTTTAAATTATGTTCTGAGTTCATGTTATTTTTCCATTAACTTGAAAATATTTTTCTTAGAGTCCATGCTATTTTCCATATGGGGAATTACTTTCTGATTTTTCTCCTTTTGATAGAACCATTTTAAACCTCAATGTTTATGCCAACTCAATTTCATTAATTCCCCCTCCTCCAAAATTTCTTTAGTGTTTTGCCTGTATTATATTGTTAAATTATTAGAAATGATATTTTTTAGTTTTTATTTTTTTGTTAATCCTTACTGGAGGATATTTTTCCATTGATTTTTAAAGAGTGGGAGAGGGAAGGAGATAAAGAGAGTATAAGAGTGAGAGAGAGAAACATTGATGTAGGGGACACCCATTGATTGGTGACTAGGGCCAGGGATTGAACCTGCAACCCAGGTACATGCCCTTGACCTGAGACCAAACCAGTAACGCTTTGGTGCTTGGACCAATGGTCTAACCACTGAGAATACTGGCCAGAGCAGAAATTATTTTTAACTATACTGAATGATATAGTAAAACTTTAAAATAATTTCACGTAATTAGAATAGTTTCTTAAAAAAGGAACTTTAAAAATCAAGTAAACTACTGAAGACTTTGTAAGCTATGTATTGTTAATTCAGTTTTCTTATACATAATACTATTCTAATAGTCAGACTTTCAAAAATGTTGTCTATCTAGAAAAGGATATTTAACCTAGAAGAACATAAAAAGATACAATGAAATAAAGGCAATTAACTATAGAGAAAAAAATGTGTTCATCATTGGGAAATAAATCATTCTTTTGTTTTTGGCATAGATTATATGAAGGTTATAGGACCTTTTATTTCAGTTCTTCAAAACTCCAACCAAAGGCTATAAATAATATTGTGGAGTTGGAGAATATGGGAGGGACACTAACTTGAAACAGATAAAATTATTATAGAGGTAAATCTATTTTAAGTCTTTGCGTTTTTCTACATGTTTTCATGCAGTTATATAATATTTTTAAAATATAGTCATTTTGTGGTTATAATGATGACAGTTTTAAAATTAATTATAGTATTATAATAATACATACTCTATCATCATATACTAGTATCATAGATACTAAATTATAATAAAATAACTTGATTTTATGGCATTATTTAGAATATATATAATCTTAAAATTAACATGTTGAGAGTTTATGACTCATTGTAATCTTGAATTACTCTATATTACTTTTTTTGATTTGGAAAAAAAAAGTGGAGATGTAATTATTTTGCAGATGGCATTTTCTAATAAAATAACAAAGGTTTATGATAGTATTCGTAAAGGTAGAGTATAAATTGTTGTAAAGAGATCCCAAACTATAATGGATTAACAAAATGGAAGTTTATTTATTTTTCTCTGATGTAAATGTATGGCATTCCAGGCCTCTGGAACAATTCTGCTCCACCAGGTCATTCAGGAGCAGAGGATTCCTCCACTGTGTTGCTGTAGCTATGCCTGGGCCATTGACACTCCCATCAGCTCAGTGGGAGGAAAGGAACAAAAACAGACCTCTGAGAAGGTTACTTCTTTTCAAGCAAACAGTTAAGATTGTAAATATCACTTTATTTTACTTTCAGTTATGAAGAATTTAGTCACATGGCCACACCTTCAAGGGAGTCTAGAATACATTTAACCTATAAGTGGGTGATCATGGGAAAAGAAGGAGCAGACTGGGAAAAACAAAACAAAAACTAGCAATCTGCTAAAAGGAATATTGCTCATTTGCCTTCTCTCTTTTGATGAAACTATTACTTCAAATTATAGTAGTTGAAGTTTGGGTAGAAAGCTTATCATTTATTTCAATATGCAGAGGGTCCCGAACTTATGATGGTTTGACATAACAGTTTTTCAACTATATGATGGTGTGAAAGCAATATGCATTCAGTATTACCTGTACTTTGGATTTTGAGTTTTGATCTTTTCACAGGCTAGTGATATGCAGTATGACACTCTCCTGAGGCTGGGCTTATGGCATCAAGCTGCAGTTCCCAGTCAGCCATGTGATCGCAAGAGTAAAAAACTGATCTCTATAGTGTATTAAATGCGTTAGAGACTGTGCCCAGCTATGGGCTAATGTAAGTGTTCTAAGCACAGATAAGATAGGCTAGACTAAGCTATGATGCTTGACAGGTTAAGAGTATTAAATGCATTTCAACTTACATGGGTGTATCATGACATGACCTCATAATAAGTTGAAAAGCATCTGTACTTTTTTCTCAGTATTGCACTTTTTTTTTTTTTAGTATTGCACTTTTAATGAAAAATATTGAAGGGAATATTTTTGATAGTCTTTGTTTTACATTATGTATCATAACTGCAGTAAAAAAAATTAGGAAAGTGGTTAGCTCTCCTCATGTTTGGGATCCAAGACAAGTTATTTATATCAATAGCACATATAAAAAAATTTATATATTATGTTTTCTTTAAAAATGACAACCATTCTTTAGCTTTAAGATAACATAGGAAAATTATTACAAGAGCATCCACTAATTCTTTATTTATTTCTTAAATAAGCAATAGGTCATATTAACCTTTTGTGACTATGTGTTACTGTTGTTCATAGATCTTCCTAAGTCTGTCTTTGAAAGATGTAGGTTACCTTGCTTGTTTTCAGCATGGGAAAAGGTCTTAGGCAATATTTTAGGCAAAATGAAAGTTCAAAAATAACAAAACGGATCCTTGTGCATTCTATCTAAGCTGCCTCAATTCTAACAGCAAGAAAAAAAGTGAAAGCATAAAAAATTAAAATGAGATATACAAAAATAATAAGGAAGAAAATTTGGAAAAATAATAGTTTAACTGAAAATAGTCTAATTGGGAAAATCAACAGAATAAAATCTTGTACCATGTAAGACTTAAAAATTAAGCACTTCCTTAGAAATAGCTGGTGGAACCTAATCCTACCAGGCAAGAGCTCTTCTCCCTTTCCATTCCTCTTCACCTGACTTTTAACATGGAGAGGCTCCCTTTTTTCTTAAAGTGGGGATTTTCACTAGATTTGAGCAGCATAGTATCGAGCCTTCATTTCTTGAGTCACTACATCCACAACTCTCAGAACTCCACCTGTCACTGTTCAATAAATATTGAATTGGTGATATCATCTTACTACTCCCACATTCTCTCTCTTTTTTAAGAGTAAAACTGCTCAAATATGTTCAGCTGATTCACTTCTGAGAGCAAATCTGGCATCCTTCCAACACCCAATGGGAAATGTGTTCTTGTCAATCACCAAAGTCCTCAGGAGTTCCAAAAGACTTCTCAACTCCAATTCCCTAAAACAGTGCTGCTGCATTTCATATTGCTTTTGATTTTTTTCTAGATTATTTTCCACTTTCATGCTTCAACTGCATTTCCTATAGCTCCATCTCTGGTCTTTTCTTCTTCTCTGTGCTACAGATAACTCGGAGTCTCTTTTATGTGGTTGTCTCTCAAACCTAAATTTCTTATTCTAATACTAGAGGCCCGGTGCATGAAAATTTGTGCACTGATGGGGATCCCTCAGTCCAGCCTGCCACCTCTCACAGTCTGGGAGTGCTCTTTATGTCTATCTTACAAATTCTTGCTTCTTCACTAAGACTAAGATTTAGATTGAATAATGAAAACATAAGCTACCCTATGAAGCTCTTGCCACACAAGAGATAAAGAAGGCCACTTCATAATACTAAAGGGAACAATCCAACAAGAAGAAATAACTCTGGTAAACATATACACACCTAATATAGGAGCACCTAAATACATAAAAAAACTCCTGGAGGGTATTAAGGGAGAGATTGACAACAATACAATCATAGTAGGAGACTTTAATACCCCACTGTCACCACTGGACAAATCCTCTAAACAAAAAATTAGCAAAGAAACATCAATCCTAAATGACTCACTAGACCAGATGGAATTAATTGACATCTTCAGAACATTTCACCCCAAAGCCACAGAATATACATTCTTCTCCAGTACACATGGGTCATTTTCAAAGATAGATCATATGTTGGGTCATAAGAAAAGTCTCTTCAAATTCAAAAAGATAGAAATCATATCAAGCATTTTCTCAGACCACAGTGGCATAAAACTGGAAATCAACTATAATAAAAACAATAGAAAGAAATCAAACACATGGAGACTAAACAGCATGCTATTAAACAACGACTGGGTAACCAGAGAGATCAAGGAAGAAATAAAAAACATCATGGCAACAAATGACAATGACAACACAACAATCCAAAATTTATAGGACACAGTGAAAGCAGTCTTGAGAGGGAAGTTCATAGCCCTACAAGCCTACTGCAAAAAACTGGAAACAATGGTAATAAATTACCTAACCCTACAACTCAAAAGAGCTAGAAGGAGAGCAACAAGAAAAGCCCAGTGTACGCAGAAGGAAGGAAATAGTGAAGATCAGAGTGGAGATAAACAACTTGGAGATCAAAGAAACAATTCAAAAGATCAACAAAACCAAGAGCTGGTTCTTTGAAAAGATAAACAAGATTGATGGACCTCTAGCCAGGCTCACCAAGAAGCAAAGAGAGAAGACCCAAATAAACAAAATCAGAAATGAAAGAGGAGAAATAACAACAGACCCTATGGAAATACAAAAGATTGTTTAAAAATACTATGGACAACTCTATTCCAACAAATTGGACAACCTGCAAGAAATGTACAGGTGTCAATTTTAAAATTCACAGCTCTGTCTTCTACCTTCAATCCAATACATACCTAAATGTTTCTTTTTCCTACTATGTTAATTTTCCAGACTTCAAGTATATTAATTATCTCATGTTTAGCTTCTTCTTCTTCTTCTTCTTCTTCTTTTTTTTTTTTTTTTGATATTCACCACTTCTTGCTGAATTCTGAATCTTCAGAGCATGGTTATTAGTTATCTGGCACCGAGTAGACACTCAAAAAATGTTTATTGAATGAGGTTCATTTCTCATCAGATATTTCCTTCTGGATGCCCAAACATCACTTATCACTTCAATCCAACATGCACAGAATAAAATTAGCATTCACATCATGCTACCTAGTATCTTTTTTATCATTGTCATCTAAATGACTTAGAATTAAAGAAGTGGCATCCCTTTCATTCATCTCCCTTTCTCAATATTTATCCTTTCTAGTCATTTGCATTAGTTTCATCCTAGTTTGGTTGATCTTCAGAGTGAGAGATAGAAACATCAATGATGAGAGAATCATTGGTTGGCTGCCTCCTGCTTGCCCCCAACTGGGCATTGAGCCTATAACCTGGACATGTGCCCCAACCCTGTTCAACTGTGACCTCCTGGTTCATAGTTTGATGCTCAATTACTGAGCCATGCCAGTCAGGCTGATCATATCAGATTTTGACCACTTAAAAATATCAACGAGTGTGTCTTGCCTCTGATCCTTCCTCATCTAAGATGAGCTTCAAAATGTGGTGAGAGTAATTTTTCTAAACCATACCTGTAATCCTGTCACCCATGCTCACAAACTAAAATCAGAGTTATGTATTGCATTCAAGATGAATCGAATTTCTCTCAGTGTGGCATCTAATATAATCTCTAGCCTGACTCCAATTCTAAGCTTATTTTCTTAGTATGTCA
>JAAGEH010000293.1:12792439-12823838 GCA_011751065.1 Lasiurus cinereus
CTCTCCCTTTTCACAGTCCAAACTCCCCCCGTATGAGTCTCGGCTGGATCTGGGGTTTAGTGTCGTAAGATAAGGGGTTCAATGCTGTTGGGAGTCTCTGTTTCCCTCCCGACAGAGAAAGCCAGCCAGGTACTCCGGCACCCGCTCTCTCAGCGTGCGTCTCCGTACCTCAGCTTTTTGCAGCTCCTCTGGGTCTCCGTGAGCCCCTCTCTTTCCCTCTAGTTGTAGAACTTCCACTCAGCCAGCTTTCCTGTGGCTCTGGATGATGTCCGTTCTGTCTTTTAGTTGTAGTTTTGAAATTGTTGTGCGAGGCAGCAGTGTAGGTGTTTACCTATGCCGCCATCTTGGATTTCTCTCATGGGATTGCATTTTTATCTCACTGCTCAAAAGTATTGTTACCTCCATATTAGAATACTATCATGTGTCTAAATCGATGATTACATATATTAAATAAAATATGGAGTTTCTGATGCTGTTTTATAGGTTCCACTTCATTTAATATTTATGCTAAGCTCTGATAATGGGATGACAGCTGCATTTTTAGGTGGCCAGGGTCACTTCCAGGGCCACAGAACTGGGAGTAGTAAGGACAGCCTGTCTGAGCTACTGAGTTTCCTATTATGCCATTGTGGTTTCTCAGCTACTATTTTCCAGAGTAGTTTACCTTTGTATTAAATCTTAGATACTTCTAATGAAGCTCTGTCCTGTAGTTCTCATGCATTTTTAAAATGTTCTCAAAGATTAAGATGAAAGCATTAGTCATAGGCCTACGATTTCTAATGATGTTCGAGTCACTAACCCTTGGTGATGAGCTGTTACAGATGGGACTACGTTCTGAGGGATATCAAAGGCCTGCCGCATGAAAATTTTTACATCCTTTGCTTTTGTGCTATAAGAAAGTTTTTTTTTTTTTTAACAAAGTCACAAAGTCTTTTATTCATAAGATAATGTGTTAGGCTGAGTGTTTTAAATGCCTAAGTGAGCACCTATTGCCCTGTTTCCCCAAAAGTAAGACATCCCCCCAAAACAAGATCTACTTCCAGTTTTGCCTCTCGCTGTAATATAAGGTATCCCCCCAAAAAATAAGACCTCCCTGATAATTAGATCTCCCCAAACATAAGGCTTCCCTGGAATATAAGGCCCCAGAAGCTACTGTAAGGCATTTGACTCCTGATTTAAAGAGACTGAATAGCTCCAGCTTTGCTGCAGCCAATCAGTGAACTGGTTTGTGATGACAACTACTACCGTACTGTATACAAGTAATAAATTTCCTTTTTTTGTTCAACAATAAATGTGTATCGTATTCTTCTTCATGGAAAAATAAGACATCCTCTGAAAATAAGACCTATCGCATCTTTCGGAGCAAAAATTAATATAAGACACTGTCTTATTTTCGGGGAAACGGTATATGCAAAAAATATGATAAATACTGTATGGAACTAACTATTTTATCTTCACAACCACTCAGTAATTTAAGTACTATTACTTTACCAAGTTTGAAGTTATGGAGGCTAAGACTTAAAAAAAGATGAGTACTGTGCCAAAGGAGTTAGCCAAACTTGGGGCTTTCAGACTTTCAAGTCTTCCCAAGACTTCTGATGCCAACTACAATTTTATCCATTTCCCCAAACCACTCTCAGTTCCTGTAATTTTCTAGAAAGACTCACAGAAATCACTGTAACCTGTTAGGTTCAGATACCTGTGTATTACAAGCAAAGGATACATATGAAAACAAATGTGTATGGTAGAATGTGGGACAGAGAAGTATCCAGATGTGAAGCTTCTGAGTCCCCAGGATCCTTTTGTTCCTGGCAGCAATAAATCCTTGTCCAGATGGTTGAATTCCATATCCAGTGTCCTTGCTTCCCCATTTTCAGGCTGATATCACAGTGGCTCAAGGCCCCAACTTTCCAATCGCGTGCTTGGTTTTTTGGCATGGTCAGCCCCCATCCTGAGATATCTCATTAGCACACACTCTCTAAGGGTCCTTGTTAGGATACACTATTCAGGTGTAGTCCCAAGGGCCACCATGAAGAAGGAAGACAGTGCTATCTATCACTCAAGAAATTGCAAGGGCTTCGAGGCTACCTTTGAGGAACCAGAAGAAAAAGGTCAGCCAAGTTCTTTATTACATACTCAGCTAATAAATATCAGAACCAAGATTTAATCCCAGACCTATTGGGTTGCAGACATTACTCTGTGCATTTTTCTCCTCATGTACCTAGCATACTACCTGACACATAGTAAGGGACCCCAAAATCTTAAATGAATAAACAAGCCAGATTTTTTTTCCCTTCTGCACAGGTAGAGTAAAATGCCGTGGTCATGAATGATGCACTCAAATATTTTCATCAGTATATGAATGAAATACCCTCAGAAGCATGTGCTAACTAGGAAACCTTACAAAGGTGCCCTTGCCCTGAAAATAGATTGCTGTTGCTACGTAGAATCATGAGGAGATGGAAGAGGGGCAGGGGTATAATGCTTGTGACTTAAGTGATTACAGATGAAACTGAGTATAAATTGGTTTAAGGCTATTCTTTGATGTGAGAATATCATTTTTGATGCAACGTTACTCCCCTCAGTAATGCTTGAGTGTGATCATATGAGATTTTCTTTTAAACAGGACATAAGCTCTGTCATGTCTTTGAAAACAAAGTACTTATATTTCAGTAAGATAAAAGCCTATTAAAAATACATAATGAAAGACAAACTAAGACTCAATCAACTGGGGCTTGTGTGTGTGTGAGTGTGATGGAGAAATGTGAGTGAGCACAAAATGTTAAGCAAGGGAAATCAGGATTTTAAAAAATCACCAAATATAAATCTATCTTAAAAATCTCCATATTTTTTTAAAATAAGGGCTCTGATCTAATTTACTTATAAATAACCTCTAATAAGATCTTAGTCCAAAGCAGATAACAGGGAAGCATATTTTTCTTTCATCTTTCTTTGCTTTATCTATTGTCTTTTCTATTTTTCCCAAATATTACACCATCAAAATGGAATTAAACAAAACAAAGCCTAACCTGTAATTCAAAGTGGATGGTTCATTTTAAAGTATTGGCCTGCAAATGAAGAAAGTGGGAGGAATAACCTTTTGTATGATAGATTCCTTGGAAAGTTTTCTGACTGTATAGTCACTAACATTGGCAGTTAAATAGACAATTATCTGTTTGGGTATATTTCCAGACTTTTAAAAATTATGTTTTTTGTTTATTATTGTATTGAAATTATTTATTTACTTAACATTTTGGGATATATATACACATAAGCTATTCTACTGCTCTTTTGTTCATTATGCTTACAACAAAGAATTAAAATAGAAAATACTACAGTTATTGAACCATATCCCTTATATATTTCACCTAACTATACATTAACAAAAGCAAAATGTAGTAATAATATATTATTAGGAGGTAGTGAACTTCTAATGTCAAAATAGTATCATATTCACTTAAAACCTTGTAGGAAGACAGAATTCAAAGACCACATTCATATGTGCAACATCAGCAGATCTTAGGTCCTTAAAAATGGTTACCAAAGGAAACACAGTAAGATAAACTCATATATCATTTTACTCAAGAAGAAGAATTCATCTTCCTTTAATAGTGAGTCTATAACTTCATGTCTGCTGGTGACCTGTGGTATGCCTTTCTCTAATTTTTTCTTTTATTCCAAGAATCCTTAGTCCTGGCCTTCTGCACTGGCTTCCTATCTGGTATCTTCAGACATACCTACCTTATTCTCTTCCCCTGAAATGGCTTTGTACCTAGGCCTGAATTTAAAAAAGATCTTTAGTATCATCTCACTTTATAAGAAATTGACCTTAGAAACACCCATATCTCTCAACAGAATATATTTAACTAATAGAAAAAAATAATTAGCTATAAAATATTAATGTAATAATTTCTATAATTCCTATGAACTGATGCATCCTACAGTCATATTTCAGGTAACTGCTCCCACATATGCAGGGGTATTTATTCCATTGAGCTAGGCATTTTAGAGTGCAATAAAGATCTGTTCCCTGACTGTAAGGAACTTTCAAGGTTTATTTGGTTAAAGTATATCTGTCTTAATCCTGAATCCAAATATGAACAGGTAAGTCCTCACTGGGATTGATGTGTGACTTGGCATATGGGGTAGATGAAGGCATGGACAAATATTGGAGGGAGGTGTATTTTAGAAACTTGGAACATGTGTGAGAGTAGGGAAAACCTATCTTTTTCTTCTACCCATTCAGGTTCTTTGACTGGAAACCTGTAAATTAGATTGCCAAAAATCAGATTAGCAAGAGAAAAAACAACAACAACACATAAGTTAATTAACATATATTGCACACATTGCAGCATGCAGCAATGAGTAACTTAGAACTTGGGTTTGCTTAGCACTTGGGCTTATGTAGGTTAAGCAAAGCAAAAGGGTTGTGGGGCTTCTGGGAGGAGGAAGTGATGGGAAGGTGACTGGGAAAATTCCAGTGAACAAGGGCTGTTTAGTAAGTTTTGTCTTACAGGTGTAAGTTGGTGCCTTCTCTGTTAATAAGAGTTATTAAGAGTATCCCTCTTTCTCATACAGGAGAGGGAGGGAAACACTTTCACAAGTGAAATTTTCTTTGCAAGTGTGCATTTCCTTTACAAAAAGGAAACTTATGCCTGGTTTTTAGAGGTCTTTCTTTGAATTACTATTAGTTCAAAAAAAGATCCATATGCCAAAAATGGCATATTTTCGGGTGACATATTCTGGTACTCCTCTATGGAAGAGGTAGTGTTGCTTACTAGTTTTTAATAAGCATAATGTGGCCCAAACACATGTCAGAATTCAATTCATCTTTTTTAATTTTTATAACAGGTAAAGGATTTATTTTGATGTTGTTGTGTTCATTAAATTTATCCAAGTCACTTGAAAGTGAATGGAGCAATTTTGATTCTACAAAGCTGATTTCATATACCAAACTGCATCTTAATAAGTAGTGCTAAAATGACCACTTGTATAACATAAATGTACATGGCAAAGAAAAAGAAAACAAAAAAATTATCAGTTTTTATTGCAATAATGAAAGTTTATGTAAAATATTTGGAGTAGTATAGGTGCTTAATGACTACTGGAAAAAGCCATATAAATAAAAACAAAGGCAATAAATCATATTTAGATCATTGTGTCACTGGAAAGGGACCAGAATCAAGGCAGGTCTGCCACGGCACTGTCAGGAATGTGTGGGTTCTTGTCTTCATGCAGGAATGATTTAACAACATGAGTCCAGGTGATTTTGAGAGTACATTTATTAAAGCTGGGACAGTGAAACAAAGAGCTTAAGATAGAAGAGGCAAGATCGTAACAACAGCAGTGAGCCAAGATGGAGCAACCTTGGCCCTTTAGAAAGAAAGTCATAGAAGCAGAAGCAGTGAGCCAGCTAGGCTGTGTAGACTCAGGAAATAAGTTACAGAAGCAAAAGAGGGCCCTTGGAGACAACTTGGATAGGGGCTTAATCACAAGGAACAACAACAGCCTGTAATTATTGGAATCCAGAGTCTAGGTCAGTGGTCGGCAGACTCATTAGTCAACAGAGCGGCAAACCACTGGCCTAGGACAAGTTACCAGTGCCTGATGCTTCCCTGGTTGCAAGTCTCAAAGAAACCCTGAGAGCTTAGGAGAAAGAAAGCAAGGATACACACCTAAGGAAGAAGGATGAGGGTAGGGGGGTGGAATGGGTGGGTGGGATGAAAGGTATGGGGTACACAAGAGAGAACACTCACTAGATCCTTTATCTTAAGTGTTTTTTATCTGTTTTCTAAAAGTGGGAATTTTAGCTGGAATGTGTAAAATGTTTGCTCCTACTGTCCTTGGATAGGGACGGTAAGGCCTTGTGATTTATTATCTGGCAGTAAATTGCTCGGCCTTTAACTATCTGTCTCAGTTTTCCCATCTATTTGTCAAGGAATTTTCCTAGCTTCTTACTGTCCTGCCTCAATCACAAAAGAGAATAGCACTTCAGAGGTTGCTATAATTATTGCAGTTTTCAACTGTTGTCTTTATAGTAGGAGTAATGAGATTAATGAATATTGCTACTGAGACCAGGTATGATTTTAGTCATATTAAATGCATATTCTCTAGATATTCATCAGGCCATATTAAGTCTGTTCTCTGGTGTTTTTGCTTTAGTGATTTTTCTCTCATTATTTTTCTGTTGGTAAGAAAACACATTGTGTAACTATGGTCTCTTTGTGACCACTGGCTGTCACTGCCAATTATAATTTAAATAGCCCAGGCAAAGAAAATTTAAATTTGAGCCAGCAAATAGCTGTCATCAACATGTTACTGAAACAGTTATTTGGAGGACTCAATGAAGTCCTTTAATATTCAGATGCAGTAGGCTCAGAATGAAAGTAGGCTGAATTTAAAATAACATTTTATGTTAGTAATCTTGATAAAACAGGTTTCTGAATAGGATAATTGGGTTTTCATCAATCAAAGAGAGTTATCCCTAATGTGGAATACATGTAGAGAGGAAAATAGAGATTTAAAATTGCAACATTCAAGGCATGATAGTTATCTTAAGTTTTAGCAAACAAAACTCAGTCCCTTTATTTATTAAAACAAACAAATTAACACACAGTGCTTTTACCAATGAAAAGAATGTTTTGCATTTATCAGTAGAAATGCGTTTTTGCATTGTTTGTCCAGTAGAGAGGATTCATTTCCAGTAATCATCCCCAATTTCAAACTACTTCCCTCATTGGAAAAAACACTAGCTATGGATGAGGGGGAGCATCAATATTTAGAAGAGTACCCAAATATACCATCCCCAAACATGACACTTGGGCATAAGAATTATTTTAAACTAAAGACCATTAAAAAACACTAATACAGGAAAAAACTCTACTTTCTCCCCTAACTACCTAAAATAAGGTATAAATTTCCTCTTTTGTGCCAGAAGAGAGCTACTCCTGGAAACTACTATGACCTGCATAACAAGAACACCCTGATTTATCTTTCATTTCCTCCCCTCAGCCTTCCCAGAACTTGGCCAGCATTTGCTTTCTTTTACTGCTCTATTTTTTTTTAATACTCTGCACCCACCTCTAAGAAAGCAATGTCCATCTAAAATCATCTTCCTTCTTGTCTCATAATTTTATCTTTTCCCAATTCCTGAGGAGACCTTTCTTTGATTTTAACATATTTAGTCACTTAAGTAGAACTATCTTATCTAATAAAAGAATAATATTCAAATTGACCATACCTCTGCTACACCCACAAGCCATGCCCACCAGCCAATCATGGGTGAGTATACAAATTAATTTAAGCAAGATGGCTACAGCTATGGAGGGAACAGGAGGCTTGGGTTTCCCTGGTAATGGAAGAAGCCAAGCTTTCTGCCTTCCATGGCCTGCCTTGACCTCCACTTAAGGCTACAAAATTTCAATTATAGAAGATAAATAAATCCCAACAAAAATGGCTGCAGCTACAGAGAGAGCAGGATGCTTGGCTCTGCTCAAGGCTACAAAGTTTCAATTATAGAAGATAAATAAATCTCAGATACTAGGGCCTCTGCTTGGGCTGCTGCGGGGCATGGCCAACCTGCAAACTACCACAGGACCCTCCAACACACAAAATAGCTGCCCCCATGTGGTCAAAGATGACTGACCCCAATGGTCCCTCCCAATGGCCCTCCCCTGCTGGCCATCCTGTGGTGGCCATCTTTTGTCTACAGGGTAGTATCAGGCCTAAACAGGCAGTTGGACATCCCTTTCACAATCCAGGACTGCTAGCTCCCAACTGCTGGCCTGCCTGCCTTTCTGATTGCCCTTAACTGCTTCTGCCTGCTAGCCTGATCACCCCCTAACCACTCCCCTGCCAGCCTGATAGATGCCTAACCACTCCCCTGTCAGCCTGTTTTCCCCTAACTACCCTTTCCTGCAAGCCTGGTCACCCCTAACTGTCCTCCCCTGCAGACCTGGACATTCCTAACTGCCCTCCCCTGAAGGCTTGGTGCCCCCAACTGCTTTTCCCTGCAGGCTTGATTCCCCTCCAACTGCCTTTCCCTGCAGGCCTGGTTGGATTGGGCCTAAACGGGCAGTCAGACATCCCTTGAGGAGTCCCAGATTGGAGAGGGTACAGGCTGGGCTGAAGGACACCTCCCATGCATGAATTTCATGCACCAGGCTTCTAATTTTTAATATAAAAAATGCATTTCAAAAACAAACAACTCATCAAAAACTGCATATAGTAAAATCTGATAGGCTAAAATTCAAATTTTATTGTCTGGCCATTGTGATATCTTTGACTTCTTAAAAATTGATCTATTCTGTAGCTTATATTGAAATGGCAACACAGCTAGGTGGGGAATATAGCTAACTGAGTAAAACTTGTCAAATGTAATAAAAAGTAGTGGGATAACTGCAGAGTGAAAGCTTCATCCAACAGGAAACGGATCTACTTGGTTCCAACTGATATTTGCCATGTGTGAATGAAGGCCAGTTTTGTCAGATACTTTGAGAGCTAGGTAAAGTCTTCATTTTTTTAAATGTGAGCAACTGGCAAATATTTGAAAACTACTCTGCTTGCCAAACAAAACCCAAGGCTAGAATTCAACCACCAGTTTCAACCTCTGATTGTTCAAAGTTGGTGTACTGACTGATCTGGGTGATTCTTCTTTCTTGTTTCTTTAGCTTTTCTCATAATTTTTATATAATTTTAAGGGCTTCTATTACTTAGCTCTGTATCTACTCATATACCATTCATTAAATTTGAGGTCAATTTTTGCCCCCTCTTTCGGCTTAGTTCCAGCTTTCAGTATCCTGCTTCAATATCACCCTCCTCTGGGGAAATATGATGTGAGAAGTGTCATTATTTCATGATCTAATGTGTGGTTCTATCATATATCAGCTTTAATTTTATTGTTAGTTCTTCCAAGACTTTTTATTTAAGATGAAACTTTTGTGGAAAAGACCTTAGGAGATTTGTAGTCCAACTCCTGCTCTAAAACTTGGAGAAGGTAAGTAAATCCCTTATATTATTGTTGCTATCACATTGTTAGTTGATTCCAGATTCCAGAAGCTTTTTGAATTTCCTGGAGTATAACAGGTTTTGGATACATTATATGTGAATTGGTGTAAAAATGTCTGTTGTAGAAATGTCTTCCTTAGACATTTGTTATAATTTCTTAAACACAAAATTCTGAATCCAGCAATGAATGCTCAATTTTATAGAGCTCTACCTATAAAGTATAATATTACTCTGAGAAAATAATGTTGTTTTATTTCTTAAAACAAAATACTCCCTTCTCCCCCCCTGGTTTATGTTTGTATTCTGTGGTAAGCCAAGGAAAATGAGTGTGCAAATTGCTTTTGTTTATAAAATGTGGCTGTGTTTCTATTTAGTTTTAGAGGTGGTTTAAATTAGATTAAACATTTTTCTTTCAGAATTTTGGTATTGATTATGCTCTCAAAATGTTGGTACTTAATTTTTACCTAGATTACTATTCAGTAATGGGAAATGTTAATTTTTTAAAATTATGAAATATTTTTAATTCACAGAAACTATTAAAATATTACAGATATTTATATAAACACCACATAGATTTAACATAAATTAAGATTTTGTAATATCTGCTTCAATATGGAAGGTATAAAAGGATTTTGTTATCTTAAATAATACTATCCCTAATAAAGCATGTATTATGATTACCATGAATATATTGGTCATGTTTTGGCAATACAGAATGGTCCTTAGGAAATAATTACACTAGAGGCAGGCTTAGCATTATTGGATTCTTCATCTTTTAAAATCTGAATCTGATTTTTAAGATATCAGATACATTCCTCTCAGTGCATAGCACATTATCACTGCTGTTTTTCCAGACTTCTTTTATTTAATGTACATATTTCCTTTTATCTTCTAACCCTGCTCCCATTTCTCTTCTTCTGTAGACAACAGTGATTGAGTAAAGATGATGGTAAATAATGACAGTTCTCCTATCAAAAGATGGTCTGCTTCTATTTACCTTGAATATGAGTTGGCCTATGACCAACTATCTGATTCCAGCTATAGAATGCTAACTATGATGTCAGTGATGCTATGTAAACCTCAAAAATTGCCTTTAAGGATACTGGCAGCTTCTGTGTTGTTCTCATGACCTGACCCCCTTGCTGGAGAACCACACTGGCAGACCCTGAGTGTAGAATGGAGCAATAGGGCATCCCTACTGAGCCAAGGCTTCTCCTGTCTCTGCCGTGGTGTCAGAATATGAATGGTGAGGTCTGGGAGAACTCAACATCAAGTGACCTCTCTGGACACCAAGGGGCATAGATGTCTCCTACTTAAGCCATGCCAGAATTCCTTACTCACAGATATGTGAGCAAAATGAATGATTGTTGTTTTTAGCAACTAGGTTTTAGAGTGGTTACTCAACAAAAGCTAACTGGAACAATAATTATTATATTGTGTTTAATGTACATCCCCTGCCATGTGTGTGTTCTTAGGAAAATGTATGTTTTGGGGTTGGTTTTTTTTTTGTTAATCCTCACCAGAGGATATTTTCCCATTGATTTTTAGGGAGAGTGGAAGAGAGAGAAAAGACAGAGAGAAACATCGATGTGAGAGAAACGCATTGATTAATTGCTTCCTGCACAAGACCAACCAGGGCCCAGGCCTGGGAAGGGACTGTAATGGAGATACATGCCCTTGATTGGAATTGAACCCAGGACCCTTTGGTCCGAAGGCCAGTGCTTTATCCACTGAGCCAAACTGGCTAGGGCTGTGTGTTTGTTTTTTGTGTAGGTATTTTGATTTATTTAAATGTTTCTGTGAGATATATCTCATTCTCTTTCCTAAGCACAGTATGTTTGATATACAATCTATACATGTCTCTGTTACTTCTACTTATTGTGTAAACTCACTTGTTCATTCAGACATTTTATCTATTTTTCCTCCCAGTGTTGGGTACTATCTGTAGTAGTATAAGTTTTGCATTGAAAGTTGTTTTTCTGTCACTGGTCTAAAGACATCTCTTCATTGTTTTCTGGCATGTGTTAGTTCTGATATGATGTGTATTTTTCTTCTGGCTATTTTAATATATATATTGCTTTCAGAGGTGAAGGGAAAGGGAGAGATAGAAACATTAGTGATGAGAGAAAACCATTGATTGGTTGCCTCTTGCATACCCCAGATTGGAGATAAAGCCTGCAAACCAGACTTGTGCCCTGACTGGGAAGGGAGCCATGACCTCCTGGTTCATAGGTTGATGCTTAACCAATAAGCCATGCCATCTGGGCCTACTGGCTATTTTTTTTTAAATTTTCTCTTTCTGGTTATTTTGAAGAGAATACATGGGATACCTAGATTTTTTTTTGTTAATATTTATTCTCTTTGTATCATCTGAGATCCTGGGTCCTGTGGTGTTGGAACTGTCATTGATTTTTGGAAAATTTATAGCCATTATTCTTCAAATATTTGTATGACTTGCTCTCTCTTTTATCTACTTATGGGATTTTAAATACATGTATGTTATATTATCCCATAGCTTTTGGATGCTCCCTTTTTTTAAAAAAAAATCACCTTTTCTCTTTGTGTTTCACTATGAATAAATTTATTGACTGATTTTCAGGTTTTCTTATTTAATTCCTCAGCTTTGCTGATCTACTGATGTACTCTTCAAAGACATTCCACATCTTTCATACTATTCTTTTATTCTAGAATTTTCATTTCATGCTTTCTTACATTTTTCATTTGTCTGCTGACATTACTCACCTGATCATCCCTATTGTCTACTTTTTCTACTAGAATCCTTAACCTATTAATAATAGTAATAGTTACTTTAATTCTGTGCTAATGATTCCAGTATCTGTGGCTTTTTTTTCTTGCTGCTTTGCCTAGCTTGTAATTTTTTTTTTAATGAAACTGGGAACTTTATGCAGGACAGTAGAAATGGAGGTAAATAATTTATATGCATATATATGGGCACTCTTTTTCTTTTGTGGACCTTCATGGAAGTATAGTAAATCTAGCGAATAGTTGATTTAGTTCTGGGTATTTTTTGTTGTAGTTGTTTCTATGGTTATCTGCAGTGTGTTACACACTTCACATTCCTCCAGCATTCCCTCTGTTTGAAGTGGTTCTGGTTTTCTTAGGTATTTTCTTCATTTCTCTTCCACTCACAGCTTTAAGCTTTCCCTTTGTACTGTGCCTCAGAGAGGATTTCTCCCCATGTGCTTTCCTCTTTCCCAGGAGTAAACCACTGTTGATACTCCACACTTGTTAACTTGATTGTTGGAGAGTTTATGTAGTGGTGGTAGATACTCTTTATTGTTCTGATTACCTCAAGAGTTATACAGGCACTTTGCACCTCATCAAATGAAAGCTTTCTATAGGATAGTGATATTTGCACTTACAGAGAAATTGGAAAATTCATTATTTTCATACATTTGGTAGTGCCTTATTTTATTTATTATTTATTTATTTAAGTACATGCATACTTAGGAAAAATGACTGGAACTATTTATAAATAATTTTTAATAGCACAGTGTTGGATTGTACATTCCTTTGCCTGTTGGGGCAACACAGAATTGGTGTTTTATTTTGTTTTATGAAAAGACTCTCAGACAGATAGATGAATATATGAGCAATCAGGTATGAGATATGACTCCATTATTTTCCAGACACTCCCAATACATACTTTTCAATGTAACAAGAAGAAAGGAAATGGAAAAGTGCTCTTTGCTATTTTTTATTTTAAATGTTGGTATAAATGTTGGACTTTATGTAGGAATCATTCCCAGCTTGACTTGCTTCTTTGGCTACTTGACCTTCTTTTATAAAATAATATATTATTATTTATTTCAGAGAGGAAGGGAGAGGGAGAGAGAGATAGAAACATCAGTGATGAGGGAATCATTGATTGGCTGCCTCCTGCATGACCCCCACCAGCGATTGAGCCCACAACCTGGCCATGTGCCCTTGACCAGAATAGAACCTGGGACCTTTCAATCCTCAGGCCAATGCTCTACTCACTGAGACTAGGGCTTCTTGATCTTATTCTGGTAGTTTACTAAGTTTGGATCCCATTTTCTCTCCTTTTTTCTATTTTTCTGAGGCTGGCTGGCTTTTTATGTCCCACAGTTAGTATCTAATATAGGTTAAGACCTCCAGGAGCTGATTCTGAGATAGATGCCATCACACAGGAGATTGATTAGGGGTGCTCCTGAAACCACAGAAAGGAAGGTGAGGATGCAGGCATGGGCAAAAGAGAAAGTGAGTTGTGTCGTGGTCTCAACAAGATCTCAGCAAATCATGCAAAGTGCTCTGGAGCTCAAATGTTATTTCACAGTTGTCATGAGTTGGGGTAAGGGACTCATCAACTCTCATGCTGATCAGTCATTGTGTGTCTCCTGGGGAAGACAATGTGCCCTTGGAGGAGGCAGTTCTCTTTTACAAAGTACCTTTGGAAAAGGGCTCACCATGGAAGGATCTTTGTATGAAGCACTCCCAGCATTCTAAAAGGGAGAGCTGGGTGACAGTACAGCATGCACAACTCACACCACTCAGAATCACATCTTTGTATGGGAGTTGGGCAGGGCTCCTTCAGATAAATTAGTGAGAAATTACTGAGAGGAGCCACCTCTACAGTTGATCTTTGAGCCACAACTGGTAATATCCCTCTACCCCACTAGTTATTTCAGTTTTCTTGGTCTTAAGATAGCTTCTCTAGTGTTTTTGGTGGCTTGCTTGGTGATTTGACTGAGACCCCGATTCCTGAAAGTCTTTTCCCTGCCATGAGTGCTGCTATTTTTATTGTTGACAATAAACGTTTTGCACAGAAGATGCCCAAGTAGATTATCTTAGTTGGAACATATTTCTATCTACACTTATTTTGTAGCAGCAACTCTACCTGGTAGCATCAACTATTCCTTCTGAGATCATGCCTCCTCTCCTGGATTTTTCACAAAGTGTTCCATTTGCAATGGATTGTTATATTTAAATGGAGCTCTCTTTGTGTCCTCTGATGGAAGCGTTCCCCTTTTTGAGAACCAGGCCTTCTAAACCCTCATAATCCAGAGTTGTAAGAATGGAAAATACAAATTCATCTATATCACTAGCAGTATAGTAGCAGTGTCTCCTCTTCCTACCACTTAGATTTTTAGGTCCAGGTGTTCCACCTACTGTAGACATCACACCATATACAAGTTTTTGATTTAGAATACAAACAGCATCCTGGAAGATGGCATCAAATCCTCCCAGCTACCCTCTCCAGGCTGGTGCTTTATTTGAGTTTTCACCATCTTTTTCCATCATTTTATTAGTCCAGAAACTTTTGGGTATTATAGTTGATCCGATCATACCTTACACCTGTACATCCTTTGCCATGAAGGAGTACCCTATGAGTTAGATTAAACAGTCTTTAACTCCTCAGATGATGCCATTGGCTGATGCTTTGCAGGAGAAAACAAAAACCCATAATAAGAATATAAATTTGTTTTTATCAAAATAAATCAGTGCTGCTTCCAGGCTGGAAGGTTTCTCCTCTCCTCAGTTTGCCACCATATGGCTACTTGGGTGAAGTCAAAGTTTGTGCCATGTGGGGGCATCACTGGTTTGGAACATGTAATGGTAGCAGTACTTATTCTACTGCTATGAGAGCCAATGCTGTTTGGCCCCACAAAGCCTCCAGCCCTGCCACCAGGGCTAATGTAATCATGGACCTGTTGTTAAACCCTGGGACTACTGACAAGGATAGCTAAAGTCCCTGGATGGTGGTTTTGTCTATGTAATTTAATGTCTGTTCTTTTCCCACACAGTGTGGGTGACCAGATGTACTGATTAGAGTGCTGCTCTTTGGGAAGATTTTCCCTCACTATATTCTTTAAAGGTTACCTTCTTTCAAGTGCAACCTCTCGCCATTTCCAACTTGCATCCACATACTGAGCCAAACCATCCATGAATCATGATTGTTTCCTGCTTCCTCTGTCAGTTGCTTACAAGAGACCCCTTCATCAGTCATCAGATATAAGGTGCCTCTGGGGTGATAAATTTGGGTGAAGAGGCTCTCCTTAGGGGAGACAATTCCCCAGAATGGCAGACAACTGATGATGGTCTGCCATGAGTGCTTCCTGCAGCTGGGAGAATGAGCCCTTCATTTATGAAGGGAAATCTGGGTGGATAAGAAAAAATGTATATTTGAAATCAGGTAACTTATCAGAATAGAAATACATGGTAACTTATCAGAATAGAAAAGTAGAATAAATGACTAAGTTTTACTGGAAGATGACAGATGTCTTGATACTTTGCCCCACTGAACCCCAAACTTAAAAGATTAACAATGAACAATTATCCTCAAACTATAAATATATAAAATATAGAAGATTGGGCCTTTTAAACCATGTATTAAAGTTCTTCCTTACCTAAAAATCAAGTACAAACTCTATAGTTTGGACATCAAAAACTCTCTATAGTCTGGTCCCAGTTGACATTTCAAACTAACTTCTCATTTATCTCAGCCACTTACTGTATTTTTTCAGAGCCATTAATTTTATCCTTACAAAACCCCTATGAATTAGATTTTATTTTTAACTACATTTTACAGGCAAGGAAATGAATGCTAACAAGAGGTTTGGTAAATTGCCTAAGGCCACAAATTGTTCTAGTGGCAAAACAGGGCTATCTACCATTCTTCATGACTCTGGATTTTTATTCATATTGCCTTCCATGCTTGACAAATACATGAATGACTTAGAAATGAATCTGTCATCAAACCAATATTGAAAACAAATATTTAACTGTAAATATTGTTCAATTTCTCAAATCTTTTGACTTTCTAACAAAACTAATAAAAGTCAATCCAATCCAGTAATCTTTCAATAAACTAAATAATATGGAAAGTATCTTTATAAATAGGAATTGCTATGCTTTTAGTTTCTTAGTTCCATAAATAGCTGCCAGCTTCATGCCTTTAACTTTATGCAATGTATCCAAAGTAATTTCCCTGCAGAATTTATAGGCTCTGAGATACAGAATGATAATACAAAAATCAAAAGTGTCTTAATTTTTATTTTTTAATAATCCTTAATTAAATCTCTATTGTAATTTCATCTGATGGCAGAACACATCATCTTGGAATTTCTAAGATGATGTGTTCTGGAGGATTTAATCACAGTCAGTTTATGAATAATTTGTTAGCCCTCTTTTCCTCAGAATGGCACTTGTAATTAACATGGTTTATTAACCTCTATGGCTCATAACAATACCCAAACTTGGTATTATAACAATAGATATTTATTTTTTCACACTTCTGGAGAGTAAATGTCTAAGATCAAAATGGCAGTAAGGTTAGTTACTCCCCAGGCCTCTCTCTTTGGCTTTTGTGGAGTTATCTTTATGTACACAGGTTCCCCCCATGCATGTCTGTGTCCAGATTTCTTCTTACAAGTGTACCCGTCATTATGCATTAGGGCCCACTCTAAGGACTTTATTTTAACTTAATTATCTCTTTTAAAACCCTACTTATATTCAGCAGGATTGTTCAGTGGTTAGAGGGGAAGGGTACCAGATTTGATTCTGATCAAGGACACATGTCTTGTTTGCAGGCTTGATTCCCACAACCTGTTGAGATATGTGCAGGAGGGATGTTTCTCTGTTTCTCCCCTTCCTTTCTACTTTCTCTTAAAAAAAATCAATGAAAAAAAATCCTCTGGTGAGGATTAACAAAACAAAACAAACAAAATAAAACAAAACAAAAAACTCTATCTCCTAATACAGTTAGGTACTGGGGTTTGAATCTGGGGGACACAATTCAGCCCAAACAGGTGGGAAGCACTTGTAGAAGTCACGTTGTTGGGAGGTGATGCTGGTTCTTGGATGGCTTCTGGGCCCTCAGGCATGCCTTCAGGTGTACTGTGAATGCGTAGGCTGACTATTGGCCATTCTTTGAGCTCTGATTATAGGATCCACATGCCTTTCTGCTGGTACCTGTCTGGCCCTGAGACCAGACAGTTAACTTCAGTTAACTTCTATATCCTTTTGTAGTTTGGGAGAAGGTCTGAACCTTCCCCTGTGGATTCCACTGTCATTCACAGATCGCCTAGTCCTTCTTTTTTTTTTTTTATTAATTTTTTATACATATCTCCCCATTGCCCCCCCTCCCTCCCAGGCATAACCCAGCCCCCCAGTGTCTGTGTTCATTGGTTATGCTTATATGCATGCATACAAGTCCTTTGATTGATCTCTTATCTACCTCACCTAACTTTAATCTTCTTGCTGTAATTTCACAGTCTGTTTGAATCTACAATACTCCAGGTGGCCTTTTTGTCCACTAGCCTGGTTCCTTTAAGGCTACTGCCTCCCTATAAGCAGGCACCAGATTCTCTTTGCTTTAAAATCCCCAAACTTGTCTTCTGCTTGGAGTGAACATTGATTACTTCTGCTTCTTAACTGTCCTTTTCTCCAGTGCTCTCCTTTCTCCCTCACCTTTATATGTAATGGTAGGGAAGGGAAAAGGGGAATGAACAAATGATTCTCTCTAAATATATAACATTTTGTAATCTTTTGTTTATCTATACCTTTTGAGTGAAAATTAAGGATTTGCTATCCTTAGACTTAGGTTCCTGGAAGATAGGATTGTCTTTGTCTTGTGTCTTAGGTAAAAACATATCATTTAATATTCCCAAAAGATGTCCTTCTATATAATACCCATCAAAAATCAAGAATTGCGGTGTGTCATTGCAGCTCTCCTAATGAATTTAAGCTACTTATTATTCTTTAAATTTTAATTATCACCTGAGGATATGTTTGTAGATTTCTTTTTTTTTTTTTGAGAGAGGGGAAAAGAGAGAGGAGGGAGGAAAGGGGAAAGAAGAGAGAGTGAGAGAGAAACATCCATTACTTCCCCCAACCGGGGATTGAACTCTCAACCTTTTGGTACACAAGATGATGCTCCAACCAACTGAGCCATCTAGACAGGGAAATCTGCCACTTATTTTTTTATGAACCTCAGTTACTCATCTATAAAATCAAGAGGTTGGTATAGATAATGTCTGAAGTTCTTCCCAGTATAAACATTATCTACCTCTGTGAGGATGTATTTAAGTTTACTTAGTCTTCTGAAGGACCACTTTCTAGCAGCACATTAAAATGAATAGAACTAAAATGTTTTATGCTTTTTCCAGTTTTTAATTTCATGATTGTCTGTGGAAGTTGATGAATACTCTTTTTCTTTGCCTGTTAGAACTACAAATGATTATAATTTTGCATGACTTTTCAGGCAATTTCACTGGCCTCAAAATTTCTCATGACCTATCATTTAAGAAAAAAAATAATGATATATTAGCAGTGCATGTAGTTCTGAGAGGTTTTCTCTCTGAGAGAGGCCAGATAAATAAAATTGCATGTGGCCAATAATTTCAAAATCTGCATAGAGAAGTCATATTTGAAAATAGTACCTTATTCAGTTACTTGTTTTGAATATCTTGGAGACCAGCTCTGCTTTTGTTGACAGTACTTCTGAGAATGTTGACATTCCAGCAGCAGCACCCATCAATTTGGGGGTAAGTGTTTGGAGTATGGGACAGTATAGGAGATTGTAACTCACCCTCTACAAAATCTGCTGAACTGGTTTTACCTGATTCTAGATCTTATGAAGTTTTGAAGGGAAAGGCCGAGTGTCAGCCAAGAGCAAAATGTTAGGGTTGAACTAAAAAGCCTTCAAAAACACATAGAATTATAATTAGTAACGATGAGTGAAATTTTAGATGGTTGAAAGCTCACTGTGTATAAGCATGTTGAAACCTGACTTGATTTATGCCATTTCCCTCGAATATAGTTGGAAAACTTTACAATGTCAAATTTCTGTTGTCACGTCTGCTATTGGTGTTTGCTGGCCAAAGAGTTGGCAAAATTTCAATAAGAGATTTGCCTGAGTCCAAACGTTTCTGAGAACACGGTGTGGAAATGTAAGGAGACTGTGGGTTGTGTTTTCTTGAGGAAAACTACACAAAAATTTAACAGTAACAGCAACAAAACATTGGTACTTTTTTATTTGGTGTATAAGTCAAAATAATAAAGATTTGTCCACTTGGCCTTAGTCTTTTCTTCACTTAAAAGCCTGCTCAGTTGTTAATTGTTAGGCCAATACATTGGGTTCCATACTCTGTCCATGCTGTTTTCCTCCAGCTTCCATCATCTACTTCTCTTTTTTTCTGTGTGACTAACTCTCACTCATCCTCAAGATTGATTGGAAAGTTGCTTCTGGCAGGTGATGACTTTTCCAAACAGATTTTGGTTTTCTTTTCATTGTGTTTTCATAGTATTTTTATGCCTATTTTGCAATATGTATCACATCATGCTATAATAAATCTCTCTCTCTCTCTCATTTTGTTTGCCTTTCTTCCTCACTAGAAAGAAAAGTTATCAAAGGTAAAGCTGTGTTATTTTCTGACTTTCCCATAACATCATGAACTAACACTCAAAGTGATGAGTGAGTGAATGCCGTCTTTCACAGGGATGGTATGCATGTCTGACCAAAGACTAGTTCTGCATGTTAGTAGGAAAATGGCTAAGTTCATTATAATTCTGGGTAATGAGAGTGTTTTCTTGCCTAGCCTTAGAGCTAAAAAAGAAAGAGAAATAGAACATTGACTGATGGTATACCAGATTTCATTCCCTGTAAATGTGTTTGGGTGGGGGTGGGGGTAAGCATGAGCACAATCCTTGAACTTAGCATAAACTGCAACAAAGGAATATAACATAATTTTACATCAAACCTATAAAATTCGGTTCAGTTCTTCCTTCTGGAAATAACCTTAAAGATGGTCCAGTTTATTGTTTCTCAAACACTTTTCCTTGGAAGATAATGGAGATGGTTCAGGAGCCATCCAGATGGATTAAGCCTGACCAGAGGATCAAGTTCTCTTCCAACAGAGAAGTCGGCTTTCATCAATGTATTTTGAATATGAACTTAAATCTACCTCCCACTCAAACTCTAAGTAAAATGGGCTCAAGCCCACACCAAGTTAAGAGACCCTGGTCATTTAAAACCTGTTAATTATTTTTGAGAATTCCCAGGACCATCTCCATCTCCTGTGTCTTGAGTATCCATATGCTATGTCTGACTTACACATGATTGTAAGATTCATTGATATAAACACTTAAAATAACACAGAACTCAAACATTTATGACTATAGTAGGTCTTTCCCCTTTTCCTTGCCAGATTGCCCTAGGAACACAAATTTTTCTCTCTTTGCTTATGCATAAGCTAGGCTACAGCCAACATAGGGACCAGGGAAGCAGTGCATTTCCCAGCATTGGCTATTGTTTACTTCTCAATAAAACACTTCTCTCTCTATATAAAAAAAAATCCAGTGACTGATCTAAAGGTAATGACTTTTTTTTTATTTTTTTATTTTTTATTTTTTGCTCATTATGTTAGCTTTCAGTTGGAATTCATATTGGGATTAAAGAGAATATTTCATTCGAAGAAGGGATTGCATGGCTTCAGGACTTGAAAACCCTTGCTTTAAGAGTTTGGTTGCAGGGTATAGTTTCAGTTGCATGGGATATGCAAGATACAGTAAAATATGCCATTCTCTTCATAGAATCATTTATGTTATTGATATTCTATTTTTTTCATAAGAGACTAAATCCACAAATAAGGATTTAATCCATAAATGGGGATATGAAGTGGCTACTTATTTATGACATTATGGTTAGACTAGAGGCCTGGTGTATGAAATTTGTGCACTTTGGGGTGGTCCCTCTGCCCGGCCTGTGCCCTCTTGCAGTCTGGGAGCCCCCCGCAGAAGGAGGCCCTGCCCACCCACTGCAGTGCCACCAGATAGTGGCCTGGGCCTTCCTCTGTTGGGCAATCAATTGCAGAGACCCCAGTTCCCCAATCGATCACCCTGTTGGGTGGCTGGACCTCCCTCTTTGAAGTGATCACAGAGCCCTCTCATTGATTGCCCTGTTGGCTGATGGCCTGAACCTCCCTCTGCAGGGTGATCGTGGGGTGATGATGGGGCCCCCAATCAATCCCATTGCACCCTCCTTGGCTGGCCTGGTGCCAGTTCATCTCATAGCATGGTCATTTGGACGGTCATTTTTCTGTTCAGCATTTGGTCAATTTGCTTATTACTCTTTAATTATTATAGACTAGAGGCCTGGTGCATGGAATTCATGCAGTGGGGGAGGAGTGTCCCTCAGCCCAGCCTACACCCTTTCCAATCTGGGACCCCTCGAGGGATAGTTTAGGCCCGATAAACCAACAGTCAGACATCCCTCTCACAATCCAGGCCTCCTGGCTCCCAACTGGTTGCCTGCCTGCCAGCCTGATTGCCCCTAACTGCTTCTGCCTGCCAGCCTGATCACCCCCTAACCACTCCCTGCCAACCAGATTGATACCTAACTGCTTCCCTGCTGGCTCAATTGCCCCCAAAATGCCCTCCCCTGCAGGCCTGGTCATCCCTAACTGCTCTCCCCTGCTGGCCATCTTGTGGCAGCCATCTTGTGACCACATGGGGGCAGCCATCTTGTGTGAGGGTATGACAGTCAATTTGTATATTATCTCTTCATTATATAGGATACCCAAGCTTCACTCAACTGAGGGCACACATCTTAAAATCCATATCTCTACAATTCATAGTTATAGACATCTGCTAATGCAACACCACAGGCACAGGGAAGGTGTTTTGTTACATACTCAGAAGCAGTATGTTCATACTTTTCAATTCAGCTTCCTTGAGGAAAGCTGATTTCTGTAGACCACTGAAAATGGGTTGCCACTTCCCCTGATGCCCCACATGGGAGTGCTGGTTGACCAGGTACCATCTTCTGTCTACTGTCCAATAGGCATAGAAGTTCTCTTCTGCTGATTGAATTTAGACTTTAACATTTGTGAGGTTTTTCAATAGTTTGGGGAAACAGTGAGCCTGCTCTCTAATTCTGTCACATTTTGTCAGTTGAGCCAAGAAACCATAATAATACTTAGAGAGGCACAGAATTTCTTGTCAACACCTTTTGCTTTAATCCCTGCCCTCACTGGGGATATAAACTTTCTCATTCTGCTTGGAAACACACACCAATTCCCTAGATTATTCTGCTTTTACTCCCTTCCTCCAGGCTAGCCCTTACTGCTACATACATGCACACACACACATATGTATATATGCACACCCACACCCCATTGCTCCTCTCTCCTTCAGCCTGAAAATAAAACATGCAAATAGATTTCTGGAGTAGTCATTATCTTTCTGATTTGGCAAACTGATTCTAAATTGAATCAGTTTGGGCTGGGTACAACCAGGACATCCTATTGCTCTTAATTTTTTTTATAGTATACTACCATTTATAAAATACTCTCACATACTCAATTCTCTTATTGACCCTAATAATGTCAGTTCTTAGCTATCACTAATTTATAAGTAAGAAAACTTAGGTGTATAAAAGCCAAGAAAATTGCCAGGGTCACAGAAGAAGTTAATGATGTGTGATGGTTAATTTCATGTGTCACTGTGACTGGACTAAAGGATAACCAGATAACTAAAGAATGCTTTTGCTTTCTAGGTGTATCTATGAGGCTGTTTCTGGAAGAGATTAGCCTTTGAATACATCAGATGAGTCAAGAGGTCACCCTCACTAATGATCTGGGAAACATCCAATCAGTTGAGGGTCTGAATAAAACAAAAAGGCAGAGGAAGGGGAAAAATTATCTCCACTTGAGCTAAGACATCCCTGTCCTGCCCTTGGACATTGGAGCCAATGATGACAGTGGAATGGCCTTAACTTATAATGATCTTTAAGGACTGGATTTATTTACATTTATTCCTTTTCCCTTTTAGCCAAGTTTTCTTTTTCCTCTCATCTCCTCTCCACTGCTTTCTTTTTAGATTTCACTGCTTAAAGTTTGATGGGAGAGAAGAGGAAGTGTAGAGGGAGGAGAGTCATCTGCTGCACCTCAATAGTCTCATATCTCCTGGATGTAGAATAGGCAGCCTTCTAGAACCATTATTTTGAGCTGTAAAGGTTGGGCTACAGTCATATATAATGGGTCCTAAGGGAGTGCTTTTAGGGGAGACCCCAACCAGTAGTTCCCTGTGGAGCATCTGCTATTGGCTGACACAGTAGTTTCTATGGACTATTTTATTGCCAGCTACTCTGAGGTCAGTGGGAGCATACCCTGTTGCATGGATTTCCCACAGTGTTTTGCATGGTGCTGGGGGAAATAATTAGTTGCTAAGCTAATGGAATAAAAAATAAAGAATGATAGTGAATGGTCTTTACACTCTCTATACAATTAGGAAAGTAAGAATACATGGCAGTGAAAATTAAATAAATATATGGTTTTCATTCGCCACAAATACTACCTAGGCTATATATTCCTAGACAAAAAATGGTGTAACATTAAGGTCTTTGGGAGAGAAAAGTTATTATTTCAATGTATAAAGTTTAAGTAAAACAAAATAATAAGGTGATATATGAGAAACATTCTAATTTCTTAGAATAAATTTATACAGAAAACTGATATATATACTTTCTATTTCTTGTTTTAAATCAAATGGTTCTTTTTTAGAAGAGTGTCTGTTGAAGATCTGCTTTTAAATGGTGCTATTTATGTAACACATGAAGGAATTTCTTATTTCTTATTTTTATTTTTCACATAAATATATTCTTATTTTAATAAAATGATATATTATCACTCATTATAAAGAAACTCAAACCATATAGAATAGTAGAAGGGCAAAATTCAAAAGTGTTGCCTACTTCTGCACAGTTCACATTTTTCTAAGAGGCAGATTTTGGTGACAATTTAGAGAATTTTGTAGTCATATGCTTTTTCCAGAGTTGAATCTGGGAACAAAAAGCTGGCCTAGGGGTCCACAGCAGACCACCTGCCACCTCAGAATCCTGTTTCTGTCCTCAGCTTCACTTTGGAGGCTTATGGCTTTCCTCTGTTCTCATTTCCTTATTTGGTTTTTGGCTTGGGAAGGATTTTTTTCTTTTCTTTCTCACTATTTTTGTTCATTTTATTAGTATGGGGGAAGGAAGATTTCATGCTGTCGCGTGACTTAGCTAGTAACCCAAAAACTAGTGCTTGGTTTTATAAAGCTAAAATGTGGGGTGGATTAAGAATTTTGTCCTTGTGTTCTGCCTCTTCACGACTTGAGATTGATATGGAATGATTGGGCAAGTGTAGGAAAAAGATTCCATTTTGTTTTGATCTATCTCTGATCAGCCTGAAGAGCACAGAATTAATCAAACCAATCTTTGAGTTCAGTTATCAACTTGGAAAGTAATTAGCTTTCAAAGTTCAACCAATACACACAGTATTTATTCATGAAAAGAGTTCCACTTGTTACTTTCTAGGGGCTGGAGCAAACATGCAGCCATGGCAATGGGCTGCCCAGTTCATCTTCCCTGGAGTAAAGGCCCGATAGCCTCAGATTCTGGGAGTCCTGCCATCAGCTGCCTTCAGCTTTCAGTCCCTTCAGGAATTGCCTCACCTGCAGAGAACCACCAAGGTCACACCCCTTTCCTCCAGCAGCCACCTCCACTGGCTGATCTATACAGGACAATAAGTGCTTAGCCATTTTGACCCAAAATCCACTCTGTCCCTGTCTCACTATATAGCAGCAATGTAACATGCAAAGGACAGAACTGGAGATGTTGAGAAAAAGTGAGCCACTCCTGGATGGAGCTGTGCCTGAATGCCATCTACCAGTATGACTGCCGATGATTCATCCGGGTGGCAGACTTTTTCTCTTGACGAACAATAATTCAGAAAGAGCAAATTAAATGGGGTTGAGTCATTCATCGTAAAGGGTATTTGACTCTTAAAAGGATGAAAATTTCAGCCTGACGATGAGGTGATTTATGAAAAAAGCCTGTTAGTGTTCAGCAAAATTCTTGTTGACCTATTATTTGAAAGTCAGACCTACATAAAGAAGCATAAATAATTAGTGGTAATGGATATCTCAGGAAACTTGGCTACACATATCTGTGTATGTTGGTCATAATTTTATTGCTTTTAGCTTGAAGCCATTATAAGTGCATGGTGATTATATTAGTGAGGTCATGGAATTTTTTTCATTCTTCCTCTTTTACTCATTAAAATAAGCTGACTGAAAAAAAAAGAAGAAAGCTGAAAACTAAGAAGTGCAGCATGGGTACAGTGTAGTAATTTCTGCGTAGTGACACTGGAATAATGCAGTATGTGTCATTTTCATTCTCCATTGAACTTCACTTAGATGGGAACTTATTAATGAGTTTTTATATAAAGGAATGAAGAACATAGATACAGGCCTGCCAGCTTGTGGATATATTATACAGTATTATATTTTTAACTATATTCTGTCTCATAAGAAAATATATAATACAGATGGAAAACATCAGTTGCTTAGTAATATTCATTTGACAAAATTTAGCTGGCAAATGAATATGATATTTCTGGATATCTAGCTCAAATTATGTATATAAATGAACCTGGAACAGAAAAGACACTAAAAGTAGCAGGGAGATAAAAATATTCATGAGTATGTGTGTATATATATGTGATATATATATATATATATATATATATGATGTATATATATGTATATGTATATGTGTGATATATATGTGTGTCTATATCTCACATATAGACACACATATACACATAAACACACACACAAATGATATAAAATTCAGCAAGAAGTATTCTCATTTTGACACTAGCCAAGAACTAAAATCAGAAAAAGGAACAATAACCCTTGTTCAATGATGATTCATCAGACCGCAAATGACTTTTCCACAATGCACTTGAGAATCTATGGACCAAAAATTGTTTCTATTATTTTCCAAATGAAGTCCCATGAGAATTCTGCCAGGGTGAGGGAAGAATATAAAATATCACTGAGTATCATACCCAAAAGCTTAAGAATCCATCAAATGTAAAGTGTTTTACATAGTCTACCTTATATATTTCATTTACTTTAGTTACCTTGAAAAAACAACACAGCTTTTTATCCATAGGGAGGAAATTAAAACTAGGTGGTATTAACACTTTAGAAATTTAATTTTACTACATTTTGTTTGGGTTTTCAATAATAGTATTTATTTTTTCGAATAACAACCGAATACACAATATATTGAATAATAAATGTCCTGATAATAACATTAATTCATAAAAATCACTTAGCTTGAAGCCATAGAAACTTAATTTACATTGCCTGTCAGTTAAAAATTACTCTAGGTAACAAAAAGAAGATACAATTCCTAACATGGAGAGTTTTGCACTAATATAGAATTAAAAATTTAAATTATATTTTAGGTTGATGAATGTGAAAGTGATATAGGACTGAAATAATTAAAATAAAGGGAAATAATTGCTTGCCAACAATATGTAAAAGCTTTATTTTAATCATATCACTCCATTGCTTAAAATCACTATAACTTCTTACTGCTTATGGGATAAATTCCTAAGTCTGTATCTGGGCATTTCAGCACCTCCTTAATGTATTCCCAATCTAAACTTTTAAATGTACCTTGTGCCATTGATCCTTCTCTTGGATTATGTTTGTCTCCTTGTTTTTCCTCAAATCCTGATACCTCCCAGCCAGTACATTTGAAATCCCCTATCACATAGTTGAAAGGATGAAAGAAACATTATCTCACTACACATTCCAGAATTCATCTGAGGAAGATAACTGTCTTTGTATAGAAACAAACAACAAATTTTCTGGAAATGAATCTAAGATTTAAAATACTCTGTTCAAGAGTAAACAGAAAGGGCGTGGGGGAGGGGCACGGTCTGTGTGTGAGCATAAGTGGTGCTGAGTGGGAGGTAGTGACCAAAGAGAGAAAATAAGTGGATGTGTAACTTGGTAGATTTTGCTTTAGAAATTTGAGAAGCCAGATTATCTGATATTCCAGTTTAGAATGTCACAGTGTTTCTGTGATACCCTAATCTCTAAAATTATTGGTAGATTCTGCTACACACAAAAGGCTTTGTGAGTGTTTGTCTTTTCTTTTGAAATAGAAGAAAGAATATAAAGCCCACATTTTTAAAATGCCAGTGAAGAGATGAGTGAAGAGACTCAAGATTTAGGGAAAAAAATAAAAATTCAGTAGGAAATAGGTACAAGAGATGGCTAGAGAAACACCTTTTTTGTACGATTTAGCAGAATTTCTGGGCTGGCATAGACTTTCCACAAGACATAAAGTGTGGTGTTGCTCAGTCGTACTGTGGGGGACCCAACCATCTTATTTTGTCCTGCATTGCGAGCTTTCCTGGAATGGGGACAGTCAGTGCTGAAACTAGAAAGTCCCAGGGAAATGACAATGAGCTGTTCAACCTCATAAAGCATAAATAACAGAAAGACACTCACTGACATTCATGTGCCATAAGCCCTTTCTCTGGCACACATGGACCTAACACACCAACTTCTAGAATTCTTATTCATCCTCTTTGTAAAATATGTGATGATATGGTAATATAACTATTGGAGATTTAAAAAGAAAACCTACACACTTGATCTATAATCTAAGTCTGTTCCCCCCAATAATTAATAGTACCTAAAGAAACTTCATCCTTAGTAGTTAGTTACTCTAATAATTTATTTAGTGCCTTTTTGTCATTCTTCTTTTGGAGTTGCCTTGAAGTCATTGGATCTCAACTGGTTGTAACCTTGTCTTTTCCTCCAAAGAACACTGGTCAAGTAATGTGTGATTGTTACAACTCATGTGTGTGTGTTTGTGTCTGTGAGTCTATTGGAATCTAGTGAGTAGAGGCTCGGGCTGCTGCTAAAAATCCTAGAACGTATAAGACAGCCACTTCCCACTCCCTAAAAAAGAATGATCTGGCCTAAAATGTCAGTGATGTCCCAGTGAGAGACCCTGATTTAGATTCTGAATTGTACTTTTGTATCATAATGTTGGCAAATACTTGGCTTGACATGAGGATTTGATTGTTGAAAACCATCAAACCATTTTAGGAGAAAGTGGCAATGTGAGAGCCTGTTCTAAAAAGCACCCTTTCCATTCCAAGCACAGAGCAATGTCAGGTAAAATAATTTGAAACATCAAAGGAGTATCCATAAACAAGATAGAAATCTTTATGGACCAGAACTGGAATAGAAACATACAGCTGTAGCCTGGCCTGGGCTTGCTGGGTTCTGGCTCCCAAAGCAAACACAGGCAGCCAGAGTTCAATTCTGCAGGGAGACAGGGCCCAGAATGTACCATGTCTGGCAGGGGACCAGAGCCAGGCTCAGCTCTGAAAGCAGTAAAACAGTGGTTATAACATTCCATCCGAAAGAGAAAAAGAGAAAACACAAAACTTCTTACTATGCCTCGGAGCTATCACTTGGATAAGATCTGTATTAGTCAGAGAGCCTCAATAGTGCTGTAGACAAGCAGCTCCAAAATCTACCTGTTGAACGCAATGAAAGCTTATTTCTTGCTCAGGTCCCCAGTGCAGGGTGTGCAGGAGGCAGCCAATTGATGTCATCAATGTTTCTCTTTCTCCCTTTCTCTCTCTAGAATTTTAATAAAATATAATAATAATAATAATAATAATAATAATAATAATAATAAAGAATTGGTGGAGATTATGGTATTAGCAGAAGTAGAGTGCTAGCATGGTGTATGGATGTGATAGCCAGACACGGATGTGCATTTGAAGAGCAGAAACGTTCATGGGAGAAGCAATGAGATGTAAATTATAACAGATAAGGGTGCCCTGAAGGTTTGTAAGGAATGTGCTCATTACAATCTGTGCTCATAGACTTAGAGTACCACCTTTGCATGTGCTGACATCCATGTCCAGAGAAAAGAGCTTCTAAGGGTTTTGCATCAGTGCTGTGTGCTCTGGTCAGGGAGGGAAACATACCACTTAGGTCCAACATTGGTCATGTGTGTGGCCTCAGGAAGTACAGGGCTGTCATGTGCCTAGAAAGAGGGCTGACTGCGCTAAATGAGCCACAAGCATATAAAGCTGAGAACCAAGTGCTCCACAATGCTTGACTGTTCAATGACCAGATCTCTGATAACTCCAATTTCCACCAGGTATAGAAGCTTAGAGCCATCAGTGTATAATATGGGTGTAATGGGAGGGCTGTTGGAAGAAGCTGACTACATATAATTATACAAGTGAAGAAGAATGAAGAAAGAAAGAAATGTCCCCCACTTAAGATCATTCTGCAGCCAATAATCTAAAGGCACCTGGCTGAGGTAACCAACAATATGTCTGCTTCTCCTAGTTCTGGACACATGGCGAGATTTCTCAATGTTGCTCTCAAAGTTAGGGCTGGCCAGTGAGGAGAAATAATGCCTTTTGATTCGAAGTTGAGGACTAGAAGAGCTGGTGCATGATCCTCTTTGTTCCATTCTTTCCACTTTAGAAACAGGTGTATTCCTTACAGCATAAAGTCCAATAGCTCAGTATCTGAGTGAGATCCTGTGGGACCACTGTTAACTTGAGATGGACATATAGTTTATGTGAAGTATCTTCCTATATTGCCTTAAGCCACTGAGATTTTGGTAGTATGTGGCAAAAGTTATCTTATCCTGACTGGAACAGTAGTTGTTCAAGACATTTATTGAATGCTCTGGTAGTCTTAAACGTGGTGAGTGTTAGGGTAGACTTTTAAAGGAGTATAGGGTAAGATTTGGTGAAGATTACGCCTGACCTATGTGGCTCAATTGGTTGAACATTGTTCCATGCATCAAGAGGTTGCTGGTTTGATTCCAGTCAGAGCACATGCCCAGATTGTGAGCTCAGAGCCCCAGCACATGCCCAGATTGTGAGCTCAGAGCCCCAGTCTCATTGGTGTTTCTATTTCTCTCCCTCTCCCTTTCTCTCTTTCTAAAGTTTCAATAAAACTTGTTAAAAAATTGGTGAAGATTATGTACTAGCAGAAGTAGAGTGCTAGCATGGTGTATGGATGTGATACACAGACATGGGTGTGCATGTCAAGAGCAGCTGGAAAGAAAAGTTCATGGAAGAAGCAATGAGATATAAATTACAACAGGTAAGGGGGAACCAGCTAATGAAGAATTCTAGGTTCTAATTTTAAAAAATGCCTTCCTGGGGATAATTGAAGTTATTTTAAAGGTGAAGAATGCATTGAATGCAAGTTGTTTTTAATGGTGATTAATTAGGTCTAGTAGTCATAATGAGGATTTAGTATAGGGAGAAGTAGACCAAAAAACTATTACCATAAATTAAATGTGAAATAGAGAGCATAGTTTGCGTATTGATAGTGGGAATTCTATGATCTTGAGAATGGTTAACAAAAAAGGAATATTAATGAAGATTTGATTGGTATATGACAGAGAGATAGGAGGGAAGCAAATTTAAGAAAATAAGCCAAAGCCAAAATCAAGGTCACACACCTGGGAGATGAATGAGGTAAGTTTGGTCTTCAAGGGAAGATGACACATTGAACTAGATATTAGGGGTTGAAATGCATCTTATAGTGATATCTGGAATGCAGTTATAGTTCTCATAATAATGACTCATATGGGAGGTCAGGACTGGCGATGCTGATTTATTTACATTAAACATTCCATTTATTGCAATGGTTTGGTTCACTCACTAGACATACAAGCAAAAATTATAGTCACTTATGTGATACTCAGTAAAATTAAGGCAATGCTAAATTTGCAATTGCAGTATGTTTTAGATTTATCATTGACAGGCCTCAAAGTTTTAGGATAAAGAAAATGGCTACCGTGCAGATAAAGGAGAAAAGAGAATGCCAACATATATGGATATTTTACAATTTATACTTTACATTTGCCCCTTTAACCCAGCTTTAAGGAGCTTAACTTTCAGCTATAGAATTGGCTTCAGGCTGATCTGAAGAACAAATAAGAACTTACTCTGGAAGATAATCTTTTTTTTATTAGCTCCTTTAAAGTTTTTAGGTTATATGTGTGCATTTGAAGTCTAGTCATTGTAGTCACTGCTTTTGAAAACTTTTGATGCTTTTATTATTCAAGGATAGATTTATTGTCATTATGAGTATCCATAAATAGGCTGTGCTTAAGTGAATTTGAGTTCAGAAATGCTAAAAAGATGAATATTTTCTTCTTGGGTCATGGCATTTTATGGTCTTTGTTTCTATGGTTAGAAACTCAAAACCAGTGTTAGCTTTATATAAAGTACTTAATGTGAAATAATATGATGTTAAAAGTGCTTCAAGTGAACTTGAAAGCATGGAACTATTTAAGAAGCAAGCAACAAATTCATACATAATTTTTTGCATTAACAAAGGAAGTAGCATATAGATATGTGTGTGGATATATATTCATATACATACACACACAAACACACACACACACTGAGTGGCAAGATTATTATGATCTCTGAATGCATAATCTGGATACTCAGTGTGTGTGTGTGTGTGTTTGTGTGTGTGTGTGTGTATACACTGAGTAGCC
>JAAGEH010000293.1:12824238-12848681 GCA_011751065.1 Lasiurus cinereus
TTTTTTACTATTTTAATTTTTTGGATAACAAGATAGAGCAATTTTTATATTAAGGTGTCAGGAATCTTGATAGATGCTCTGCTGTCATATAAAGGATAAAATAAATATTACTGACAATGCTATTTAAGCTAAACTATATGTAGAGTTTAATAATGTATATTTGAATGTATATTTGGGAAAGAAAAAGAAATACTTGTGACAGAATTATAATTAGCAAAGAAGAAATTTTATGTTATAAAATCTAAAAACTAAATAAAGTATACATGATTCAAATATTCAGGTTCCTAATTCAAACATTTGCTGATTTTCTATACATATTAAATTATACAACAATCTACAACAATGTTTCCACCTATTGATAAAGTCTCTAAATAGTGAAAGCTTCTTGAAGATTGCATATCCCCCACTCCCACCCCCCAAATTTCCCAACAAGTTTATAATTAGCCATCCGTACAAAGAAATGCTGCAGACCCAGATCAGATGCTGCTCCTCCTGTTCTCACCCAGTCTGGGGATCTGTATGGGGACTTTTAAACTATTAAGAAACAAGTGCTTAACCACATCTGAAAGCAGATGCTTGGAAAACCGGTGGTCGATTTCACATCCTATGTGGGAGAATTCTTTGTGTGTGACATAGAATGAGAAACAGGCCAAATGATCTCAAAACAACATCACTGGAACATTTTAACTCCATGAAACACATATTTCCAAAGGGAGATCCTGAACACTGTGGAATTTGTTTTCCCCCCTTTATGGTGCAAAGAAAATATTTTCTTTTTTCTCCCCCTCCCCTCCCCCTTTAATATTAAAAAAAAAATTCCACACACACAACTGTAAAGAAGCCATGCGTGTTTTCCATGTATTATCATTTCTCTGCTAGCTGAGACAACCTGAAGTTCTCCATGGCTGGACTACAGAGAACATTATGGATTTTCTATTTCAGGTATACTCATGATGTAGGCTTCACTTTGGCCAAGGGAGGGACTTAAAGAATTTTATGCCAAGATAGATTACTGTGAAAGTCAAGAATCTGTCTGACTGCTTAACGGGAGTCCCCATTTTGAATCATGAAAGCAATATGGAACTTTGTGAAAACACAATAGAAATACCAGTCATGCTTTCAGTTATTAACCTAAAAGCCTGCATATTTAGATGCAGAAGCAATCTTGGCTACTGCTCCCTGCCATGATGGTTGGGTAGAAATTGCCAGGACGCAAATTTTATAAATTTAGAACAGAGATGATCAGTTCTCCATCAATGCATAGTGCTTACATGGAACTGTTTTCAGTAGTTTAAAATGTTAACTCATAACAACCCAGTGAGATAGGTACTCCTCTAATCCCCATTTTAGAGAGAGGTAACTCACTTGCTTAGGTCATATTAGGAAATGGCCCACGCAATATGTGAACTTGGCAGCCCAGCTCCACAGTCAGCACTCTGAGCCGAGGTGCCACTGCCTGTGGGAAGGATGCTGAGCCAGGCATCTACAGCAGCACTTGGTAGGACTCCTGCCACAAGTACCACCTCTGAAAGCTTATACCAGAACTTTCCCCTTCAGTTTTGTACAATCTAAGGGGAAGATGCTGTCAAACAGTACAGCTTTTAATTTTTAATCTGTGGAAAAGAGAATGGCTGTCAGTTTTTTATGGTTAACAAAGGTCACTGAGAATGTGGGAGGATGTACTGAGAATTCATTATTCTGGAGTATTTACAGAAAGTACTGACTTTACAGAGAAAACTCTCTTCTGAAGTGTTAAGACTGGAAATTATAGTACTATTGAAGACAAAATAAATTACGAAGGAAGTTTATTATCTTCAGTTAATCTGGACAGAGTTTTATCTGTAACTGGTTAGGGGTCAGAGGGAAAGGTTTCTGCTTAGTTGCCATCTATATTACCACACGTAAATCACAAGCTGTGCATAGTACACACTGACACACAGCTGCTTGCACAGCTAACGTGACAGAGTGTCTTCCATTTGATTATTATAGGAAAGTTTTGTGACAGAAAACTTGGTTCTCATGACTCTATTCCATTGGTTGGTGTGGTTCCAGGGACTAGAGTCTGATTCCATGTGGCTCTTGGATCCTTACCAGAAAACAAGATGATTTCCAACCTGGCTGCATATTCCATGCTCTCACCAATCATGTTATCTATAAAGCCATCGACGGAGCTATTTCATAAACATCTCTGGGTTGAGCAATGATTTATTCAAATGGAAATAAGTAGGAATCAGCTATCTCATGGAAATGCCCTCAGGTGTCAGGTGAATGACATCTACCTAATTCTGCATTACAACCGCACTGTGCTAAGACTGCCAAAGTATATGCATTGTTCAGCAGATAAGAATCATCATATGTTCCAAGAGGGAGAGTCCCTGTTCTCCTCAAGGCAAATTCTAACAGTAGGAACAGAGCAGGAAGATATTTGACTACTTCCCCTTCGAAGAAAAGGGTAGGGCATAGATGTACCAAATGCTGAAAATTGTTTCCTGGGAGATATTAGACATTTGTTTTGGAATGTTTGAAATAAACTATAGGGCAAAAAGTGTCTACAGATGAAACACATGTGATCCAGAACCACTTGGTGTGAAAACTGAAATCACAATTTGGCAATAAATCGGTGTGCATCATCTCTATTGCTCACCCATGGAAAAAGATGTGGGAGAAGGCATAGGTGTGGCCATGCAGGAAAGTAAATGCATTTTTTTTGTGTTTTGTTTTTTGTTTTTCCTTAGTTCTCAATTGGGAAGTTATTCTGATACTGCATCTTGGAATAACACAGAAGCTGTTGCTGAACCAAGTTAAAGCTCTACAATTAGAGAAAGATGGAACACTTGAAGACCACACAAGTAGACGCGAATAGTGAGATCTGCGGTTACAAATATTTAGTGACAGGCATTTTGCAGCGAAAATTAAAAGAAGCCCACCCTTTAGAATTAATAAAATATGTTATTAATATGCACAAATGCAAAACTTGTAGTACTTAAGACAATGAAGACTCCTGTCCAGAGATCATTCACCCAGCAACTTGGGGGATCGGAGAGAAAAAGGAGAGAGACTCAATTTTAACTTACAAAAGGCAAAATTGGGAATTATAGCCACAGGGCATATTATCTGAAGTTTGTGATTTTGAATCATTTTCTTATGTGAACTGTGCAGTAAAATCTACATAGTTCTCTTTTCAATGTGTGGGATCTCTCTCAGTGCTGTCTGGCCTCTTCTCAGGAGCCAGATAATATTCAAATGCCACACTCAAGGGGTAGTGAAGAAAGTTTCATAAAGGGACTGTTTATAAAGTGTAATAAGGACCAAGGGTACCCAACACTGACTGAGTAAGCACGCCAGTGTCAGTACCAGACCCACGGAGGAGTTATAGGTGAGAGAGTGACTGCCCAGCAGGAGGTGTGGCTCTAGTTAGAGAAGACCTGCTGGTGCCTGAGCAAGAGAGACAGTGAGGGAAGTAGCCCAAGGAATACATGTTTAGTGTGTCTCTTACCTGGGCCTCCCATTGTGTAAACCCAGCTGGAATCCAGGGGGAAAGGTAGCTGGGGGACAGAGTAAATAGAAGAGAGTGCACAACAATAGAAGAGGATGGAGAAGAATGAGAGTAGATCTGGAGGGGACAAAGGATCATCTTGGAAACACACAGGAAGCATTTTTGTAGTTGTCAATTCTTGAACTAAGGCAAGGTGAATGGGGGCAACCTAGAGGGGCTAAGAGTCTGGTACTGAGAATATGTAAATCAAGTTGTCAGCTACTTAGATAGAAAACCTGCTTTAACAAGACATTTTTTCCTAGGTGTACCTAGACATTCAATGGACATTTTTCTATGTATGCCCTGAAAATCAGAGTTCTGCCTTCAGTATTCTTAGGCAGGAGTGTGGGAGGTGTAGGGGGGACTTCTAGTTCTGAGATCCTTTTTTCTTTTTTACTTTGATCAGTATAAAAAAATATTAATTTGCTTAAAAATACACATGAATGAGCCAATAGACACCCTCACTAGAGTGTCAGAAATAAGACAAGATAGAGTGAAGGAAGATATCATTTTATATTATTACTAGAGGCCCGGTGCATGAAATTTGTGCATGTGGGGAGTGTCTCTCAGTCCAGCCTGCACCCTCTCCAATCTGGGACATCCCCTTCACAATCCAGGACTGCTGGCTCCCAACTGCTTGCCTTCCTGTTTGCCCCTAACCACTTCTGCCTGCCAGCCTGATCATCCTTTAACCACTTCCCTACCAGCCTGATTGATGCCTAACTGCTCCCCTGCAAGCCTGTTTGTCCCTAACTCTCCTCCCCTGCAGGCTGGTCACCCCTAACTGCTTTTTCCTGTAGATTTGGGTCTCCCCCCGTCCCCCATACAACTGCCCTTTCCCACAGGCCTGGTCACCCCCAACTTTCCTTTTCTGCCAGCCTGGTCACCTCTAACTGTCCTCCCCTGCAGGCTTGATCACTCCCAACTTCCCTCCCTTACAGGCCTGGTTCCTCCCAACTGCCCTTCCCTGCTGGCCTAATTGCCCACAACTGCCCTCTTGCTCAGGCCTGGTCCCTCTCAACTGTCCTCCCCTGCTGACCATCTTGTGTCCACATTGGGGCAGCCATCTTTGACCACATGGAGGCAGCCATCTTGTGTGTTGGAGTAATGGTCAATTTGCATATTACTCTTTTATTAGATAGGATAGAGGCTTGTTGCATGTGTGGGGACCAGCTGGTTTTCCCTGAAGGTTGTCCTGAATCAGGTTGGGGGTTCCCTGGGGTGTATGGGTCCACCTAGGTGAGGGGCCTGTGGTGGTTTTCAGGCCAGCCACGCCCCCTGGCAACCGAATAGAAGCCCTGGTGTCTGGTATTTATTTATCTTCTATAATTGAAACTTTTTAGCCTTGAGCAGAGCCAAGACTCCTGCTTGCTCTGAGGCCATAACCATTTTTGTTGGGATTTATTTGTCTTCTATAACTGAAACATTGTAGCTTTGAGTGGAGGCCTGAGCTGGCTAGGGTATGCAGAAAGCTTGACTTCCTCTATCACCAGGGGCAATTCAAGCCTCCTGTTTGCAGCCATTTTGGTTGAGTTAATTTGCATACTCACTCTTAATTGGCTGGTGGATGTGGCTTGTGAGTATAGCAGAGTGATAGATTAATTTGCATATTATTCTTTTATTAGATAGGGTGAATTAATATCCAAGACCACAAATATACTCACACTTATATTTTTATACAGAGCAATTTATCAGGTACTCTGTTCCAAAGAAGTTTTACTTGGGAAGTATAATCTATTCATTATTAAAATCTTCTTTAAAGGTAAAATATGTCCAAAAATTCTGTATGAAGAACAGTAACACCAAGTACCCACTATTTTGAAAAAAAAACAACAACAAAAAACACACAACACCCTTTTACATTTGGAAAGAATGTGTATTACTTCATCAGCATTTTTCAAAAGACATAAAACTCCCCATGAATGCCTATTTTGATCCTTTCAGCCAACCTTATATAGAAATTGATGGGGCATTTTAACAATCACCTCTAGAAGTGAGACATTTCAAAATGAAAGGTGAAAGGATTCTTCCCCTCTGCTCTTGTTCTGCCTCTAGACTCGGGTTAATGAAACATGAGTCCCTGTGGATGAGCCAGCTTGCCATGTGGTTTCTACACGTTCATCACTTTCAGGTGATTCCTGGCTGTTTGATCGTTTTTACTGCCAACTGGGAGAGCACATAGAGCTGATGCTTTCTCAGCAGTCCCCTTAGCAATCTACTTTCTAGCTCCATTGAAGCCATCAATAGCGAAGTTCAGTACTTATTTTCATGTCTTCAGGGTTCTGGCACCATTTTAGACCTTACAGCTCTAACACTTGCAGAAGGAGGTTGAAAACAACCAGCTTTTTCTGGAATTAGTAACGGTCCAGGTGTTTGCCTTCCATCCTTCCCCTGAAGAATTCATTTCATTGGTCTCCTCATGTGCAGTGTGCAGGGCTCTCCCAGTAATATTCTCTAGATTCAGGCTGAGCTACTGTTCATGCATGGAATGTGTACAGGTACATCAAAGTAGTACCCAATATTCACTAGAAATATCCTAGGATGTCTGAATTGATGCCATGTCAGAGTGCCATGGATGTTTACTTATTAGACTACACTTGGTTTTAAGGAAATCACCATGAATTATGTCTTAGGTAGTTGCAATGGAAAATAATAATCATAATATTAAAAGCAGAAACTCTTGAGGTCCTTTTATTCCCAGGACCTGAGAAGAATCACCTATAATGTCTCCTCTTTCTCTACATGGGGTGTGAGGCTGTTCTGCAGACCCGTGCTGCAGGTGGCCCTCGGAGCAATGCTGTCCACTCAGCCTCCTCAGAGCACAGAAGGCTGCCCACTAGCCCAGCTCCCACAGCCTCCCAGGATGGCTAAAAACCGTGGTTGGCAAACTGGCTAGCCTTTGGCCTCTTGAGTGTGGCTCTTCCACAAAATACCATGGTCTGGGTGAATCTATTTTGAAGAAGTGGTGTTAGAAGAAGTTTAAGTTTAAAAAATTTGGCTCTCAAAAGAAATTTCAATTGTTGTACGATTGATATTTGGCTCTGTTGACTAATGAGTTTGCTGACCACTGGCTTAGAACACAGGTGCTCTTTAGAGCACAGCACAAACTACTTTAAACACAGCTTTCACAAAGGCATACATGGATGTCATTAAGGAAGGATTTCTTTCCTTGGAGATGGAAGCAAACTACCCCCCTTTGGGTTTACAAAAATGTGGAAGGTGCAGGCACCCTGTGTATGATGAGCAGGGGAAGTTCCTTAGCACATCAATCCTTAGAACCTTTATAAAGCATTTATGATAGCCAGTAAAGTCTTTGGCATTTTTTATATGACGATATACAGCTTCCGTCCTTACTCAAGGTCTCACAGTTGGTAAGACCGAGGGGCCGGTCTCCTGTCCCTTTTACAGTGACCCCTCTGCTGGCCTCGGTGCCAGTGCTGTTCTATTTACATAGCAACAGAGAGATAGCAAATACTTTAGAATGCAAATCAAATTCTTCAGGATTTGAAAGTGTAGGCAAGCCCTTGAGAGTTCTGGGGAATTTGGAGGAGGGCTCTGCTTATTTGGAATTTCTCACCTTCATCCTTCTGGTCTGATAAACCCAGGACTCATCTCTCTTCCTTCAGAAGCATGGCACCTGATTGTTTCTGAGGCTGTTATTAAGCCATGGTGTGTTTGAGAGGTAGAATTGACAATGCAGATTATTCAGTTGTCACCTGCTGCAAGTGAAGACAGCGAAGAGCACAGTTAAATGCTCAATTAAGATGAAATTTTGAGAACTTGGATATGTGCAATTTAAAACTTAAGTAGAGAATCTGCAAATGTGTGTGTGTGTGTGTGTGTGTGTGTGTGTGTGTGTGTGTTTGGTATTATCCTACTCATTTAGACTTCGGGAAATGTTTTTTTTTTTTATTTCTTAAATTTTTATTTTTGGTGTAACAAATGCTTTAAGTCCTAAATGTAATAGAAAAAGCCAACCTCATATTTAACTTCAATAATAATTTTAACAGAGCACCATTTTTTTTAAATGCCACATTACATCTTAATTTAGTACACAGCACTGAGAACACATTTTTTATGTAATGTTTCATATGCTAAAAGCCTTAAGCTTACTGAGAGAATAGGAGAATGCAACAGCCTCTGTTCTAAGCGAGAGGCCAGAAAACAATAGAAATCCTATTATGGTGAAGACTGTATTGATTGAAGTATTGGCTCACTCTCAGTGGCGTTTCCTTTATCTGCAGAGCTCATCTTATTGGCCAAACCACATGGCTTCACTTACTCTAGGATTTGTTTCAGCTTGCTTACCTTTCTCCCATCCTTAGCACATATTTCAGATTGCTCACGCAGGATCCTCTGAAGACAATAGCATGATTTTTTAAAAAAGATTTTTAATTAGCCCTGGCTGGTTTGGCTCAGTGGATAGAGCGTCGGCCTGCAGACTGAAGGGTCTCGGGTTTGATACCGGTCAAGGGCACATGCCCAGGTTGCAGGCTTGAACCCCAGTGGAGGGCGTGCAGGAGGTAGCCAATTGGTGAGTCTTTCTCCTCATTGATGTCTCTATCTCTCTCTCTCTCCCTCTCCCTTCCTTCTGAAATCAATAAAAAAGTAAAAAAAAAAAATACAAAAAAAATTTTAATTAAGATATAACTCTGCAGAGGACCAAAGTTTTGTCATCCTAAAACTGCCTTTTGGAATATTGATTTTAAACGTAAGAAACAAAAGACTCAACAGTGAAGTCTGACTCTCCCCCTTCTCCCAGCCAAGAGATTCAGATGGAAAGACCTACTCCAGGAAGGAAATCTTAGCATTGTCACCCCTGCCTCACTTGAATTAAGCACTGTAGATAGGAGGCTCCAAGCCGGGGCTTGTTACCTGAATCTGCCATCTCCTATTGTTTCTGGGTTGCCTAGCAATAATTTGCCTGCCAAGTATGTTCAGCTTTTCCTCAACTACTTGTAAATTGCCTGTTTCCTTGAAAATCATAGGCTCCTGGTCCCTTTTACCTTTGTCCACATGACATATAAACCTCAACCGCCCAGTGCATTTCGTGGGATCTCATATCTTATGATACCTCCTGGCATATGCATCAGTAATAAACTTCAGACATTTTGTCCTGTTAAACTGTCTCTGTTGATTTGATTGTTAGCTCAGCTAGAAGAAGTTAGAATGAGAGGAAGATTATTTTTTTTAGCCACCACCACATACATACATTAAAGTGTACAACTCTGAAGTGAACACTTTATGAATCATGACAGCTGTGTAATCACCACCCATAGAACATATCAAAACTCCAAACAATTCCCATTGTTAATGAAGGACAGTGTGCCTCATCCCCACCGGTTGCTAGAGAGAGTAGAGTGCTTGGGTTGCCACTGGAATAAGCATTTATGGAGGACCCCAAGGGAGGATGAGACATGACAGTGATACTGTTACAGTTAAACCTAGTTATGAATAACTAGTAAGGAGCAAAGGGAAGGCCAAACATTATAGACATTCTTTTCTGCAGCTGTGCCAGAAAGCTGCAGGTTAACACTCCTTAGGAAGTGAGCAGCCTGTCCCCCACTGGACAGAGGGAGAGTAGACCTATACCTAGTAAAGTCTGGGTGAAACTAGCACAAATTCAGGTTCCTAGGCCTCTCAGTCGCCATGTTGTAGAAGACTGGAGAAAAACCGAACAATGCTTAGAGAAATGGAATTTCCTGGCTTTATTATGCCGGCAGACTCAGAGGAGGTTGCCTCTCAAATTCTGAGCAAACCAATATGGTGGAAGTCCCTCTTTGTCCCCTTTTGGTGTCTTTGGCTTTCAAATATGGATTATTCTTCCAGACCTTTTGCAGGTTTTGCAAAAAGCCCCAGGTGTTGGGGGTCTTGAGACCTTACCTAAGGGCCTGGCCTGGTGCCAGCACTGATAACCCCCCTCCGGGGGCTGTGTCATGGTTTATGGCCTCTGTAAAATGTGAGCATTTAGGTAACAGGTCTTGCAAGACCAGTTTCTGGGAAAGGGGCAGTGACTTAATTATAGGTTATCAAGAATGTACATTAGGTTACTGGCACAAATTCAGGTGCCTAGGCTCTTCCCCCTCCCCAAATGTCTTATTTTCCCCATCACCATCTGAGAACAAATCATTGGTTAGCGTGGGCATGGCCATTGCAACACATGAAAAGGTATTATTAGTCAGTTGTCTTGTATATTACAGTTCCTTGAAGCTTGTTACAGATATAAAATTATAACGTTTGAAAATAGTTGTAACAAACGTCAAATATTTATTTCACAAATTAATGAAGGAAGCAGAGGATGACAAAGCTGGTTCAAAAGAGAATGCAAGAGAGGAAAATATAGCCAGTAAAAGAAAACAAACAAGCTAAAATAAGCAAAAAACAATGGGCCCAGACACTGGAGCAGGGGGGAAGGGCGTGAGTGGGGTTTGGGTATAGGGCAATGGGGAGATAAGGACACATATGTAGTACTTTGCCAGAAACCAATAATTATCTCATTAATAGAAAGTAGAGGAGGAACCTGGAATGCTGATCAAACCTTGAAGCTCTGAAAGGTCAAAGCCAGCCACTCCCTATCTAATTGAGACAATGAACTTCCCCATCAAATAATTATGTAAAACCTTACTGATAAAGATAATCTACTTGTTACTGGAATTGCCTGCTTCAGGGCAAAGGGTGTATCCCAAACCTGAATAAAAGGGATGGCAAGGCCAAAGGAAAGTGGTAGTCTTTCCACTAGAGTATTGGTTCTCAACCTGTGGGTTGCAACCGCTTCTGTAGAACCTAAGACGATTGGAAAACACAGATATTTACATTACGATTCATAACAGTAGCAACATTACAGTTATGAAGTAGCAACGAAAATAATTTTATGGTTAGGGGTCACCACAACATGAGGAACTGTATTAAAAGGCCATGGCATTAGGAAGATTGAGAACCACTGCACTAGAGGAAGGCTCCCGCCTGGCCCCCCACTACCGCCAAATTAATGCTTTTCTAGTCTCTCTTTTCATTTGCGTACGGCCTCCTCCAGAACCCGAACCCTGAACCGGGAACCCTGAATCACGTGGGACGTGGAAAGAGGTTTCCACAGTACTTTAATAAAAAAATAATAAAATAAAGTAAGTCATAAATTAAAAACTGGCTAATGCCCTATAGGGCAACACAACCATACTCTTTGTTTTTTTGTTTTTTGTTTTTGTTTTGTTTTGTTTTTTGTTTTTTTTCTACTGGATAGAAAGCACCTGCACTTCTATTTGTCAACCTATATATATGCAACTCATCAATATTTTATGAGTTAACGTTTAACTATAAAATCTGGGTTCTAAGAAGAATAAGTCATATGAAGTTTCTTTTTCTTAGAGCATTTGATGATCCTTAGGCCAGGTTGTTAAGAGAATGCTCTTGTAAAAGTATGAAAGCCACACAGAATGTTTTTGCTTTATTTCCATATTTGGGGTAGTTTTCATCACATAGGAATTAATGGATATATGTGAGCCCATTCTCATCTTTGACATAAAGGGTATTTAATATTATTCAAACTTTTAAATTTAAGAAACACAACTGGTTAAGAAGGTGTTCAGATTCTTTATAAAGTATATATCTATTTAATTTAATAATTGTTTTCAAAGGTTTTTTAGGAGCCATTATATGAAAGGATGAAAATTAAAGGATGTGTTTTAAAATTAGCTAGTCTGAATTTAAATTTTTAAATTAAGAACTAATTTATATACATTAATCCCTATTATATTACTACATGATATAATAGAACAAATAACAAAAAACATACTATTACATAATGTAATAGAAAAATAACAACCCACTATATACAATATAGTTTAATTTAAGGAAAAGAATTATAATTTCATTAAAGTTTCTCATTTATTTCTTTTCAACTACAACCAATTCTCATCTTCAGTAACTAATAATTTAAATTTTGTGTTACTAATTCCTTGCATTTTAAATAAATTTTAATAAAGTGTTAGAATTGATATATGTGCTTAATATAGTATGTTTTAAACATAGTATATATAAAACTGTATATATTATCTTGATTTGCTTTTTTTCACTCACATTTATCTTTTTAAGATCACCCATTTTGAGGTATTTAGCTATAATTCATTCTTTTTTACTTGGGTTCTTGCTAGTTTTAAACGTTGAAACCATGAAGTCTTGTGCCCGTTTTCTCATGTAGTTCATCAAAGACACACACAGGTTCAAAAGGTCTTATGTACCTTCAATGTTGTTACACAGTTTCCAGTTGTTTCCAATTTATACCTTCACCATTAACCTATATACTCTATACTGTTTCCTGTTACTCTACACTCTTTGCAGTACAAGGTATTGTCAGAGTTTCAACCTTGCCAGTTTTCTGGGTAGAAAATCCTAACTTTTAAAAATTTTGTTTCCACCTATTACGTATTTTTATGTTTGTTTTCATATATGCTTTATCTTTAGTTTAATACTCTCTCTCACCTTTCCCCCATTTTCTGTATTTTTTTAAACTGTTTAATTATTGAATGGTAGGAGTTCTTAGAGTTATGCAACCAGAGTTATATGGTTGCCTCTTCACTGTTTCTTTAATAGCATCCTTCAAACAGAAACTTTTTTATTTTGAAACAATTTCAAATTGACAGAAAAATTACATGGATGACAGGGTGAATTCCCTCTATCTTTATCTGTTTTTTCTTTAGCACTCTATACATATGAATGCGCATATCATTAGTGTTATTATTGCTGGAACATTTGCAGTTGCAAAGCTCACATAACACATAAACCTGGGAATCGCTGTCCGTGTAGATCACAGTAAAGTAGTGTCAGCTCTAGCTGTGCCGCCCACAGTTTCTGGGTTCTGTTTTCTCCTCGAGCAGACTATTGTCCAGATTGGTAGCTGCTTATTCCTGTAAAACGGGACAACTGGTGAGCAAAGGCAATGCCAGCTCGTGAGCTAATGTGACAGCTGCGTTCTTACTGAGATGAAATTGGCTAAAGTATGCAGGACGGTTGTCATACAACTAGCATGTTTGCTCACAAAAGTTGGAAATCAAACATTCCCACGTTTTTCGCTCGGAGGAACTACATCTGGGCACTCCCACACAGTGTCTGTAGGAGTGTTTCATTTAGAACTACTACCTCCTTATTCTCTTACCAGCTTTCCACATAAATGTGTTCATTACAGCCTCTCCCAGTTGCTAGGAAACCCCAAGCTACTGTTTTATTCCTAAAGATACCATCGTCCAGTATTACTGTGCTTTCCCCAGAGCAGAAGGACATTGTGCTTTGTGGTCTACCTGACTAAAGCACTTATAACCTTATCAAGATCTGTTGTTCAAGGTTTTCATATATTTTGAACTTGTCTTTTCCCCCTCCTATTTACAACATGCAAGTTATTTCATCTTTCTGGATATCAGATTATTACATATCTGTGTGATTGGAATAGAAGGGACAACTGTAGAAAATTAGCTTCTATTTTATTACTTCCTACTTGCTGCCTGTCTATGAGCACTAACTGTAAAAGGTTATTCCACGTCTCTCTTGATATTCTAGTGGAGAATGTAAATCTAAATATTTAGTGACTGCTTAAGAAAAAAAAATAAATGACAAGTGATCAAAATTATTAAAACAATATCAGAAAGAACATAAGGTGTCAAAATTACTACTTAAACTGTCCTAATAGCTGTGCCTGGTGATAATCAACCATGGGAATGAATCCGATTAGAGGAAACCAGAACTTGTCCTGTCGGGTTAAAGACTGACCAGAAAGAAGTTTTGTCTGCAGAACATGCCCTCTGGGTTCCCTGGCAAGAAAATGCTGGGTCTGGGAGCACTGTAGAAAGTCTTCTTGAAGCAGGCAGAAGCTAGGGAGAATTAAATCTTGAAGACCACATCATCAATTTGTACGTTATCCTTTAATTAGCTCAAACACTATAAATTTTGTAAAACCTGCCCCTCATTTCAGATATCTGCAAATAATTCAATCTTATTCCCCCTTGAGGCTTACACATCGGTGACAGAAACACATTAGCAGGATATTTACAAGGAGGACCTGAGACTAGTGATGGGAGGGTCTGGGGTTTAGAGGAGAGAGGTCCCTAAATATGCCAAAGAGCTCCTCTTCTTCCTCAAGTTTGGGAGGTCGGCATTTTCCTTATAAGGAAAAGCAACGATTTCCTTACACTTCACAAATCAAGATCCTCTACGTTGTCTTTTGAAAGGTCATGGGAGCCATTAATTCTTCCTGGTGTTAGAAAGAGAAAATCAATGGACCCCAGAGGGGCCTTCTGGGTAGGCCGGGATTCATTCCACCCTTTCTTACCTGGTGGTTCAGAAGTAAACCTGGTCCCTGGCTGCCCAAGGGGAGAAAGTTGTCTTTTTCTGACTGAAGTCAGGAAGGGGTTAAAGCAGGGGCTGCAGCCCTCAGCGGGGGTTGAAAGAGGCTGAAACGGAGACTGGGCAGGTGGGAGAACGATAACTGTGACCTCTTCTGTGATATTTTGTTTTTGTGTTAAAATGCATATAGAAGATACTGAAAGTTTTACTTCTTATTCAAAATGAAATAAACATTTAAATTATAGTAGCATTTGCTTTTGAAGACACATTAATTATTTTATTTTTATAGCTCATTCTTATTAACATCACATTAGGACAAACAGAAAATCAAGCAAAAAAAAAAAAAACAAAAAAAAAACCCTCCCCACAAAAATGCCCCATTTAAACCCAATAAGTTGTAGTTGAAAATATGTTTTCATTGTTTTATTTATTAGTTTCAAAGAAAATGTGTACCGGTCGATTTCATATTATCAAAAGATTTACTGTTATTCATAGGAACTTAATTACTATTACTTACAATTTGCCCATGCTCCATGATTTAATAGAGAATATGTAAATCAAATATAACAAGAAAATAGAGTTGTTGTAGAAATAAAAAATTAATTGTGTCCTGTTTTAAATGCTTTATGTGTCATATAATTGCTTTAGCACAGGCCACGGTCGTCATTCTGAATACATTTAGATAGCCAACTGATGGGGTAAATAAATCCTGGAACTATAAAATTTATTACCTGAATTTCACCAAGTGGTACAAGAGGACTGTTTACTCATTGAATATAATTTTGACTTGAATCATTGCAAGGCCTCTACAGCAAGTTAGGAGGACACACTCCTTCGCTTCACAGAATTATTGCTTTCCTCAACTACCCAGGGGACACTTAGAGGTAAGTTTTCAGGACATTGTTAAATTGTTCTTTTTTGGCACACAATTTGTTTCTCCCTCTTTCCAGGTTTTATTTTTTCCATCCCTCTCCTGACATTTCAATCTTTCCAGCCTTTAATGTGCCTCAGCTAACATTGGCAGCCCATGTTACATTAGCAGAACAACACTAAGGGGAAAGGTGGTCCATTGCACCTTTAAGCTCCTGACAGCATTAGAGAAAAGATCAATCCCATCTGCACCTGGCACTTGAGACAGATAGATCAGCATTCCAAACCACTATGTTGAATGTAAAGGCACCAGTTGGAGTGTACATTTAGAGAACTTAACATTTCAGTTGGGAGTCTTCAACACAGAGTTGTAATGTGCAGACAAGGGTTGCATACAGCCAAGGGATATTTAGTGATTAAGTATGCATGGTAGTGCGTTTTTGTATCTCAATGGAGGTATCAGGCTGGCCAGTAACTTCACCTCTTGCAGCCTTTCTGCAAACTTGGAAGCCGGTCTAAATTGCATTGTTAGTTGAAATTAAGTGTGTGTGTGTGTGTGTGTGTGTGTGTGTGTGTGTGTGTATACAGCAGTTTCTTCACGTATTGTACAGTCAAACACTTCAGAAAATGGAAGCTCAGTTTTGAGTAAGGGGGTGTATGTGTTCCTGCTGACATTCTAGTTGCAATGAGTTTTGAACTCCTCTACTTCCTCATTTTGGTGCCAGACTTTTAAAAAATGGAAATCAGTTTCTACAAGGCTTCTTATTTTGAAAATAACTTTGCAACCAGAAATTCATTTCTGCTAATATTCAGCAGGAATGTTTGTAGTGAATGGCAAATCTGTAGGATCCATTATACTGGCCGGAAGAACATTCACATAAAATGTTTGTTTCACCTGAGCATTTATGCCCAAGTGTCACATAAGAGATACTTTCTTCTCTAAAAGAGAATCTTCAAATTCTCCTAACCAGCAACAGAGAGATTTTTTTTTGGGGGGGGAGAGGGAGTGAGTGGGAGGGAGACAGTAGAGATAAAACCTAGCAAATATAATAGAAATATTTTGCTAAGTGTTTATGCTTAAAAATTATGGCACTGTGTATTAGGGTTCCCCAGAGAGGGACAGCCATTAGGTTATATCTAAAGGTATTTATCATGAGGAATTGGTTCACTGATTGAGGAGGCCGAGGGGTCCCACAACCTGCCATCTGTAAGCTGGAGACCAAGGACAGCAGGAGATGGAGTTCCAGTCCGGTCTGAAGGCCTGAGAACCAGGAGAGCCGATATGGTAAGTCCTGCAAGGGCAGAAAACAGCTGAGTGGAGAGAGAATTTTTTCTTCCTTGGTCCTCAGAGGGTTGGATGTGCCCACCACACTGGGCAGGTTGCCCGTTGTACTCAGCCCACCCATTCAAATGCTCAGCACTTCTGTACATACCCTCACAGACACACCCGGAAATAGTGTGTAACGTCTGGGCACTCTGCGGCCCAGTCAAGTGGACATACAAAGAGAACTATCATGCACTGGTATTTCAAAAAACCAGACTCCAGAGTTTTCAAATACAAAGTATTTCCTGTATTTAAAAAATACTATAAAATTTAGGACACATCATTATTTCAAATATTTGGCTCATGTCCAACTCAATTATGTTTTTACAGCAATAATATTTAATGCGTCTCTTTTATGTGCATACTTGTATTATCTACTTTTACTTAATTCATTATTTCCTGGAAAAGTAAATGTGATTTAAATTGGTAAATTTAGGGATGGTAGTATGAAAGTAGGAAGTAGTATTCATGCAGGGGTTAAGGTACTGCTTCCTAGAATATAAATGTCTGAATTTTAATCTCAGTTCCAGTACTTACTGGCTGCATGTGATTGTATACGCCAGTATACCCTCCGGTTTTCCTTCTCCACATCTTTGTTGTTAGTTCCCGTGTAGAGGTTATACTGGTTTCTCCTTCATAAGATGGTTGTGAGGAATGAATAAAACAATCTGTGTACAGGACAGATTATGCTGAGCAGCATTATGGAAAGATAAAGAGACTTCCTTACCAAATGTCAGTTGTGTCGGCCTTTCTCATCTATGCTAGTTTGCCATCCTGTGAAATTAGGTGAAGCTTTCACTAGCAGTGGTTCTTAATCAAGAGCGTCCCTTGAAATTGCCTGAGAACCTTTATTCCCCTCGAAAATGCGTATGCCTTAATGAATGAGAACCACTGGAGAGAGAGACACAGTAACTTTGAAAAAGTTACTCAAGTTATTCCCGTGTGAGCATTGTAGGGTCCAAGCTAGCTGGAAGAGAGTTCAAAATAAATGATGTGCTTTATTGAAATACTATACAATACACCTGAGTATCATGGCAAGACTATTTCTTATTCTCTAAAAATGAGTCTTTTTATTCTCCTAACTACCCCTAGAGGCTTTTTTTTGAGGGGGGAAGGGGGGCAAATAAGGCCTATTAAATCAAACACTTGCAAGTCACTTAGCTATATTCATATATAGTTAATTTACAATAGAAACTTACAAGAGTATTTAAGTATTTGTGCCATTTTCATGTTGACAATATAATTAGCTAATTCTGACTTACCTGGTATTCAGGCATGGTAACATGTAATATTAAAAAAGATGTATTTAAGCAGGTAATAGCCAATTGCTCCCTACTATTTCTAATACTAATAGGTTTTTGTTATTGCTTTCAGAGAGAGAGAGAGAAGGAGAGACAAAGAGAAAGAGACAGAGTGAGAGAAAGAGACAGAGAGAAATGTCGACTTATTGTTTCACTTATTTATGCACTCATTGGTTGGTTCTTGTATGTGCCTTTGCTGGTGATAGAACCTGCAACCTTGGCATATTGGGCTGATGCTTTAACCAATTGGGCTCTCCTGCCAGAGCCTAATACAAATAGGTGTTAATGAACACACTTTTATCTCAGACATAGTCAGTGAGAGAGAGATGACCAGAGCAATGAATGGGGTTTGAAGTGGGTATATCTGAAGTCAAGGATATTCTCCAGTTAATATCTTGGACTCTAACCAAATAATTTAAAGTACATTTTCCTTATTTGGAGCAACCCTTGAGGTTAGTCTTACTTCTCAGTGGAATCTAACTTTAATTTGAAGTTTAGCTTGTACTTGAATGCAATTTCAATTTTAAATTCCAGAAACCCCTCGAAGATACAGAATGGGATGCAAAGGCCAACACATCCGTTATCAATAACAAGTTAAATGAAATTGTGTATCTTTTCACTTAGAAGGCATCTTCCTTTCCATTTTTAAGTGATTTTGAAGTACTTCAACCTCTCAGGAAGAGCCAGAGGCCCTGGCTTATAATGAGACCATCTGGCATCTGGGACAACCTTGCCCCTCTAACTGCCGTAGGCCTGGCTGGAAGGGTCGATGAGGGGAAGCTGGGGCAACCATGTGCTCTGCAGTGACCATGGTGACGGGCTGCTCCATCTCTCCTAAGGGTGCCTAGATTCAATTTTCTGTCTTTAGCTTTATTTTATTCCACCAGCCTCTTGGAATAAATGTCATGTTGCTATTCACAAAGGAAAGTTCTGGAGCCAGATGAAGGAGGACACACACTAGCAGGCAGCGGAGTCATGGCAGTGTAGCCCTCTGGCATGAGACAGGCGAGAATTATTTCCAAACCGAGGTTACATAGGGCCAGACACGCCAGACGCCACACCAGCATGGAGCCGTGGTGGGTTTGAGGTGGGATAGAACAGCTAGCTAGCTTCTGAGGCATCTTTTTAAATCAAGGGATTTAGAAATTGTTTCTCAGCAAAATGACATGGTTGAATGAGATGGATTTCATGATGCTTCTTCTACTTTAGGGGTCAGTCAATGCAACTGTGTGTAAAATTAACCCAGATTGTGTTTTTTGCTTATTGGGAACTTTGTGGAGCAAGATGCTTATCATCTGGTTTGTGCTGCTTTGAAAGTTAACAAGGGGTTGGAAACAAAACCATTCCAAATAGCATAAAAAAAATTACAAAATGATCAGGGATACTGTTTTGGAATAGAAATACATTTGTAATCACCCACTTCTCACAGTATTTGAGTTGTGTAATGATAAACTTAAAGTCAGGAAGGGCAGAAACTGGTCTTTAATATTTCTGGGGGGAAAAAACACACACACACAAAAAAAAGGAGAATATGATCCTATACATCAGGATGGTATAGTGGTGCCCAGAAACACTTTGACAGAATAGTACTGAAAATCCAAATAATGAATATGTAAGGAGTAAACATTATGTATACTTTTTATTCTTTAAATGCAATGTTTTGTCTAACTCCAGGAACTCACTGTGGCACCCTGTTGTATGTACTCGCTTCATGCACCAACTTCCTGCTCACTTTATTACACCGATTTTCAATTCACATTTTTAACTGCCTGGTGCTTTTCTCCTTTAAACACAATGCGTTATGATGCAGAATTAATTTGAACAGTACTTTCTGAGTGTTACCAGTAGTTAGTCATGCAGAAAAATTGAAGAAAAAGAGTCATTATTTAATAGCTATTTTAAACTAAGGGGTAAGTGTTGGGTGCTTTATGAATATATACATAATATATCAATATGTAAAGCTAAATTAAAATACCCCAAGATTGGCAGTTGCTTCCTTTGACTTTTCAGTTCTGCTTAATCTTACTAGGGTTTCCCCAAAACTTATAAAATGTTGCTTTAATACCTAAGGATTATCTTTTATCATTTTAAATATGACTCAGGTTAGCAACACAATGATCAATCATTTAGCTTGATTTAGTGGGTGGGCTCAAGGATATTGTGTACTTTCGGTTCATTATTAAGTTAACCATTGTGTCAAAAGTAGCCGCAGTCGCAGTCCAGTTACAAATTCAAAAATTCTTGTCTGCTTAAATGCAATGGTTAATGAATTAGACACTGATATATTTTCTTTAAAATGAGCCTATTGATATAAATTTAATTCAAAATGAGAAGCTGATGGAGCTTGAGTTCTGTGCCATGTGCTGGGCACTGACCTAAATGCTTCATGTTTACTAACCCATTTAATTCTCACAATCACCTAGAAAGCAAGTGTCATGTATTCATCCCATTGTACAGAGAAGGAAGGTCTTGAGGGAAGATAGGAAGTTGTGATGGAAGGTATCAGCTAGTTAATTTCAGAGTTCTGTTGTCTTCTGTCTGCAGGAGATACACTTCTGAACCGTTAACTATTGAGTTCATTCTAAGACAACACATTAAAAGAAAGGAAAGAAACTTCACATGAAAGGGTAGATATGTAGCTATGTTCTCAATAGATATTGGAAAATCTCCTGTCAGGGATTATTGTGGTAGATAATGCTTTCTTCAACACTTCTGCAGTCTATGTATATGCACACAATTTGTGAATGAGGTATAAGAAATGTGGCATTGGTCTACAGGTAGTATCTTAAGGTTTCAATTGTATAGTAGAATGAAATAAACTTGTAGGTAAACAACCTGTCTTTTCTTGGATGAAGCAAAGATGACTGAATATGGGTATAGGAGATGATGTGGCCACGCTGCCAATGATATGGTTACAACATCCTTGTCTGCAGTCAAGTTTATGATGTTTCTCTGATTTCCAGTCAGTTGAACTTTTCTCTTCTCTTTGGTGGCAAAGATTGTTTCTATTTCTGGGTAAGACAATGACTGAGAAGCAAGTTCCATAATTCAGAGCAGCCGTCTCATATGTCCCGGGTCAAGACCTCTCCCAAAGGTCAAGAACGAAGCACAGCAGCTGCTTAGTTACCCAGCAGAAGGATAAATAGTTCCCAAGCCCAATCTCTCTGTATGTAAACACTCCTTCTCTTGCTCCGCGCTGAAACATTTTAAGGTGAATTGTAAAGAGTGCCCTTGTTTGCCAAGCAGATGTTAGAGCACTAATGGTGTCCTATTTACAACCCCTTGGTGGATGTCAAAGTTTGTGTTTGCTTGCCTTGAACACTCCTTATCAACACAGCTGCCAGAGATGAGCTGTGCAATGTTGGAAACATTGTCAGAGTTGCTGCTGGGAACCACATTTTCAACAGGGGAATCAGTACCAGTGAAAAGTGTCCAAAAGGGTGCATTGTAAAGGTACCTGCTGTAGCGGGTACCTTACCTTTCAATCTGTTCCCCTATTCGAAGGAAGACATCCTGTTTGACTTACAACTCATAAGAGAGACTGTCCTTTCCAAGATGAAATGAGAGGATCCTATGTTTTGTCTTTGCCACCCACAGCAATGGCTGCTCATTATGAAGTGGGTCTCACATTGTGTGGTGTTGACTGCTCCGGCCAAGAGAGTGACCAACCTGGAAAACCTGGGCTGGTGTTAAAGCTTTCTATATGCTTTTCCATGAGAGAGACAGTAAAACAAGCTGCAGAGTAATGGTGGGCCAGCAACATTTGGGAGGGAGAAAAAAAAAATCAGCAATCACCAGCTACAAGAAATAACTGAGTTTGGTTTGGAAGGATGAGGCATTTACTATTTCCATGGCAGCCAAGATCACACACACATACACACACACTAAGAAACAACTCTAGAAATCTAACATAGCTAACATGGTACAATATTCAAATATTCAGGTTAAAATATTATACAGCTTAATTAACCAATGTCATCCCAGTCCTATCTAATAAAAGAGCAATATGCAAATTGACCATACCCTGCTATACCCATAAGCCACGCCCATCCGCCAATCAGGAGCAAGTATGCAAATTAACCCAACTAAGATGTCTGTGGCTATGGAGAGAGCAAGAGGTTTGGGTTTCTCCAGCAATGGAGGAAGCCAAGATTTTCACCTGTCCTGGCCTGCCTTGGCCTCTGCTTAAGGCTACAAAATTCAATTATAGAAGATAAATAAATCCCAGATACTAAGGCCTGTGCTTAGGTTGCTAGGGGGTGTGGCCAGCCTACAAACCACCACAGGCCCCTCACCCAGGCTGCCCCATGCCCTAAGGGGACCCCTACCCTGATCCGGACCACCCTTCAGGGCAAACCAGCTGGCACCCACCTGTGCATCAGGCTTCTATCCTATCTAATCCTATCTAATAAAAGAATAATATGTAAATTGACCATCACTCCAACACAAGATGGCTGCCCTCATGTGGTAAAAGATGACTTCTCCATATGGACACAAGATGGCCACCACAAGATGGCCAGCAGGGGAGGGTAGTGGGGAGGGACCAGATCTGCAAGGAAGGGTAGTTGTGGGCAATCAGACCAGGAGGGGAGGGCAGTTAGGGGTGACCAGGCCTTCAGGGGAGGTCAGATAGGGGCAAACAGGCTGGCAGGGGAGTGGTTACAGAGTGATCAGGCTAGCAGGCAGAAGCAGTTAGAGGCAATCAGGAAGGCAGACAGGTAAGCAGTTGGGAGCCAGCAGTCCTGGATTGTGAGAGAGATATCCTACCTGAATCGGGCTTAAAAGGGGAGTCGAACATCCCTCCAGGGGTCCCAGATTGGAGAGGGTGCAGGCTGGGCTGAGGGACACACACCCCCATGCACAAATTTCTTTTTTTTTTTTTATTAATTTTTATTAATTTTTTATACATATCTCCCCATTGCCCCCCCTCCCTCCCAGGCGTACCCCGACCCCCCAGTGTCTGTGATCATTGGTTATGTTTATAAGCATGCATACAAGTCCTTTGATTGATCACTTATTTACCTCACCTAACTTTAATCTTTCTGCTATAATTTCATAGTCTGTTTGATGCTTTATGATTTTTGTCCTCCTGAGAATTATCAGTCTACTCCCTTTCTGTGCTCCTGATTCTATTATATTCACCAGTTTATTCTGTTGATCAGATTTTTAATTCACTTAATTTTTAGATTCACTTGTTGACAGATGTGTATTTGTTGTTCATAATTTTTTGTATTTTACCTTTTTCTTCTTCCTCTTCTAAAAGGGTACCTTTCAGCATTTCATATAATACTGGTTTGGAGTTGATGAACTCCTTTAGCTTTTTCTTCTCTGTGAAGGTCTTTATCTGCCCTTCAATTCTGAATGATAGCTTTGCTGGATAGATTATTCTTGGTTGTAGGTTCTTGTTGTTCATCACGTTGAATATTTCTTGCCACTCCCGTCTGGCCTGCATCGTTTCTGTTGAGAAATCAGCTGACAGTCGTATGGGTGCTCCCTTGTAGGTAATAAACTGTTTTTCTCTTGCTGCTTTTAATATTCTCTCTTTGTCTTTTGCTCTTGGCATTTTAATTATGATGTGTCTTGGTGTAGTCCTCTTTGGGTTCCTTTTCTTTGGGGTTCTGTGTGCTTCCTCGACTTGTAAGTCTATTTCTTTTACCAGATGTGGGAAGTTTTCAGTCATTATTTCTTTAAACAGGTTTTCAGTATCTTGCTCTCTCTCTTCTTCTGGCACCCCCACAATTCTGATGTTGGTACGCTTGAAGCTGTCCCAGAGGCTCCTTACATTATCTTCACATTTTTGGATTCTTTTCTCTTCTTGCTTTTCCAGTTGAATGTTTTCTGCTTCTTTATATTTCAAATTTTTGACTTGATCCTTGCCTTTCTCTAGTCTGCTGTTAGTACTCTGCGTAATAGTATTCATTTCAGTCAGTGTATTTATTATCTTCTCTTGGGTCTCACTAAATTTATCCATCTTTTCTAGCATATTCTTGCAAAACCTTATAAGCGTTGTTTTGAACTCTATATCCAGTCTTTTTTTTTTCCTCCATTTCTTTTGCTTGTAATCCCTTCCCTTGTCTCGGCATTTTCACTGTGCCGGGGAAACTTCTGTGCTGGAATCAGCCGCAGAAGCCTCTGCTGAGCTTGGGAGGGTGGAGTCTCAGGGCTTAAGGGACCGCCTTGCCTTCCAGTCGGCCCCGCCCTCCACGGCCCCTGAGTCTCCCGTGACTGGGTAATGGCTGGAGCGGTCCTTGTGCGCTCGCACCCGCAGCGCCTCCAACCGCTGCCCTTCCGGCTCCCCTGCGAACCAGGACCACACGAGTCTAGGTCCCCAGGGTTTCGCCCAAAACAGGGGCCCAGTGGACTCAGAAGTGGCGCAGTTGGGAGGGTCTGTCTCCCGCCCACTCGCGAAAGCCAGCGGCACAATCAGCAATCCGTCCTCCGCGGGGTGCCGTGCGCGACCAGACCTCCGATCCTTTGCAACTCCCCTAAATTTCCGTGCACTTCTCCCTTTTCACAGTCCAAACTCCCCCGTATGAGTTTCGGCTGGATCTGGGGTTTAGTGTCGTAAGATAAGGGGTTCAATGCCGTTGGGAGTCTCCGTTTCCCTCCCGCCAGAGAAAGCCAGCCAGGTACTCCGGCACCGCTCTCTCAGCGCGCGTATCCGTACCTCAGCTTTTTGCAGCTCCTCTGGGTCTCCGTGAGCCCCTCTCTTTCCCTCTAGTTGTAGAACTTCCACTCAGCCAGCTTTCCTGTGGTTCTGGATGATGTCCGTTCTGTCTTTTAGTTGTAGTTTTGAAATTGTTGTGCGAGGCAGCAGTATAGGTGTTTACCTATGCCGCCATCTTGGATTCTCCCCCATGCACAAATTTCATGCACCAGGCCCCTAGTCTATAACAGTAAAAGCATAATATGCAAATAAACCAAAAGCTGAACAGTGGAATGACCATCTGGATAACCATGCTATGACACTTACTGGTGTCAGGCCAGCCAAGGTGGGTGTGATGTTTTGTTAAATGCCTTGCCAATCATTTTTACATTATTCTTACTTTTCTAGAGTGTGCTCCTCAAACACTGAAAACTAGTT